>JAFIRS010001304.1:0-390511 GCA_018342105.1 Gonioctena quinquepunctata
ATATTATTTGTGAACAAATAAAATTTTATTTATAGACGTAGATCCCACCGACGCCGACATCAATGACATATACCCCCCTTGGCAGAACAAAAGAATCTAGTGAAAACCGGTTGCATTCCCCAAACCGAAAAAAAAGTATATTATAAAAAAATTGCTCAAACTCAAGGGTTAACAAATCTATATTACTCACGATCTAACAAAACGTCAGCGAAAACGAATAAAAAAATTTCAAACATCACCTGGCACTACCCAAATAGGATAAATCTACATCATCATGGTGCAAGGGAAAAGGGGAAAAAATCTCCTGCTACCCCTCAACCCCCCTTACGGGGAAGGGGACTGGGCACCTGTCTTTGATGTATCACAGCCCCAACGTAGGAGAGGTAAAAAGATTGGGATAAGCCCAATCACCGCACTAGGTCGTAGCCTAGCCCCATTTCATTATATGAATGGTGGAAACGTTTGATAAGACAAGTTACTGGTTGGGGAAGTGCAGATTTGACGCTGCTCCTCCGTCGATGGAAAATTTCGACTTTTACCGAATCAGGTATTCATTCTGTAAGACTACCTAGAAACCACTCCCCCCCAGAATAACCCTTTTTGGGAGGCATATACTACTTTCGAGCCCCCCCACGCGGGATATCCATGTAAATAAGATTTCCCCTTTTTTAAGTTTGATGGGTTCCCGTCGCAACATAGTTTCCCCCTTATTGCTCCGAAATTATTGACGAGTCATCTGAACTATACCCAGAGATGGGTATAAAAAAGTTTTCCCAACTTATACTTGGGGGAGAAGTCCCCTTGAAATCATATCAACAATGGGGAAAAAATAATTGCTTTCGTGATGCAATACTTGCTCTCCCTGATAGAGCTGTGAAATTAACTACCCTTTTGGGAAAAATAATTTGTAAAAAGAAACATATAGCGCCAATACTGCTTTCGAGAAAAAGGGAAAAACCAACCTTTTTTTTCTAACCCCCGGGAAAAATAAAAAAATCCAACCAGAACGAGTCCAGAAATTAGCGGACCCGAAAAAAATCAAAATTCGCCCCTACTAATTGAAGTTCAAACTCGAATATAACAATATTATTCGAACATTCCTGTCTGAACTGTGGTTGACTAGTCAAACCGTCGATTCTTTTTTCAACGATTTAATTGTGCCCCGGGGCTCCAAGGGAAATGAAAATAGGGGGGGGATGCAAATTCCCTGACCGCAAGAGGATTGATTCCATTTTTGGATGCCCCGGATAATGTAGAGCATTGTTATTTTGGGTTTATTGAAAAATCGGATGTCGGTTGAGTGTTTATGCCGGTTTTCCCTTTCTTTCCCTTTTTTTTCTTCCTTTTCCCCCACAACCATCTTAAATTTACATGTTTGTTTTCACTTAACTGAAATGGTCATTTTTGAAGGTGGATTTCAGTCGAAAGCGAAAAACGTAAAAATGGTTAAACCCGTTTTAGTCAAAACCAGGCTTCTGCAGATTAGACTGGTTCAAAATTTAAAACGTGGAAATTTTTTGCTACTGAAAATTAAAATACGTGTGAATGCTCATTGATTAAAATACAAAAAAAAATTCAAAGAAAAACAAAAATATTTTAAAAAAAGGGGACTATTTTTTCTGAAAATTACTATCAACGTTACAGAAATAAAACAGAAATCCTTGAAGGGGAAAAAATTTCAAAAAAAATAATTCAACTCTCTTTATTAATAATACTTTTCATTTAAGTTTAAGGGGAGGTCAGGGGTAGGCGTGTTTGAAACTACCGTTCTATTTTTTAGGTATTAGATATTAAATTAAAAATTAAAAATTTCTTTTCTCGTTTATATTCCAAGTCGGGGTTACTGTTTAACAAAAACTCCCCGAATTATTTCCCCTCTTATTTCGAGACCATTTCAAACTATATATACCTTTAAGGAAATTTTCAACTTTTATTTTTTTAAATTTTTATAAACATTAATTATGGAAAACTATTACATAAATTTTTGCGGTATTTGTAATTTTTTTATAAAAAAAATAATTAATTTTTTTCGAAAAAATGTTTTCCCTTTTTTGTTTTGAATATTATTTTAAAAAATCGTTATTTTTTTAAAAGTTTTTAATTTTTTTTTTCTTTAAAATATGGAAAAAATTTTTTTGAAGATTAATGAATATTTTCGTAATAAAAAAAATTCAAATTTAATTGTTTATTGATTAACAATTTTTTATAAACAATTTCCGTATTTTTTGATTCGAAAAAAAAAAAAAAAACCATGCAATAAAAAGGAAAAAAAAATTTTTTTAAGATTTTTCATTTCGGGACATTTCAAAAAACAAAGCGGCCATTCTATGTTTATCATTTATTAACGGCTTTATCTTTTAAACTTTTCAGGTAAAGGTTATGGGCATTCAGAACGATTTTATGGGGAGTAAGTTTATCTTCCGAATGGGTTTCTAACTATTTTAATCATTGGTTCTTATTTTTTTATGAAAATCAATGGTTTATATTGATTTTAGATCTTCATGACTAATCTTATTATAGTATAGTAGTATAACTGTTTAATATACAAATTTTCGATGTTTTTTAGTAATAAAATATCTCCCCAAGAATTTGTGTCCCAAAAACCAATCTACAAACTATTTCCCCCTTGAAGTTTTTTTTTTTTACTGGAAAAAAAATTCAACATAAAAGGCTAGTAAAAAACACGTGATCTATAAAAAAAAAGTGAAATTATAGTTACAATATGTTTACGAAGTTACTGTAAACATAGGAGAATTTATTCAATATGCAATAACTGCAATTAATAAACCAATTTTATAATGTTAAAATATATAATTTTTGCAAAATAATTTTCAACGCAAAAAAAAATAGTTCAGATCGAACAGCTCGTTGTAACCCGAAACGACAATGATGTAAACAAACTACAACCCATTTTTCTTCCCCATGATAAGGATCGGAGAAAGGGGCATTTTCCAGAGAAGCAGAGTTGTTCACTATAATTTATAAAATACTAATAAAGATTAATTTCTATGGTTTAAATAATTTATATCTAACTTATTAAAAAATAAAAAAAAAAACAAAAATAATATGGGGAAAAATAAAAGAAAATAAGATAAAAAAGGAAGAATTAGGATTTTAAAAATATGCAAGTATTTTCAAAACTATTAGAGTAATTGGTTTTTGAAAAAATTTTGCTTTTTTCATGCTTATCAAAATTGTATTGTGGTTTTTTGGGTATCTTCAATCAACATAAAAGATCAAAATTCAAAAGAAACATCGTTTTTATGAACAAATGCATCTAACTAATGGTTAAAATAGTTAAAATTTGTTCTTGAGCTCCACGGGGAAAAATTTATTTTTTTTAAAAATTGTTTCCGATGTACACCCCATATCCCCAATATTTTCAAAGATACCCAAAACTAAACACATCGAATGACTGCTTTAATTTTGAAATGAAAAATGTTAAAAAAAAATAAAAAAATTTTTTCAAATTTTATTGCTTTGGATTTTTTTTAATTTTTTTCCCAAATTTTAAAAAAAATATAAACATATTCGACAATTGCCAATAAACAAATTAAATATGAATATTTTTATATTGATGAAAACAAACAAATTTGAAGAAAACGTTTTCAATATTTTTTTCAACAACAACTAAAGAAAATAAATAGAAAAAAAAGTGTTTCTTTAATCCTAAAAGAAAAAAATATATGGGAAAAAAACAAAAAAAAAAGGGGGCCCCTTTGTTTAGAAAAAAATTTTTGAAACAAATAGATCTAAAAAAAATTTTCAATTTATGTAATAGCTTTTTTATATTCAAAAAGTGATAAAAAAATGATTGAAAAAAAAAGGTTGAACCCTTTATGGTTTTTTAATCGATAGATAATAACAATGAAAAAACCTCGGTTAAACCCATATATAGTTGGAAAAAGCCCCAAAAAAGGGAAAAAATGTTAGGGTTTTTAAATTCAAAATTATTAGATTCGGGAATTAAAAGTAAAGGGGGAACTCTAAAAAAAATTTGTTATTTAACAATACGCTCATTTTATAAAAAAAACAATGAACAAATTTTCCCCTGCAGATTTTTTTTTTTTCCCTCGAGGTCTGATAACCATAATTTTTTTAAAATTTTGTTTAGGGTTTTATAGTAGTATAGGGAGTTAAAAAAAAAAAATTTGAAAGCCCGTTTCAAAGCACCCCGGAACCCTATTTTTAACCCACGAAAAAGGGGAAATTTTTTAAGTCTACGCGTATTTTAGAATATTTTTAATGATCCCCCCAAAAAATTTTTTAATAGTAGTCCCATTTTGATGACTTCTTTCATTGGATGGGGGACACCTCAAATGGTCCCATTTGAATTTTAAAAAAAAATCACCCACAAGGGTATGAAAATAGGGTATGATTGATGTTCAACCACTGAGTTTTATCTTTTAAACCATTCCCGCATAACTTTGTATTGGTTATCCGTTTTTAGATGATTCTATTCATAGAATAGGGTATTCCTCGATGTTGGTCCCTTTCCTGAGAAAAAAAAGTATGGTGAATATTACAGAAATATGGTAAATTTTTTCAAAATTACAGATACTATATGTGACAAAATCAATAAAGTAACGTTCAACAAAAAAATATTTTTTCCATTTATGGTAATGACTACTATAAAAAATTTTTTTTACCATCAAAAAATTTTTTTGGTAGGCCAACAATATATTATAAGAATTTTAAAATACCAGATAGTCCCTTGATTAGAGGGTTTTATAGATAAGTATCCTTGTTTATAAAATGAATTTAATTTTTTTACATTGAAGCATTTTTTTTTTGTAATTAAAAAATATATTATGGTAACATCTAAACATAAATTGTGAAATTAAATATAATCGTATGGTAACAAATATGATTTGTTTTGAAATTTACCACAGGAATTGTACATAAAAAACTTATTATATTGTATTGTTAAACCAATCAACCATACTTTTTTGAACTAAAAAATATTTTTATAATACAGATAGTATATTGTTGTAATAAAAAATACAATCCAACTTTTCTTTTTTTTAACCTGCCCCGGTGTTGTCTGTAATCAAATTTTGAATTTAAAATTTTTCCCCAATTCTAGTTCCCCGATTAACAGACTTTGACAGTGTTCATAGTTGTATTAGGGAAATTTTTTCGTTGAAAAAAAAATGGCGGCCCAAGAGGGGACGAAATTTGTGTTTATGGTAAAAATTCATAAATTCAAGATGGCGGAGGAGTTTTGTGATTTAGATCGATTCTATTCAAAATGAGTATGTGGGGTTTTCGGTTGAAGATTTGATTGAAAAAAGTATATCAAATAAAAATGGGGTCCAAGATGGCGGACGACCCCCGTGATTATGGTTCGATTCATTCAAAATTGATAGAGGGGGTTTTTGGGGGGGTGGGAAATTGTTTTTCCAAACTTTTAAAAAATTCAAGACCAAGATGGTGGACAAGTTTTGGGGATAATGGACCGTTTCATTAGTATGTCGGGTTTTGGGGTCGGAGATTATGAATTTATCGAAAATTATTGGTTTTTTTTCAGAATTCATAAATTGAAAATGGTAGCTCCGGGGTGGCGGACGAGTTAACCTTTAGATAGTTCCCCATTGAAGAACTAGATACCAGAACTTATAGCAAAAAAAACCCCCGTAATGACGATGCATTAGCAGAAATGCATAGATTAAAGGGGTACTTACTAAAAAAACACAAAATAAAATCATTAATAAAAAAAAAATTTCAAAGACAAGATTTTATTCAAACGCGCTGAAAAAAACGTTATTGTCCGGGTGTGGCGGGGGGCCCGGGGTTATAGATTGGCTTGTCGCTTTTTTATTCCGGGCAAGCTCTTCCCGGATATAGTGGGGACGAAAAACGTTTGAACTATATTCAAACGATCAAACTAAACTAAAATCTAGATGAGAGGTATATTATATTGTTTTGTTTTTTTGGTTTTAAGTTTTGATCATCTCGGTTTAACTGGTTCGTTCAAAGTTATCCACAGTCGCCTATTCAAATGAACTCCTGCAAAATTTTCATGCTAGCACTGCCCCACTTCGGGATTGCCGGCGTTTCCCGAAATCGAAACGAAAGTGACAAGAAAATATTTTAATCAGATGTCACAGAATCGAATTTCGAACGTGTCAAAATCGGGCCCCGGAAACTCAGCCAGATCAATTGTCCAACTAATTTTAACGAAACCCAAAACAAACGAATTATTAGGATGACCATTTTTCTTTTGGCACGATATTTTTTGTTTTTTTATTATGTATGAAAAAAACCCCCCAGTCAAGCCTATCAACCTCTGGAACTACCTATAATTTTTATTGATGGTTGAAAATATTTTGGTATCCCTTGTCTCAAAATGCACTTACCTACCTTTTTTTTTGTAAAGGTCCCAAAACCCTAGTCTTTAAAACCTCCATCGATATAATATAAATATATATCCTAAAAAGGGTTTTAGGAACAACTTTTCCAAAAATTTTTTCCCCCAAATAAATTGTATTGGGTTTAACAAAAAAATGAGTATTTGGGTGACATTGTTTTTTTATTCCGATTTCAGTTTTTTTTGTATTCTTATGAACCCCAAAGGAATAAAATAATTTAACAAAAAAATCGCCCTGGGGTTGTTACCATTCTATAAACCATTAAACCACAACTTTGAAAATAATGTGGAAAAATTAATGATTTGAAAACATTTTTTGGGATTTTCTAAAAACACTTCATCAGCAGTAAATTTGAAAACGATTGTTTAATTTTCAACTGGGATCCCCTAAAAAAATTATGATCCATTATTAAAACCCTGTTCCTTTCTTTTTTATTTCTTTTTCCATGTAAGTTGCTTTTGACGGGATGTCTAAAACAAAAAAAAACAGATTTCAGTATCATTCTTTTGAAATTCCAGTTTTTTAGTGTTAAAAATTGTTTTAAATTTCCCTTTCCCATTTATAATAATAGTTGAATACAAAAAACCATATAAGGGCCCGATATGCATTTTGTATGTTCTGGTGGAGGGAAATTCAAAAGGGGACATCCAAAATGAGATATGCTAAGAAAAAAAAAAAAACAACTTTGGGGGGAATCGTGGTTTTTTTTTTTAAACGACAGTTTTTGATGATTTGTTTTAGTGAATGGGGTGGGGTATACCTGAAGTTGGTCCCATTCAAATTTAAAAAAGGAAATCGACCTCTATTTGGGAAAAAGGGATGATTTATTTTAGATTCTTCTAAATATCGTTTTTCGGGGCTTTTTTCAGACCTCCCCTTTTGGGAAGGAAAAATTTTTTTTTATAAGATTTAATTAACAGGCTGATTCATGGTGAAGGGTTCATTGGACTTTTCCCGGGTTGAACCGGGAAAAGGGGAACATCTGAAAATTTGATGGAAAGCATATTTGGACATTCTTCACCCAACTGAAATTTTTCGACAATGGGTATTGCTACTTCTATTAGAAAGTATTAGCAACTTTAAAATTTTAAAAAAATGGAACACCCTTTATATTATTTTTTGGGATCTACATAAATTTTTCGACAATTTTTTGGATATTTCTTTATCCCCATTTGGCCCTTTTTTAATTTCAATTTTTTTTTCTGGAAAACATGATCCCTCAAAATCAGGATATCTTCGAGCTCAGCGATAAAAATTTGGAATCCCAAAAATTTTGGGTTCAAGGAAAAAATATTTGGGAGGCTTCCCAGGCGCCCAGCTAAACCCAGTTATTTTAAATGGGGGGTTTAAAAAAAAGTGATTTCGTTTCGGAAATAGTGACAAAAAATGGATTCTTTCAAAGGGAAACCCCCTTTGATATCAAAAATAAGGGGGAAGGGAAATATTGGATTATTTTGTATATCATACCCATCTAACTGGTCGGGGTTTCTGATTTTATGATTTTTTTATGGGAAAATGTCCCTTAAAAAATGATATTCCATTGGTTTTTTTTTGGGGGAAGTAGGTCATTTTTTTTATTTTAAACTAGTTGGAAACCCCCGGACTTCGTCCGTGGGAATTTGTATTTTCTCCTGTTTTTCTTTGTGGTTTTTAGTTTATCCCCGTGGCTTTGCCCGTTTCCGTTATTCCTTTTCCCCTGTTATTATTATTGTTACTAGCTGCCCCGGAAAAAACTTTTCCCCCTTTTAAATTTCTATTTTCCCCTGTTTTTTTTTTTCCTGAAAACCCGTCAGTAGGATTTAAGCCGGTTCTGGGTCCCCCCACCACTATGACGTAAAGGTGCCCCGAAAAAAGTTGCAGGTGGGGCAGTGTGTGTTTGTTTAAATTTTTGGGCTTTAAATTTTTTGTCATTGAGTTTTGATTTTGGGGTTCGGGTCGCCCTTTGAGTTGACTTCAGTTTTTAGGGGGAATATGACCTTGAGATTCATAACATTAAGTTTTGACTTTGAGTTTTTGACCGGGGTTTTTGATTTTGGGATTTGTTTGGGAAAACCCTCAAGATTTGATCTCGATGTTTGTTTGACCTTGACTAATGTTGTGGGGGTGGCATTATTCTGTGTAGTCATGACCTTCATGAATCCTTGCACCCCCAAAGGGAGGGGGGGCATTCATCCTGTAAAGGGGCCCAAAGGGGAAACCCTAGAGTTTTTTGGATGAGTGTGTTGATCTAAAAGGGGGTAATGCCCCACAGCCCCATCTACTGGAAATGGAGGGGGGATGTCTTTTTAAAAAAAATTGTGTGGAGTCGTTGATGAAAAGTAAAATGTTAGATAAAATCATCAGAGGAATACAGAGTACGAGAAGTTTCTAACCCAGTGGTGTATTTTTTAAGGGGGGAAATAATCTATTTTTTTCATACAGTCTTATTTTGTCTTTTTTTCCCAAAAATTTGGGTATTTTGAAGAAATCAATTCTTCAAAATTAAAAAGAGGGGGGGATTTTTTTGAAAAAAGCCCAAATCATCATTTCCCCATGGGAAAACCAACATACTTGGTATGAGGGTTTTAAACCCCGATATGGGAGATCTATTCTAATGACATTACGTGATGATAATGTTTTTTATTCAAATCATGGTTGTAAAAAAAAGTATTTGGGATGAATTCAATGCGGATGTCAGTTGCATAAATGTTTAGATTTCAAATATACAAAACATATTTGGGTAAATCCAAAAAGTAGCGGGGATTTTGGGAGAACTGTCCTCTAGTAGAATTAAAACTACTTTAAAAATGATAATATTGAAATATGTTAAAAAGTTGGGATATAGTGATTTTATGTTAAATAGATATTTCCCTTTAAAAAAATAACATTAAATTGAAGTACTATAGGAACACCCACATTTTCGGGATGTAAGTAAAATTATTTGAATATCAAAATATTTAACAATTTTTTTTTTTTTCCCCTTAGTTTTCAAATGTGGATGCATTACCCCGAGTCAATGTTGGCCCCGGAAGCCGTGGACATCAATAAAAACCATCAGAGTTGAACTCCTACTTGAATGCTTTGGAAGATGTCCCCCAAATCAAACGTCTAATTTGAATTTTTTGTTTCGATGAAGATGAAATCCAAAGATGTGCACATTTTTCCGAGAAGTACGTAAAGGGGGTACAATACTTTGTGAGGAATTCAACCAAGGAGCCTTAAACTTGCAACAATTCGGGTGAAGAAATAAAATCAAATTGGATCTGGAAGGATTTCTCCCCCCCTTTTTAATTCCTACCTGATGACATCATCGAGAAAAAATCCAACTATATGATAAATGATGATGAATAACGGTTGTAGATATTTGATATAAAAAATAAAACATATATTTACAAAATTTTTTATTTTTTTTTCATTAAATAAACATTATTGATTTTTAAAAAAAAACAGATATAGTACAAAAATAAAATATTGAACATTTCAAAGTGAATTACGAACAGAGCCACCCAATGCATTTTTTGTCAAGAAGGTATCTTAAATTGGGGTCCATAGATTTTGGTGTTGGCGGGAAATTTTTTTTTTCTTGTTTCGAACCCCAGCGTATCCATTTTGTAGATGTTTTTTAAGCATTGGTTGATGAAAAACAATAAAATGATGAATAGGGTTTCCCTGTTGAAATGCTTCAAGGCCCCAAAGGGGCTCCTCATATTTTTTGTCATAATAACTACGTTGGAAGTCCCCATAGCATAGTGTTGAAAAAATAGTTTTTATCAAAGTCTGGGTTTTAAAACCCTCATATGGGTGACTTTGGGTTCAAATACACTCGGATGTTATTAATGTCAGCATTTATGAATTTTGTCACATCCGGGTCTCTGTTTTCGGATGCAGTGGTCCCTTTGGGAAAACCAAAAAATTTTTATGAAGCGAGGTGTTTCAAAGTTTTGGGTTTTTTTTTTTATTGCCCATATTTTCGAAAAAAGGCAGCAATGGGGGAATTTTAAAGCCCCAATACGATAAGAACTTTGTTTTTTGAATTCAGACCCTCTTTTTATTCCTCCTGAATAATTTGAGCTTCTCCTTGTCATCGGGCACAACAGTTTTTTTTTTCCTTTTCAATCTTTGAAATTTTCCCAAAGAGGCATCGACGTTCCAATATATGAATTTTTGGGGTGAACGATTATAATCAAAATCATTTCCCGGTTTTGTTTTCGTACTCTTCTTATAACCCCCAAAAAAACCCCAATAAAATTTAAAAGTTTTCCCCCGAATAAATGACTTGCATCAATGATGTGTTGTTTTGTGTCAAAGTCCCCTCCAGTTGTCAAAGCAGGGAGAGTGTGATTGACCAAATGAAACCATATTCTTCATTGTGGATGTTATGCCTGGTTTTAAACAACGGAACTTGCTCCCCAAAATTTTCATAGGGATCCATCGAAGGGAAAAAGCATTGTTGGAAAGATAGCATCTTTGTTCACTTCTTTTGGAATGAATTTTCCCTCAATGTAAAGGGGAAACTGTCGGTTGCCCAATTATTACATCTTGATTGTTGATTCAATTCGGTTTTCCCATCTGAATTTTGAACAATGGGTGATCCATACGGTTTAAATTTATCCCTGTGCAATTATGAGGGGAATGATCGACCACTGGTTCATTGAAAATATTCAACTTGTCGCTGTTTTTTTTTGAGTACCATTTTATTTCGAATTCGGCCCAATTGGGGAAAAAAATTAAAGATCTCCCTGACAATTTTTCTTTGTCGTTCAGCAAACCCCCTTTGGGGAATGACCTTTTTCCCCGGCAAAGCTTTTTTTTTTTTTTGATGATATTTGATAAATTTGACGATCTTTTTTTGGGGGAAAATATTTCATTCCTGTTTTGTCGTTTGTTGTAGAAAAACCCATTACATTGTTATTGTAATTTCTTTTTCCAATATGACAACTATTTTTTCCCACACTACCGAAACCCAAAGATTATTTGGGGATGA
This sequence comes from Gonioctena quinquepunctata, assembly GCA_018342105.1. NCBI lineage: Eukaryota > Metazoa > Arthropoda > Insecta > Coleoptera > Chrysomelidae > Gonioctena > Gonioctena quinquepunctata. Next base: position 11,335 of record JAFIRS010001304.1, read on the forward strand.
TCCAATATGCGCAGAGTAATGTTGTCGATGAACAAACGCCCCTTCCCGGGGCTGATATAAAAATGTTGTTTGGCTCTTTTGTTATATTAAAACCCGGCTCAAATAACGTCAAATGAAAAAAATAGATTCTCTTCTTTTGTATGACCCTTTAAAAATGATATTCCAACCCAATCGAATGAGTCTCAGGGACAATATTAAAGGAGATGTAGATTCATGCATGCGTTTGCACTGAATTTTTTTTTCCCTCGAACCCCAAACAGGGGGATGCTATTGATTTTTCATGTTTCGGGTTTAAAATCTTTGATTGCATCATACTTTTTGAATGTTTTTTGTTTGTCGGAGGCTGAACAATTCACCCAAATGGGTGTCATCATTTTTCCCGGCCATGAAATACATGGAATTCTTTCCCTCGTTGGATAACAGCATTTATTTCTTCTATCCCCCTTCCCCAATTGGTATTTTTTAAAACACTTTTTAGAACTGACTTTTGGTTTTTATTTGCGGGAATAAAAAAGGATCAAGTTTTTTTTGTTTCCGTGACATTGGGGGATTGTGTTGAATCCATAGAACCCAAAAGCCCCAACCCCAAACGGCTATTCTTATCCACCCTAAGGGGTTTGGGTAAAATTTCGGCACCCCAAGACACGGGTTCCAAAAGCTTGTAGCTCGAATTTTGTGACATGACGGGAATGCATTCATATGATAACAAATCATTTTATTGTTTTTCACAACACATGCAAAATAATTTTCTTCTTTTCCCTGGTGGCATTTTTTCCCCAATTCAACTTGATTGTTTTGGGCCAATATTACAATCATCGATGGTGCAATAACAAAAAAATATTTTCCCGAGGTATTCCCATTCACATCACGGGAAATTTGGGATTTTCCCAACATTTTCATTGTCCATATGATGTTCATAGCAATATTTATATTTTAAAATATCAATATCCCTTGAAGGTTTTTTAAAGTTTTTCCCCAAACCGATCAATTTCATTAGCTGCAAAAAGAAATCAGGGCCTCTTTGGGCATATCTGCAAGTTGACCTTTACTCATTTTTTTTCAAGCTGGTAATCTTGAATAGGGATGAGGAATCCCCCCCATTCTCTTAATAGCCTCCGATCCTTTTCTTGAAACCCATTTAGCTTTTGGGGGATTGGAAGAAAGCCAAGCATAAGTGTCCACACACAACTGTATTGATTTCGCTCACTTTCCCAAATTATACAAAATTTTTTGGGACTGCATGTGTACCCCCGGGAAGTAATGGACCAACCCACGGGGGGGGGTAGATCCCCAAAACTGTGGGTTTTTTTAATCTTCCAAATTTTCCCCATCCCGCAATGTTTTCCCCTCGACCCCCGAATCCATCCAAATTGATGATGGCCGTTTCATGATTACGTGGTCCGGGTTTTAAAATTATCACGCATGAACAAAACCAAGAAAGTGGGGAAATTTTTCAATTGTTTGGCATAATATTTAAGATCTATATCTGGGAAGGAGAGGTAGGGCATCAATTTTTTTTTGATTTATATGGTTTGAGATAGATACCGGGCCTTTGCGATAGGGTTTTCAAAAAAAAGCCCCCCTTTTTTTTCCGGAAGTTATGCCTCCATCTTTCTTATGATTTTTTACCTCTTTCAGATCATTCCTGCTCGCACTTGGAAATTTTATAGCTCTGTTTATCCCCGCAGCAGCACCAAAAAACCCCCAAAAAATGAATAACCCGGAAAAAAATTGGAATCAATGGAAAAATTCCCCCAATTTTTTTGGAATGGAATTTTTTCGAGGTTTTGGAATTTTTTTTTTTCCCCCTTGCTTTCAAATTTTACGTGCTGCTTTCAATCCCATTGTTGTAACCTTTCTATTGTTTGTCAAATTGATTACCAATTTAGGTAATTCATCCCGAATTTTTCGTAAAACCCCCTCTCCAATGCTATTTTTTCTGATTTTATTTCCCCATTTTTTCTTCGATGATTTATTTTTCCTTCGTTTTTTTTTGACATTGTTCACATCAACCCATACCAAAACCCCTTTTTCCCGCCTTCTTATGTTGGTGACGAGTAGAGGGGGTTTCACAATTTTTGTCCTTCGATTTGCCCCTATCCCCACTGTATTCAAGTTGTTTGTCTGTTTATGTCTGTTTTCAATATCGTCGGGGATTCTCCAGTATTGAATGTCGGTGTTTTACAGGCCCTATCTAATTTTGATGCCGGGATCGTTGCGTTAACTGTTTTGTAATTTATTTCCGGGTCCACAATATTGATTTTCCCCCAGGTAAAATGCAATTTGAAACGGCAATTTATTTATTAAAGAATTCACAAATCCTCGCCCTTTTTTTTTTTATTCGTTTCTTTGCTTTTTATTGCCCTTTGGGGTGGTAGAAAATTGAAAACATATCTCAAAATCTTGCACTAATAAGTTAATAAGTGCCGAACCGTCAAACAATGCCCCATTGTCAAGAAAAAAAGGTTTGGTAGAAAATTTTGGGGTTTGAAAAATTTGGGACTGGATTAAAGGGAGCGAACTCATTGAGCCCGGGGCCCCCTATTTCCCATCATTTCGCTCATTAATCATCGGTCCGTCAAATTTTTGGAAAGAAAAATCCCATGATATTCTATTGACACTTTTTAAGGATTGGGGTTTCCAAACGTTTATCTCTATTCAAAGTCGTTGAATAAATTGAAATATGAATACTTGCGAAAATTGTTAGCCCCTAAAAAAGGTTTCTTCACATTCGGTAATAATGGGACTTTTGTGCAACCCTCTGATCCCAAAACCCAAAATTTCCCAGTGTTCTTTTTTTTGATGATGTGATTTGGGAAAAGCGGGGGATATTATCCACCTTTTTTTGAAAGGGACGCCATAAAGATGTTTGATTTTTCCCTTATCTTGCAAAACCTATTCACGAGTCCCCAAACAGTTAGTGCGTGACAATACCAACTTTCGTCATATTCAAACAAGACGGAAACTTACATCATTTTTCTGATCACGTCTCCCCCGATGTAAATTCAAAGAATTTCCAAATGATGTGTGGGGAATTGGGGGATGATCAATATGGTTTCCCTTTTGTCTTGAAAAAGACCAAAAGGTATGTGAGGGACATACCGCAAAATTTGAAAAGTTTTTTAAAATCCTTGATATCCCCAATTCAAAAAGACTTAATCATTCATCGAACTCCGTAAACCTACAATAAACTCGTCATCAAAATAAAAATCTCTTGCAGTTTAATGTGTAAAAACCCAAAAGGATTTAAACCCAACTAGTTAAGCGAAAAGTTTTTCGAAAAATTAATTCCATCAAAGGGGAAATGGGAAAAAGATTGCCCTCAAAATTTTTGATCCTATCAAAAACCACCAATTCTTTCTTCTGCTTTTTTAAACCTCTACCCTTCCGATCCCCCCGAACCACACCCAATTAAAAACAATTTTCACAGCATACATTTTTCAGGTATTGAAATGAAACCCAAAAAAGAGGGATGGCGAAAAATACAAAAACCCATTGAAACACCCACTTCATCAATGGGGTTCACGGATTTGGAATTTTCCCAAGGGTTTTGGGTAAAAAACATTTGCAAAATTTAAAATAAATGTGAATTAGTAATTATGGTTGGGGTAGATCCTTCAACACAAACACTAAAAGGGGAATCTAAAATTTTTATAGGAAAATTTTCCTTTTGGGGGGTACTTCAATTACGTCAACCCCGGCCTTTGATTTATAAAACGTATTCCTCAAAAACCCCCTGGTTGGTGATGAAAATTAAACCATATATCAAAATTTTTTGGTTTTTAAAACACTGTAAAAATTTGGAAAAAAATGGAATAAGATATAAAAAATAAAAAAATATCAAAAGTCTAAACCACTTTGAAATCGAGAAAAATTCCAATACTTTGTAAAAAGCGGTGAAGGAAATAAAAAATTAAAATTTAAAAAGAAATTTTTAAAAGCCGAAAATTATGTATCGGAAAAACCTAAAGATTTTTGGATCGTTTGGTTGTTAATTGCTTAAAACATCGTCCGGACATTAGACCCCTTATCAATAATAGAGGGCTACGTAAAGGGGGTTTTTATATTGATACAATTTTATTGAACAATCACTTCATTTGGGGATATTAGGAAAAAAGGAAAAGAATTAATAATATAAACGTCATTTTGTGGACGATTAATAAGCCACTCGTCGTAATTAGAAGATCAACTGTCATAAAGGGGGAGTTTTGGAAATAGTTGGCAAAATTTAATTATCCAAAATTAAAAAAAGGTTATCATACATTTTGGGGTCTCGTTGTTACTCTAAATTTTTGGGGGACAAAACCAGTCAGAACAAAACCGGTGAAGATAAAACGTGCCAGGGGAGGTTTGGAAGATGCAAATATTCCGAAACATGTAAAAAAGATAAGGAAAGGGTTTTTTAAAAGAATTTTTCGTCATTGATGGAGCAAAAAATTAAACTTTTTCCATTTTTTTCTACAAAAACATCTATGGCTGAAAGGTAATTCGAACAATCAAAAATTGGATCTAAAAGGAAATGAAAAATCATAAAGGTTTAAATCCCCTTTAACCCCAACCCTAGATATAACCAAAAGAAAAAACCCCTGGTTAAAAAAACCCCCTCAAAAAAAACCTAAAAGGAAAAAATAAAAAAAAAAAAAAAGTGAAAAAACCCCAAAAAATTGGTTTACTGGGGTTTATAAAAAAAAAAAATTTATTCAAAAGGGGGATAAACCAACTTCACCACGGAATTTTCAAAGTCTAAACCAAAGTACATATCCCCAACATACATTCTCGAAAACATGGATAAAAAATCCTATTGGCTCTTCTAAGCTTTTTGAAAACTCAAAACCCCGGGCGGACCTTGTCGAAGATTTGAAGAAAAGGTAAAAAGTGTTTTCAAATTTGGGTTTTCCAATGAACACAATTCATGGATTTTCAAAAATCCATTTTTTAATTTTCCCCATAATATAATTTTTTGGGAAAAAATCTAGTTTTGCTTGTTTTTTTTTAATTTCCACAAAACCCAAATTTCATTTCATTCAAATTCAATATGTTCAATTCAATACATTTATTAAAAAAAAACCTTCACTATCACTGTGAAATACTTTTCAACATTTTACCCTGGTATGTCATCATGCACTTCCGGTTTTAATTTTTGGGCCCCTTCTTTTCCATTTTTTTAAATCATGTTATTTCTCCCGCCCACATCAATTTTGGGCAGAAAAATCATTTTTTTAAATTTTTTGCCAAGTCTTTCTTATGATTAATCCCCTGAATATAGTTGGTTTTCCTCCCCTTAAAAACTTTGACCTTTTCGTCGCACTGAGAGGACTCTTTTTATCAAGGATGCCTTTTTCCCCAATTTTTTAAATTTCCCAAACTTTTTGGGGGGCAAGATAAAAGATCAATGAAATTAAAGTGACGTTGAAAAGGTCGGGGGAGAGATGATGATGGTGTGTTCCCCCAAAATTGCCTTTTTGATCTTCCTTTACCTTGGAAAGAAGGGGTTTTGGAACCCCCGGTCGGTAACATCAGTGTATTTCGCCTCCTTTTTTTTCCCCGTCTTACTTTCTTTCCCCCTTATTGGGCAGCGAAGAACGGGTTTTAATAATTCAGATATTTCAATATCACGCTCAAATAATCAATTGTTTTTTGCTGCTGTGTTGTTGGTTCATCAGTCATCATGATAAACCCGCCATATCAAAAACCGCAAATCATCTGTTGTTGTAGTTTTGGAATGTTCAGGTTGACCAATTCTGCAATCCATCATTTGACAAATACTTTCAGCTCCATCACTCAACAAAGTTGATAAAATGCTGCAACTTTCGGCGGTATTCATTTCAATAACTTTAATGATATTTTCAAACTCAATGTAAGAATCAAAGATTAAAACTGTAATGTGATGTAGTAGGCATGTGTGTCACCTTTTATAAACATATTTTCGACACTCTCCCTTCCATCTACACCCATGTGGAGGAGGTACTCCCTCTACTTCTAACTGTATTCTCATATTCATTTCGATATCTAAATTGAATGGTTTCTGATTCATTCCTTCACACTATCATCCAAAATGTCTAAAGTTATATGTGAAGCTGACTCTACCACTGGTCCCGTACAACCCCTGGTAGTCATACCAAATCCTTCGAATAGTGCATCTATCCAGGACAATCAAGTCAGTTCAACTTCAATGACTATAGAAGAGTTGATGCGAGAAAGGGGACGGCAACAACCTACCGTCCCGCCGTCATATGGGATCATAATTTGGTGCGATGGTAAACCAATGAACAAGAAGATCTTCAAATCAATATACATACAGAAGATTAAAAATATGACTCGGACGAAACAATATATCTGCAATCGGATGAAGAGCTCGACCCGGATGATTCCATAGATTTTTTATATCCTTAACATGTATGAATAAAATATAATAAAATATTTCTTTTTCTTCATCGTGTCAGATAATCACAACAGAAAAATATATATATATATATATGTAATATTCAATATAATCACTTCATTTGAATTATGTAGTTTGAATAAGTCACATCACGCATACACACACACACACACACGTACACCACTATGAAAAGAGTGATGATAAATGAAAATAATAATGAAACCTACTATTTGGTAACTTGGAGTTATGCATATAAAAATGCAAGAAAGACCTATTGGCAATATGTGGCAGCAGATCGAATGAGATTCCGAAGAAGAATAAATGAAGCTGCTAACATTATTGATCCAACATTGAATGCTGTTCATAGACTGAAAATATTCCATCAAAGATTTTGTGATTGTTAAATAAATGTATAGTATGAGCTATATAACATCATGTTTCATTTTCCCAAATGAGATCGTATATTTGTCCCTTATATATATATATATATATAAATGTTTTGATTTCCAAATATATTTGAAAATTAATACTTGATAAAGTAGAGGGTGGACCCCGTGGATGGTGCCCCAACCTCGCACCATCCTTGTGTGTACCTACCCATGAGAATGTACACCCCAATATCTATTTTACCCCTCACAAATAATCATATAAATCGCCATAGAATACGACGTTAGGAGCACAACCACAATTTTCGTTGCATTCGTGGACGTTTTCAGCAAAATCCCAATCGATGGAAACTTCAGATTCGTCAGAAGACGAAGTGGATGAGTCTGAGTCTGAATCTGACTCATATGATTGAGCGGAAGAAGAGCTCACTTCATTCACTTGAATGGAGCCACCACCAGCTGGCAACTCCAATAAACTTGGTTGTGGTGAATCACCACGTTCCAATATATTACTAGTGGAATCAGGCGGCTTTGGTTACTTCTGACATGATGTTCAGAAGTGAGGAAATGATCGACGTGTGATTGTATTTATATCATTCAGAGAAGTGGAGGAGGATATGTCAGGAGTGGGGATAAAGCGTGGAGTAAGAATGTAGTCGATCATTCAAGTTTCGAATAGACTTATTTCCATAAGTAATTTAAGAATATTTTTTTTGTAAATACTGAATGTGATTTCACTAGATATAAGTTTTTGCTTATTCTTAACTTTTATAACATTATGTTCTCTGTTCCCAAGTGATATTGAATACCTGGGAAAAATATATAAAAATTTGACATATATCATTGTATGCGCACCGATGTTCTTCAACCATCATCATTCTTGATGTATAACTATTATATTATTCAACAAATTAATCCTTGGTGGGTAGAGGTGGCGCCCGCCTGCCCTTGGATGATGCCCCAACCATCGCATCATCCCTGTATACTACCTTCAAAATTTACCCTCCAAAAGCTACTCCACCTCTAATCGATAACAATGACATCATCGTCCGAGTCTATCATGATGACATCATCATCATCATCGTCCGAGTCTATCCATGATGACATCATCATCATCATCACTAACCACCAACACTTCGTCCTCCACCGGTTTTGCAGTACGGCCGGCCGTCTGCGTCCCGGTCTACGGAAATGCATTAAGTCCCACCACTCACCCTGCTCATTTCTTTCCCACTCCGCATCGCTCCAACAGCCGCAGAACAGATTGCAAACATGGTCTTCCTCCATACCTTCCTAATAACGCTGACCACCAATCGTCATCTCCATGAAATGATCTTCTATCTATGGTTGATGACAAGATGACTCTGAATCAGAGTCCGATCCCCAATCCGTTGGAGGTCCCTAGAAGTTGATGCTTCCATATCCATATGGTCACTAGTAGAGCTAATCTCCACGACTTGGATGGGACCATCATCCACTGGTAACAAACTTGGAGGTGGTGAATCACCACGCTCCAACACATATTCACCCCAGTCAGCAGAAGCTTTAGTTACATCACACATGATGATCGAAGTGAGGAGATGATCGATGTGCGACTCAATTTTATATCATTCAGAGGGTGGAGGGATGTCAGGGTGGGAATGAAGTGCGTAGTAGGAATGTGCTTGATCATTTCGAGTTTCAAAATTCTAAGTCTCCCAATTTATAAGAATATTTTATGTGTAGACTAAATGATATATTATTTCAACATTGATCTATTAGCTTTAAAGAAGGGAAAATTAATTCGAGCTCAGACATGTTAGAATTATTTAATGACTCAGAAAAATCTGTTTTTGCATTGTAACCAATTTCACCATATGCAGAAATGTTTATTATTTGAGTAGAAAAATTGTAGGACTGTTATTAGGAAAGGTAATTTTTCAAAAAGGTCAACATCAAAATAAATTTATATTTAAAAATAAACAATATATATAACAATCATTCCATTATTTCAAATGAAACTAACTATTGCAATAGCAACATATATCTGCCAATTTCACTGAAATAATGGAATTTTGCAGCGGTCACAAAATTTCATCTCGATGTCTCTCAACTTTCTCCTCAGGTGTAGATCCAATGCCCGACACCGCTGATGGAAATTGATCATTCCGCTGAATGTGGAGAAACATTCAAAACACAGATTCGCCATCCCATCCCTCGTCATCACCTCTGTAATACTGTAGTTGACACAGTACAGGATATCCTGGTGAGCAATCGATGCGGTATTGATCACCCTGCCTCTGGACAACACCTCATCCAGGTCGTCGAAGACGTCTTCACCTAGCCCCTCATCATCGGCAACCAAATGATCGTCTTCGTCTTGGTCTTCGTCAGCCAATGCTCCCTCATCGTTGGCGGGGTCCACTGCTGCTGCTGGTTCTACCTCTACAGCATCTGCTTCACCTGCAGCATCTGCTTCTGCTTCTTCCATGAAGCCTGCTTCCTCTTGAATATTCAATTCTTCCATCATGTTGACAACTTCTTCAACGGCACGTTTGAAACACATTTTGATAATTCTAAACAAGATACAAGTTTTCGAATGAAGTCCTACCATTGCAGGATTTAATTTATATGATTTCAATCTTAATCCCACTCCAAGAAACTCACACATACCGAAACTTGAATATGAGTCGTAGAAATAACTTCAATACCCCCTCCCCAAAACATTGCACTCGCCTAAGGCGTGTAAACATCACCATCCTGCATATTGCCAGCGACATGCGATCTACATGGACTCCTCCTCCCGAAGAGTGGGGAAAAGGCATAAACTACGAGTGCTGGATCGAACAATCATTCCTTCGACTCTGCTCGCTGGTATCTATCTAACATTTTTAGCTTTGTTTCAGATTTTCATCATGAAGAAATCCACCCCATCGCAGGATGCTTCCGCTGCACTGACCATCATGCAAATGATGACTTTCGCTCGCCCTGACGAAAGTGAGAGTTGTGAGGATGTTGGTGTGGCGGGACCATCCCAAATGGAAGGTGGAGTGATTCAGGATGATAGATTATCACAATGTTCCGAATGGAATAACCATTGCCAGCTCTTTGTCACCTGTACCATCCCTGAACGACGCTGGACCATCGAGGGTTGAGCATGAAGCGCAGGTGTTCGGATTCCGATGACAATTCACCACGAGACCTCCTTCGGTGAAGCAACTAACCAAAAAGCAGGCTCCTATAAAGGCAAAAGTCTCCCAAGGGGGGATCTGCCAAGTGTTCGGGACTGCAAGTTTAAGGATGGTGTGAGGAAATACAGCCCATACGCCATGCCAACTGCACGGGCCGCCAGTAATAGGCGGCAGCGAATGTAGTACCCGACACAGCCATCGTGGTGGAATCCCTAGCACCGGTGGCGTAAACCGATCGATGGTAATTATCGTAGACCATCTGTTGCTTCAGCTGAACCTATACCAACATCGTCCAAGGTCGAAGGTGGGAAAAGAGTTGGAAAGTCAATCCATCATCGTCTTCAATTCCAGACATTGCATTTGCATCGTCCATTAATCGAGAGTTGAAGGAGATAATGGATAAGGTTGACAGGAGGTCGAACGTTCTCGACCATCTTATGACACATTGAGTCAACTTCAATTAGAATATGATGAACTCCTTCGACAGGCTTCCAAAGTGAAAGAACGAATGGAAGAATTGGAAAAATTGAATGCCAATCGCGAGGCTCAATATCAGCGAAATTTAACAATGTTTAAATTTCATGAGGGTGTATATAAGGAACATTGTGATAAATATCTCAAATAATATCTAATAATGTTTAGTTGATAACTTTGAATAGTGTTGATTTTCCTAGACTTCATAAGCAGATTGGAGTGTACATTTGAATTATTGGTTGGTCACACGGGATGGTGCGTGAGAGGGCGCCATCTGCTGCTTCATGAAGTCTTTTATTATCATATTTGGAAAAATATACTAATATCACTAATATTTTTCTTACAGATCATTAGCTACAAATATTGTTGGTATTGAGATGGTGAGATAGTTGACTTGTAATTTATTTTCTATGGCATTTTCTGGTCTGACGAAATATCGATTAATGTTCTGAAAGTTGTCACTCAAAGTTTGAGTGTATTCCATCAAATTCTAAATAAAACACACAATTAAGCATCTTTTCCAATTTTATTTCTTTCAAATAACACACAAAAAAACAGATGTTTTTAACTACATTATATATTTTTACATATACTGAGGACCTTCAATGACATGTTGGGTTGGCAACCAGGCGGTGGGAACATGCAATAATGCTTGATCAGATGTCTTTCCATGAGTGGATGAATTTTTCTTTTCCAACGATTCAATTCTTTTTAATACAATGTCCACTGCTGATTGAACGGATGCTTGTACAGCAGCAAAGTAACTTCCTTCGTGTCTGTTATTTGATTGTCGAGATATGTGAGGGTTACACAATCGCTCGCATCAATTGGATCACCAACATTCCTCAATCGTTTGCCCGCATATCATAGTCTCCATCTTGTGTGTGCTTTAAACCAACACCAGTAGGTCTGTATGATGGAAGTATGATACATTTCCTCTTGCGACCAAATTTATCTATAACATTACTCATCTTTCCACTAACATGGATAAACTCACACTGATCATTGTGACAAAGATCTAAAGATATATAAGCCGCCAACACATTTTTCATTCTTGGCCCGCGCAGCTCGATTTTGTTTTGGTAGACTAGGAGTCAAGACCGCGGGCGTCTTAGCACACCCTCGCGGCCAAGACGCTCCGCAGGTCTTGTTGATTTTAGACCGCGGCTTTTTACCCGTGTGAAATACCGCGCGGTTTTTTACACGGGGTAAAAAGCCGCGGTCTAAAAAAAATCGCGCCGCGGTTTCGCGGTTCGCGGTTTCGCGGTTCTCGGTTTCGCGGTTCTCGGTTTCGCGGTTCCGCGGTTTCGCGGAGTAGTTTCGGTGACCGCGAAAGAAAAAATTAATCTGTGATCTCTGGAATAAATTTTTACCCGTTTTTTGCATCCGCGAAACGATAATTGCACAAATTTCTGATTCGCAGGCGCAGATTGAAAATTGAATTATTTTGAGGATTCACTACTTCTATTCAAAATGAAACACAATAGTATGCCTCAATACTTTTATTTTCTCATTACTTATGTCAATGCTATATATATTAATTATTTTAACAACTCAACTATGCATTTTCCAGTTAATTTGAGTATTGCGAATGATATTATTCAGTTATTTCAGCACTCAATAATGCGATTAAATAATCCAATCTACTTTCGGAATTCATGCCATATTCTGGAAAAAGATTTAACTATGTTATTACATATACGAATAGTTTCATTGGGATCGCACTGATAAAACTCAATGTCATTGTGACCCCAAGGGAGGGTTTGTGTTGTATTGGGAATTATGAATCTTTTATCATCATCATATGATAGTGCTACTTTATTTTCAATTCCGTAAACATATCATGTGAGATGCTTCTGAATGAATTCATCTTCCTAAAATTTTACCACCATTCTCAACTATTTTCTTGTAATCCTCCAATGTCAATTGATTCTTTATCACAGATCTCTTTACCCCTTTGGCTCTCTTTACTTCTGTTGCAAGAGTTGTACATAGTATGCCTTGGCACCTGTACCATAAAAACTAATTATTGGATCATTGGGAAACTCATCTTTGAAATTACCCAAGACTGAATTTGTTACAGGTATGCCGAATTTATTATGTTCAATGTAATTAGATGTGTCAAATCTGCTTATATTGGTGCTGATGAAATCATAAAAATTGTCGGTATTTACTTTCAGAATTAGAGAATCTGTATCGGTGTAGAGCAAGAAGCATTCTGACCAAATTCTTTTCTTTATACATCCATAGTAAAAATCATACATTACAGTCTTGGATAATTCCAAAACACAGAATCCCAAATACAATGGTTTGTCGTAATACACTTTCACTTTACCCATTTGAATCGCAACGAAATTTTCATTAAAAATTGTGCAACTTTTAAAGTTTGGTCGTGCAATCAGAGCCCCTGCTCCCATACTTCTGTGAACATTCTGCCAATGTGTGACAAGCCTTACATCAATCCTATTGTCAACATTTTCCATCGTTTTGCCATAAACTGCATTGTTCATTAGCTTATAGAAATCTTTCTCAGACTTATTTTCAGATCTATTACGCATTTGAGTGTTGAGATCGATGTAAGGCTTCATCCAACATGACTGCTTGAATCTTAGGATTCTGTGAGTATGCATAACAATCAAACCATTATTGACAGCCTGTTTCAAGTTTTTATAATGAACCACATACTTTCGCTTATCATTCAAATTTGGAATCAATTTTGGAATTTTGCTTTTGGAATTTGGTGGCACTATACTTTCTACCAGAAAAGGAAGGTCGGAATGTTTATCTGCAATTCTTGAGGATAATGTATGTCAACTTCAAGGACATATCCATATGGATCATTGTCTGCCACAGCCATAATGTCTAAATTTGTGATTTCTTCTCGAGTTAGCCAAGTGAAATCAGATGTAGGTAATGGTTGTGACATACTATGCCCATATAAATTTGTAGCATCAAATATAGAAATGAATGATGATTGCTCATTGGGATCGAAATCAGGCATAAACTTATTATTTGCTATATGCTTCCTATCGCTTACATTGACTAATACCTCCACGGATACCTTTTTTGAAAAAATTTATCATATCAATGTCAGTTAGCAGTTCAAGTTCAATATTTGTATATTTCAACATTGCATCCCAAGATAATCCAGGTGCAGTATAATATTGAGCTGGATCCAACTTATATGTATCTAAACAAATCCGTCTAAAATTCTCGAAAATATCACATAGTAGTAGGACATCAGATTTTAAATATAAATCCGAATATTCTCCAAGACTCTTACATTCAAATAGTGCCCAAACACGTTCGGCTCTCATATAATCTTTCTCTGATACATGTTCCTCATTCAAATTGTCATAAAACTGATTTTTGTCGGTAAATTGAGGATGATCCAATTTATTGATGTTGTCCACAAAACTATATGGAAAACACCTTTCATGCCTCATTAAATTGAATTTTTCTTTATCGGGAAAACATTTTAACATCTCTACACATTGCTTATCACTCAAATTTGCACCCAACTTTTCTAATGAACTTGACATGAACTTGAAGCTATCTATAAATCTCATTTTCAAAAAATTTTTCTTAATTGTTCCTTCTTTACTTTGATAGCTATGTGTGTAGAGATGTTTTGTAAACGAAATGTATTTTCCTTAGTTTGGGGAATAACATCAACCTTATCCTTTTCCTCTACAATTCTTTTAATGAACATATGGCAATCATAACCACTCATATTATGGCATATAATGGGGATGAAATTTGGTATTTTGAAATTCAAATTACAGGCAGAGTGTGCTGCTGGATATCTTTTTCTCCCCGTGAGATGGCAGTGGTCTCTGACTCTAACATCCCCTTCTGTGAAAGGTTTTTCACATATACCACAAGTGGTGGCATTATGAAATTCCCTTTCCTCTTCTGGGGTTTGTTTAGTCATTGGTTTGACATACCTCAAATGATTATTATATATATTTCTTAAATCTTCTTCTATTCGCATTGTGAAAACCTTTGCCGCATCAGCACCTCTATATGAAACAAATTTTGTTAATTTATCATTGAAGGAACATTTTATCAGATAAGCAAATGAGGTAAGCTTCGTGTTGGAAGGTTCTATTCGTGTACGCGAGTTCTGGATTCGGTTCGGTGGTTTGTATAGGCTTCAGAACCGATTCAAAATCTGCATATACTAAAAAAGGTACATTCATTTGTCTTTCGAAATTTTCAAACATTAATGTATTACCGGCCACCATTTTCCCAAATTTATTTATTCTGAAATCAGTTTGCGGTACTGTTGTACATACATGATTACAATCGTGCATCTGGTGACGCAACAGTAATCGCTCATTCGAAAAGTACAATAAACATCCATCACAGAAATATTTTTTGTGTTCATGAGCTGAAATTTGACTTGACACCAATCTTGAAAGATCTTTTATCCAACAATAATGACTATTTCCCACCTCATCTGTGATAAGCAATAAATTGACATGTCTTCTGAGTTTTCTCTGAGAGTATCGCAAGGGCCCAATCACCTCATATTTGACTCTCTTATTCTCAATCTTAGATTCCAAACCATAAACATTGACTGAAATATCATTCAAATACTCAAACATTTTTATATCACGTAATTTTACTGGAAAATCCATACCTGTTACATTCAAGACAGTCTCATAATGTGGATAGGATGACACCTCCGACACTTTATTATTGAGTGGGGAATAATGCAGATGTCACGGCCCATGCAAAGCAGCATTGGTCTTCATTTTTATGTTGACAACACCTTTTCTTCTCTCAATGAATTCAGGAAGTTTCATGTATGATGATCCGCCAAGTGGACTGTATTTGTTTATGTTCACCTCAAGGAACATAATTTTCTCACAACTCCATCCTGAAAAATTACTTTTATTAAACCTTTCATCATTTGCAACAATTATAACTACAAACCTGAATCACGCTCCTCAAACTCCGTACTTTGGGCAATTATAATGTCACGAAATGCATCGAATAATCCATTCAAATCAGTTGATCGATCTGCTATACGATTGGGAGGGAAATTGAACGATTTGATGTCTGTCAATTCCTGTGTTTGAATGACATAACTTCCAAACACTTCCATGTTGACCTTGATGGAGTTGTGTAGTTTAATGTTTTTTCCAATAGCTCGAGTACTTTATGCTTGATATCATTGAAAAGGTGCATACTCTGTATACATATTCTCACTAGATACTCTGTAGCTGGAAATGCGACATTTGAATGCATTTTAATGGGTGTACACCACCACCCAAGTGAACACATGAATTCGTCCTGTGTGCGAGTGTTCTATTGTGAGAGTTGACTTGACAATATGGGATTATCACATTACAACAATTACATGTATAGAGTGGTGCAGGTGGTGAGTCATCGCCATTGTTCAATTTAACTCGTTTCACTGAAGGGGCCTCCCTGGCAAGTTTCCCGTTGATGTCGACGTAGATTATCACTTCGAGTGAAATCTTTACCACAATCACACGAATACATTTCAGCAACTTGTTTTCAATAGATCACTGGAGGAGACACTGATTCGAAATACTCTTCTCCTGGAATATTTCAGTGAAATACCCCCACCATACAACAAGTCCGATGCGATGCGCAATCTGTATGGATTTGAGGGGATTCTCTTGACATTCAGCGCACTCATCAATAATCGCAGTTCATTCTTAGCTCTCTCACAGGACAAACGCCCTCCTCGCTTGGAGTACAAGGATTCATGAAGGTCATGACTGCACAGAATATGTATGCCTACACCACAACTTTAGTCAAGGTCAAACAAAAATCGAGATCAAATCTTGAGGTTGCCGAAACAATCCCAACATCAAAACTTAATGTTATGAATCTCAAGGTCATATTCAAGGTCAAAACTGAAGTCGAATCTCAAAGTCGACCGAACCCAATATCAAAACTCAATGACAAATCTCAAAGTCAAATCTCAAGGTCAAACACACACACACTGCACACCTGCAACTATTCAAGGTCACACGTGACGTCATAGTGGTGGGGGGAGACCCAGAACCGGCTTAAATCTCCTACTCCCGTCCTTGTAGAATTTATTTTTTCCATTTTTTTTGTGTGTTGTTCCACCTAGGTTATGCCTTTGACTCTGCCCGCTTCTCGTTTTCCCTTATCCTGTTTTTTCGTTATCCCGTTACTGGTTATTTCATTTCCCTGTTATCCCGTTATCATTCCTTTTCCTTTTCCTTACCCCGTTTTAGGTTATCCCGTTAACCTGTTTTCCCATTATCCCATTTTTCCATTTTTCCGTTAACCTGTTATTGCGTTTTCCCGTTTTATTTTTATCCCACATTACCGTTTTCCTGCTACCCCTTATTACCGTTTTCCGTTATTTGGTTGTCCCGTTATACCGTTTTTCCGTTTTCCTGTTATCCCGTTATCCCGTTTTCCCATTATCCTGTTTTACCGTTATCCTGTTTTTCCCTTATCCCGTTTTCCCGTTATTTCGTTTTCCTGTTATTCCGTTTTCTCGTTATCCCGTTTCTCGTCATCCCGTTATCCCGTTTCTCCATTATCCCGTTATCCCGTTTTTCCGTTCGTTATCCCGTTTTCCCAAAAAAATAGCCAAATCGGTCCAGCTGTTCTCAAGTTATGAGCTTACCATCACAAACAGACATTCATTTTTATTATATATTATATCCCCGAAAACTTTTCCAGGAAAAAGAAATTTCCAATAACTTTTCTAAAAATCCTGTCTTTCCCTAAAACCCCCATTCGGAGTATTACGAGCATTCAAAAAAACAATTAACCTAATCGGTCTAGCTGTTGTTTTTCTAAAATAAAAATGAAATGTTACCCTGAGCGGGATTCGTTCCTGTTACCTTCTGCTTGGTAGGCGACAGTGTAACCGCTGAGCTATTTCCTCTTTGGTGATAAATGACTCGATAGTCCTTCTGTTCGCAAAATTTCTTATAAACCCGAATTTTTCAAATTTCGGGCAACTTTCCGTATCAATCATCCTCGGGCTATTACGAACATTTTGAAAAAAAATTGCCAAATCGGTCCAGCTGTTCTCACGTTTTGCGCTTACAAAAAATCGAGATTCATTTTTATTATATTAACGTCGTTTCATTCTTATAATAATTCCGTTAATAATGTCGACATTTTCTTCCACTCAGAAATTGAAAATGTCATAAACTATGGAACAAAATTATTAAAACGAAGTTTTTATGACTTTGTTTATTATCTTTGGACAATGTAAAAAAATATAATATCACTAAAACAATTATGTGGAATATTTCAAAACATGTTCAAAACACCGGGCGTTTACTTTCAAGCACTTCAAAATGCGGATGTTGACTGCTTTTGTCGTGCAGATCTGACTTCATTCGGATCCAAATCATCAAATGCTAGGGTAATTCTTTGTAACGACTCGTCTCTAGAATTTAGGGGCGTTTTATAAACTTTCTCATTAATCATGCCCCACAGATGAAAATCTAATGGAGTAAGATCGAGTGACCTCGCTGTCCAATTCCACGGTCCCAAACGCCTTATCCACCAATCGCCAAAACGTCAAATTATTCGCTCACTCCTCTCGTATAATGTGTAGAATCCCCGTTCAGTTAGTACCAACAGTTTCGTTATTTTTCGAGTGGCAGATTATCGACGAAGTTCTCCACAATATTTTCCAAAATATATAGGTATCTTCTGGATGTTAATGACTTCCCGTATATCATGTACCTCACTTGGTTATTCATAAACATGCAGAAAACGTTCAAACTGAATTTTTCTTGAAATACGTCTTCTCTTGTGACGTGGGAATTTTCACTGCACCAAAAATTACAATTTTTTTCTTTTGAAAATTCGTTAGTCCAAAATATTTTATTTAAAAAAAATGTATCTTCTTCTTGAAGTTCAAAGTTAATACAACCACATTAGTATTGAATAAAATTATATAAATTTAAATGTGTACTCTATGTGGTGTGACTAGTGAAACTGACAGGTTAGGAATCATGATGAATATGTTCAACATCATTGAAACCAACCTCAACAAAGTTTCTCCCTGATGATGGAAATAAATATTTCCGAAAGCTTGGATAAACTTAAAAAGTATGTATATATATATATATATATATATATATATATATATATATATATATATATATATATATATATATATATTTGACGGTTTTCGAGATTTATAGCATGACAGGTTTTTGTCACTCTGAATATTTGAAATTATAAAGTTGTGCCAAGTCCAATTGAAATTTTTTTTTTGTTCAAATATTCTACATTAATAACTCTCTCAAATGATATATCTTGAATCAGCCTGTGATATACAGGGTATGAAAAACAGCTTGCCACATATTGTAAATAAAAATTTGCAGAATCTTCCTTATTTTAAATGGAACACCCTGTATATTATCGATCCATAAGTAGCGCCAACATAGGCTCTACAAATGTCATCAAGTATTCCCTATGGTTAAGTTTACTAGTTTTTCTTAAAACAGCTCTTTTTAAAAAAAATGGCAAGTATTCATATTTCTTCGCTATAATCTGAATGAACGACTTTTTTCAAAGCGAAATCCATTTGACCACTGATAAGAATATACGAAAGATATCTTGTTTCAATTATGTACATTACAAGGTCTCCAAACAAATATTTTTTTGTGAAATAAATGTATGTATCACATTTTTCTAAATGGCAAATTATTTTGTTTATTGGATGCAGAATTGTACACATAAATCGTGCAATATCAAACCAAACACGATTAAATGAAAAAACATTATGAATATTATTATTATTATTCCATGTTATGGTGTATATTCATGAATTAAAGTCAGAGCTTAAGTTCTAGATATTCAAATTGTCAACTGGCAAACTAGAAATGGGAAAGTTTAATGAAGGTTGATAATGAAACTTTTATAAAACATATTCAACATGTCTTCCATTTTCTTGAATGCAGAGCTGAAGTCTATGTTTGAAAGACTGTTCTACCACAGTAGAATGCTCTAGTTCTTTCAGCAATTCTACTGTGGTTCTACCCTGCGCAAGACAGCTGGTGTAATGCTGCATTAAGTCGGTGTCTCTTGACCGTGCAGGTGTGTTACTTAGGAGCTCCGATATTTTTAATGAAATGGATAGTGAGAATCATAGTACAATCTTCAATTTCATATCTACGCACTGATTGAACTTTACAGTTTCACGTAATAATTGTTATGATTCTCCTAATTTAGTGTCTATGATTTTTTATCATGTGCCTCAAAGATACACTAGAAATAGACAATTACTTACTAGCCCCAGTTACAACACGAATTTGGGAAAACATTATCCAATCACCAGAATGTGTTACTCTTTCAACAAATATTGTAATAATCTAGATTTATTCTCCATGACTTTCAATTTTTTCGAAATAACTGTAAGACATATTTTCAATTCATAATGTTATAATGATTACAATTTAGATTATTCCTGTACCTCTTAGACTACCGAAATATTCATAGTTATTATTTTTATTAGTGGATGCTTGTATGGGTTTCACCTGTTTGTATCCCAAACTTTAAATAAATTAATAAACAAATAAAAAGCATTCGTTATTTTAAGTCGCATATTTTCGGAAGAAGTTGGTGGCTCGACGAAAACCATATTTTGTATGTATCCCCATAAGAAAAAATCCAGTTTTGTTGAATCTGGTGATCTAGCGGGCCACCTGACAGGCCCATTCCGTCCTATCCATTTATTGGGAAATACTTCATCTAAATGATCTCTCACTTCTGCCGAATAGTGAGCAGGAGCGCCATCATGTTGTAACCACATTATATTGCGAAGGTCAAGAGGAATATCTTCTAACAAACCTGGTAAATCATTTCGTAAGAAATTGAGATACATTGTTCCATTCAGATGTCCCTCAAACAAGTATGGACCAATTACATATTCTCCAGACATTTATCGACCACCTATGTTGATAATCCACCTGTCTCAATAAGTGGGGATTTTCTGTCGAATAATAATGGTAATCATGTCGATTCACAAATCCATTTTTATGGAATGACGATTCATCCGACCATAAAATGTTATCGAAAAAATATTTGTTTCGACGAATTTCTTCCATAGCACAATTGCAAAATCTCACTCTTTTCTCAAAATCGGCAATCTTGATGTAATTGAACGTGGTATGGATGGAAGCGATGTTTCTCCAAAATTCGTTGCACTGATCTCTCACTTATATCCACTACTTCACCAATTTGTCATTGACTCCTGCAAGTATCTTCTTCAACAGCAAGAAGAACTTGCAATTCATTATCTTCATTAGTAGCTGGCTTGATGCGCTCATTTTCAGAATAATTGATACTTCCAGTTTCAACAAATCGTGTCAGGACCTTTCATCTGGATGCCTTCTATCTGGACACCGTCGAAAATAAATTCTACTTGCCACTAAACAATTCCTGTCTGATTCACCTAATATGAAAATCATATCAATCAAATCACTTTTTGAAAACAACATTCTGATGAAATTATATCGAAAGTTCAACTTCACGATTCACTAAAGATTTCAATTCTTATTTGCAGGCAAATATTTTGATCTGTCATTTACCAGACTACTTGCTTTCCAAAAAATATTTTTTTCACTGAAAGGTTGTTTTAGACCGAAAGCATATGGCACAAATTTCGAGATTATTGAAATTATTGTAAATATTCAAGAACGTACATTTTGTGGTGTAATTCACAACTTGTTCATCTAGCAACAGGTAATAAATGTGTTACAAACATAACATAATCTCGATCACATCCGTCAAATATGGATTTCACAGTAAAAAAATCATTGATATCATGGCGATGAAATAATTGTCATTTTTCGATATATTTTTTTAAAACTATAGGACACCTTATAATGTACATAATTGAAACAAGATATCTTTCGTTCATTCTTATCAGTCGTCAAATGGATTTCGCTTTGAAAAAAGTCATTCGGATTATAGCGAAGAAATATGAATACTTGCTATTTTTCGAAAAAAATTGCTGTTTTCAGAAAAACTGGAAAATTTAACCATAGGGAATACTTGATGACATTTGTAGAGCCTTTGTTGGCGCTTCTTATGGATCGATAATATAGAGGGTGTTCCATTCAAAATGAGGAAGATTCTGCAAATTTTTATTTACAATATGTGGCAAGCTGTTTTTCATACCCTGTTTATAACAGGTCGATTTCAGATATATCGTTTGAGAGAGTTACCATTGTAGACTATTTGACCAGAAAAAAATTTCAATTGGACTTGGCACAACTTTATAATTTCAAATATTTTGAGTGAAGAATATTGGAAAAGAAACCTGTCATGCTAGAAATCTCAAAAACCGTCAATATATATGTATATATATATATATATATATATATATATATATATATATAATGGAAGGAATTTAATGGACATAGCCTTCAGTGAAAAGTGTTAACCGTAGACACGTGTTTCGGGCTCTCGACCTTCATCAGTACGGTGGAGAATTGCAAGGATAAAAAACATTTTGTTTTTAACAGTCCCCTCGATATTCCTCTCTTCCATATATATATATATATATATATATATATATATAATTTTGGTTTTTCATAAATAATTTTTAAGATAATGTCTATATTTGGACGAAAATTGGGATATGAGGATTTTTTAATGTGAGAAATTCAAATTTGATATTAGTTTGGCCCTTAATTGTAGGGGGCGCCGCCTACAGGTCTTTGTCTCTTTTGGGAAGTCACAACTTTTTCGTGCATGTATGATTCCTTTATCATTTTTACTTGAAAAAGGTAAGTCGCTACAAGCAGCCGTTTAGAAGATATTTTGATTTGAATTAATCGATTCATCCAATCTTCTTCTCTTTGAAAATTAAAGTATCAAGTAGGCTAGTAAGTTTATTTCAATGTTTTTTTTGTGCTGCAATAATATCTTGACGCATAGTTGAATAGTTTTATTTATTATTATTGTGATTATTTGTTAAAACATGGTAAACTTTACCAATGCAGAGTATGCTGACATACATTTTACATACGGACTTTCTAACGGAAATGCATATGAGGCTAGACGTTTGTATCAGGAGCGTTATCCGAACCGCACAACTCCTACTTCAATTTTTTTTTCAAGAATTCACGCTCGGTTAAGCTTAACAGGAAGTTTTGAGAAAGCTAGTCATCTGTCGGGTACACATCGGACGGTAAGAACCCCAGAAACCGAGGAAGCAGTTCTTAATCTGATAGGAAACAAGCTACAGAAAAATAGCGCTGACGTTAAACATTTCTCAGGTTCTGGTATGGAAAATTTTAATTGATAATTTGCTTTATCCCTACCATATTCAAAGAGTTCAGGCACTACTACTTCGTGACTTTCCGTTACGTATCAACTTCTGTCGTTGGTTTCTCCAATGCCTTATTCAAAATACTTTATTTGAAAATCAAATCCTGTTTACCGACGAAGCAAATTTCCCACGCAACGCTATACAATTTTCACAACAATCATTTGTGGTCAGAAGAAAACCGCCATGCGATACAGGAATCACATTTCCAAGAACAGTTCTTTCTTAACGTGTGGGCAGGAATCCTTGGAAATTATTTTATAGGTCCATTCTTCATTCCGGGAAGATTAAACGGAGAGAGATATCATCATTTTCTTGAAGAAGATTTGCCTATTTTACTGGAAGATGTGCCGCTTAGACTACGAAATGAAATGTGGTTTATTCATGACGGTGCCCGGGCACATTCACGCATCCAAGCGCGAGAATTTTTAGATAAAACTTTCGGCAACCGTTGGATAGGTCGGGGAGGATCTCAACGTCTAGACCATGGCCCCCTAGGTCACCAGACACCTAACAGTTTGGATTTTTTCCTGTGGGGACATCTACAAACCTTAATTTACCAGACACCTATCCAAAATGAAGAAGAATTAGGTAATCGAATAATAAACTCTTGTAGAACGATTCAAAATACTCCAGGAATTTTCCAAAGAGTACGCGAATCAATGAGAAGAAGATTGGATACAGGCAGGAGGTGGACATTTCGAACATTTATTGAAATTTTGATTCAGATTTATATTTAGTGTTCCGTTGTTTATTGTTGTTCGAAAATTAACGTTTGAAATGTTTCTATGTTGAATTAAAAAAAAGTTTTCAAAATTGTTTCACTTTTTGACAAACCCATGCATCGAATAATTTAAATCAAAATATCTCGAAAGCGGCTGCTTGTAGCGTCTTTTGAAAGGCATACCTTTTTCACGTAAAAATGATAGAGGAATGGATTTTTCTTCTAGAAAATGTGATACATACATGCACGACAAAGTTGTGACTCCCCAAGAGAGACAAAGACCTGTAGGCGACGCCCCCTACAATTGAGGGCCAAATTTGAATTTCTCATATCAAAATTCCAAATACCACTTTTCGTCCAAATATCGACATTATTTTAAAAATTATTTACGAAAAACCAAAATAAAAAAAAGTTTTAACACCCCATTTATCAAAAATGAAGGCCTTGCGGACCCATGCTTGTATGAATTTTTCACCTTATAAATAACTGAGGAATCGTCCTTTAAAATATCGGACACTTATTACATAACACCCTGTATATACCAGGTGTCCCAGGTGTACTACAGACCAAAAAATTCTAAATATATATATATATATATATATATATTTGTCAATTAAACAGATTTTATTCAGAATTTAAAAATACAAAAGCCAAGTTTTAAATATAAAATAATATCAAGATGAAAATCTTGATTGAAGCCCGGGACTCAAAGAGATGGCGCATTTGCTGTTTCAGTTGGAGGAAAACCCGGAAAAACCCACAACACCATCAGAATTCAGATCATCAACTTGCTCATAGAAAAGGACACATGCTCCCTGGGAGCTAAGAGATTCAATCTTGGAAAATACACGGCAGTCATCGAAGAGGTGCCAATTAGAATAAGGGTGTTTGCAATATGCCGTATAGTGTCCATTGGAAATGCTGCCGCTATGATTAGATATGGCATAGATATTATAAAGAGTATTCATTCCATCCTGAGCAGAATATTGGTCCAAATTCAAATTTTTTATGGGAAAATTAATCACATTGTCCAATTTACCGCCATTAGTCGAATAAACACGTTTTAAATGTATAACAAAAATTTTTGGAAATGTTTGTATACGAATCATCTTTTTGAATTCCTTTTCATTCCACAAGTTGATGAATAAGGATTGAAAGTACGGAGCAGTAATTACAAAAAGTTCATCTCAATATAGAAATCAGCTGACCGGCAAATGTATCCACAATTTTGGAATTATGAGTAGACAGATATCTTGTCCAAGAAATGGAAGTTTTCTGATTATCATTCGTGATAACAAAATCGTTTGGTGATGGATGATTCTCTGCACTCGTCTTGTTTGAATCTTCATGTAAACCTACCAGAAGGTATCTTAGAAATTCTTCCGAATCTGCTGGGACGTTATGATCAAAGGAAGGAGCAGAATTTCTGAATAGACGGAGGACAGAATGTGAAGTATCCACTATTTTTCGAGAAGAATCAGGACTCCAGATATTTTCCATCAAAGATATAAAAGATTTTACTAAATTTCCATTCATTCTTGATGTATTTAAATCCTCCATACAAAAACCATTCTTGATAAAATCCAACAAAACCTTGGTGTTCGAAAGACACTGGATCATGCTATTCATAAAACAGGTATTTCCTACATTATTCAATCCTCTCAGGCCAAATGTAGAAATGGAGTCTCTTGTTGGTATGGCATGCTCACTCATGTTTAACGGAGAATCCATAGGTTAATTGTTCCTGTAATTCAAAGAAGGTGATAGAGAAACTGATATTGATTTTTTGGAAAGTACTGAGTGATATATACTTCTAAGAAATTAGATAACTTAAATATCCACCTCCAAGAAAAAGACTTTGAGATCACGGGTGTTGAAATAATGAATATTAATATAATGATAATTTGTATTTACAGATCTCCCAGCGGTCAACTAGAAAGATTTTTTGAAAGTCTCAAGAGTGTCCTTGAAATTTTATTTTACCAAAAAAAAATATTTTTCATATTTGGTGATTTCAATATTAACTTGATGGAGGATGACCTACCTGCCCGGGAATTTAAAAATCCGGTCAAATCTTTTGGTTGTGAGTTTCTAAACAATAAACCCACAAGGCTTACCAGCTGTCTAGATAACTGCATCACTAATGCCCCTAACGATTGGGTTGCCTCACAAATGTATTTTTATTTATCAGACCATATAGCAATCGAGAACAAACATTTTCGATTGGAAAATTCAGGGAAACTCAAAAATACCCAAATTATAGAATATAGGCCTTTTTGCGGCATAACAATGAACAGATGTAATTCAATTTTGAAGAATATCAATTAGGATGTTTTGCTCGAATTTAATAACACAAATTATATGTTTGATTGTTTCCTGGAAACACTCCTACATGTAATGAACGAATGTTTTCCAAAAAAAACAAAAACTGTTCAAAAAAGCAATATGGAAAGAAATGGTTTGATGCAGACTTGAGAAACTACAGAGAGAACCTGAATTTTCTGATCGAATATAACAAGAGTAACCAGAACGTTGATTTGACACCGGAAATGATACTTGCGAAAAAAAACTATGAACATATTATTATCAACCAAAAGAAAAATTATTACTCAAGCAAGATAGAACAATCCGTAAACAAACCTAGGGTCATTTGGCAAATTATCAAGCAGCCCCTCACCAAAGAGTCCTCACAGGACACCCGGTTCTCATCTAATGAATTGAATGATTATTTTGTGAACATTAGTAGCAATATTTTAAAACAGCTGGAGAATACTCCGGTTGATCCAGCGAAACTTACTTCATCTTATATACAATTCCATAAAAGTATTTTCTTCATGCCTGTAGACTCCACAGAAGTTGGACATATTATTGCGAATCTCTCGGATAGTACCGCTCTCGATGTGTATGGATTAAGTAACAAGATGTTGAAGAACATGAAAGAGGGATTAGCGGAACCTCTCACCAAAATAATAAACAAATGCTTTGAGACAGGTGTGCATCCCGAGAAGCTCAAATTCAGTAAAGTGACCCCTGTATTCAAAAAAGGAGACAAAAATGAGATAGAAAATTATCGTCCTATCTCAATAATCCCAACTTTATCAAAACCCATTGAAGCTGCAATGAATAGTAGAATAATACAATTTGTGGATTCGAACGACTTGCTCTCAAAGTCCCAGTTTGGATTCAGAAAAAATCTATCTACATCGCATGCCATATCTGAACTGGTGCGAGCCACGGTGGATTCCTTCGAGAGGGGGGAAGCACTCACAGCCGTATTCTGTGACCTCTCGAAGGCATTCGACTGTGTTGTCGCACTCGATTCTACTCGAAAAACTTCAGTACAATGGAATTAGGGGCAAAATAGCTGATTTGATTGATTCTTACCTATCCGAACGAAAGCTGGTTGTGGTGCAAAGTAGTGTGATATCTCCAGCAGTGCATGTAACAGCAGGTGTGCCACATGGGTCAATCGTGGGACCCCTACTATTCCTAATATATGTTAATGATCTTCCACACCATATGAACCCTCTCAATACCATTCAGTATGCCGATGATACTACTTTTTATGAGAGTCAACCTGAACATGAATATCCAAAGCAACTGACTGACAACGCGTTGAAAAAAATTTTTTTTTGCAGCCAATAAGTTATGCTTAATCGTCAAAAAAACTAACACAATTACTTTCACACTAAAAGAGCTAAAGGACAGTCAAAAATCCATTAAGTTTTTGGGGGTAATACTGTATCAAAAACTTAATTGGAAAGACCACATCAAAGATCTCTCTACTAAGCTGTCCAGCACTCTTTGCCTGCTTCGTAGAATCAATGAATTTGTTCTTTTTTATGTTTCGAGAGCTGCTTACATGGGGTTATTTTAGTCTTAGCTGTCATACGGATTGGTTTTCTGGGGACTTTCAACTGATTGGGAAAGGGTATTTATTCTACAAAAAACGGCTATTAGAATCCTGGGAAGGGCAAAACGGACTGACAGCTGTAGACCTCTATTTAAAAATGTAATATATTAACCATTGCGGCTCTATACATATTTCAATGTCTCGTCTATATCAAAACACAAAATAACACCCCTAAAGTTAATCACAACCACGAATATCTGACCAGAAATGGCCACAATCTTCTTATGCCAGAGCATCGACTAGCAATTACTCATAAAATCTTCCTTACTGTGGCGATAAGGCTCTTCAACCATCTACCACCATATATGAGGAATTTACATATGAATAAATTCAAAAAGAGTATAAAAGGACTGCTGGTTGATCTCTGCCCTTATGACGTAAGTGAATTTCTCAACTGCAAGTTTCAATACTTTGCCTTTTTAATGTGTCTGTTTTGTACTGTATAATACTTGCATTTTTAATGTGTCTGTTTTGTACACCTTGACGATGCTGAATCTATTGTACTGATAATAAACAAATACATTGATTGATTGATTACCTTTGATAACTAATATGTATCTCGTAAGAAAATTGGGACTATAAAATAATTCATCCAGTGGATGCGATGGAGGAATTGTACCCATTACAGAAGAAGCATTGCCCCTTTGAATTGATATACTAAATCTTTGTATCAAAAATGACGTTGAACGTTTATCTTTTGTAGCGCGGCCCACTCTCCTTTCAATTTCATGAATAAAAGACAGAGATTCAGGGCCAAAGACACCAAAAGTTTCGACAGCTATAGGACGGAAAAGATAATTATGTCCAAGATTTTGATATTTCTTTCTTCTCAATTTCTCGCTGGATAGTGCTGCAGCACCTGCGGACTTGGAAGTATTTGCTAAATGAGACACTGCAACTGTGTCAGCACAAGTGAAGTCCCACACCAAAGGTTTGCCACATTTCCAAGGTATCAGCGTCATACCATCAGGACGTTTACCATCATCTCGGCTAGTGCCAAGAGGTTCCAACACAGCTGGAATACCTGCCGATACCATAGAACGTTTAATGATATCATTGACTTGATAATGTCTGGATAAACGACCTGCACTTCTATGACAGCTCAAACCATGAGTTCCTCCTTGATTCACTTCACTACCACATATACATTTATGAGGAATACAAATATCTAAGCCCAGTCGCAGTCCAATAGATATTCTGAGAGACTCGTCATCTAAAAGGGTTCCGAGAGAAGCCACAAGTAGAGCATTCAGCCAAGCTCCGGATTCTTTAATTCTAACAGATTTCAGACGAGCCTTTTCTACTTTAGACTTGGACGAATCAAGTAAATTTTTTGAGGTTATATTCAAAAGTGGAAGGTCCCAGGATTTCGGAACGTTTCTCGTAGAATCTGAATATATATCAGTACATATTCAGATTCTACGTTGAATTTCAATATGATTTCTTGTATAGTTTGATTCGTTCACGGCGTGGCTGAGTTATTGCACTCCTAAAAATGTAAGGTTAAGAAAACCAAATATTTCTTAAAATGGAAGGAAAAATCCTACTGAATGGAAATAACTTTTTCTCACACCTACGACTGTAGGCAATTTCTCAATCGATATAATTTGAATAAGATATCGAAGTTCGTTCTTAAGAATGTGGCTAACTTGTGCGTGAATTGCATTGTAGTGCACATAGTGCACAAGTAGCTTATGCTTGTTGATGCCATGGTAACAAATATTTTTGAATTGTACTGTCAACTTATGAAGTTTGATTCAGGGATTCTTCAAGGTGGCTTTTATGTCTTGGGGTGTTGAAAGCCGCTTTCACTTTTAAGGAACGAACCAAAGGTTCACCGCATTTCTTGAACTGTGGTAATCTTAGGGTTCTTTACATTTCAATATATCTGAATCCGTCCGGGAATACTAGTCGAATTAAATTAGGTTTTTCAAGAGAAATAATCTATGAAGTTTGAAAAATTTGGGTAAGAACTCCTTACAGACAAGTGAATATAGATCAAAATAGTTCCCACCTCTCAGGAAGGTGTTCACCCCCTTTAGCTTAAGAAACCACCTTCTACTGTGAACTCCTGAATTTACCACCTATACAATTTTTCGCTATTTCGAGCCCTAATCTCACAAATATGGATAGAATACTAAAGTAACGCAAAAACAAGTAGAGCAATAAATATCTTGAAATACCTTGACCACAGACCACATCCAAATCAGATGGTTCTTCAAAAACCTGGCTATAAAAACAAAAAACGATTACGGGATTTTTTTTATTACTACAATGTTGTCTCGTATATTCGAGCCCGTTTCCACACCACTGTTGAGGTACAGCGTCTTTTTTAAGTGGTTTTCTCTCGAGGCCTAATCCACTGAAAACTAACTACTATTTTTTCTATAATTTGAATATCTTCAATAATTGGATTATCCATTCATTCAATAATTGGATTATCTTCAGGTAATTCTTTATCTACCAATGAAGTGAGATATCCTTGTCCACGACAATTGGAGCACATTCTTGAACACTTTAATCCAACCTCATTGTTTTCCGCAACCCTTTTTACAACTGCAAGATATTAATTGAAGAATGAAAGTAGGAGCTGGTAACTCAGGTGTAGGAATTGGCTCCAAAATTTACCTGATTGTTTTCCAACCCCATTTATTAGGCTTCAAAATTTATCCACGCCAGGAATGGATTTATGGAAAACGCGATACGAATGTTATTCCAAAGCAGCAGATGTAGGTGGTAGTTTTGATGATACCACTTCTTGATCAGAATGACCAACAAGTTTATTGAATGAAATTAATCTAAATTGGTTTAACGATGTAACAGAATGAGGTGCCTTGTATAAAGCTAGTGTAATTTTTTCCCCAGCTTGCACAATGTCCGGTTTCATCGATGATGGATTGAAATATATTCAAAGCATCGTCCAAGTCCCTTCTAGTATTTATCAAGTTTACAGTTTGTGCTTTTCCTTTGCCAAAGAATGCCGATGTATCACTTCCACTGAATGCGTGAGCAAATAATATATTATTTTTACAGTTATGAAGGACTTTCGAATTCTGAATATTTGGGGTACTATATGCCCTTTCTTCAATGCTTCCTTGAACATCTCTTAAAAATCGAATATCTTTATCAAGGGGTCAAAGAGCAATTATGAGTATGAGGAGGTCAACATCCTGTCCCACGACAACTACCGTGGGACTTTCATAGGCTTTCTTAATAGCAGTTTGGACAATTAGAGTATCAGCATCATCTATTGCAGGAAGAGCTTGGATACCGGCATATTCCAATTTTTTCATCAGTTGATTAATTAAACGTTGTTTATTCTCCAGATTTCTCAGTGAATTTTTCTGTGAATCAGGAATTGGTGTATTTTCGTTAAACATTATTTCAGCAGATATTCGTTTCAATAATCTTTGTTGTCGTCAATGCCTTTTGTTCTCTCCATATTTTCAGAATAACCGTCAAATACTAAGATTACTCGTTGACCGTACCGTTTTTTAATGAAACTAATGTAAGCTGTGTAGATGTCTGCAAATGTCCCTTGTTTCGGCCAAACCACTCGATGAATTGAATTGCCCCCATCTACAATATATGTACGTTCAATGGGGCTTGTGGCTCAGTGGCACGAGCGTTGGTCTTGTGTCCACTGTTTCCACCCGGCGCAAGTTCGACTTCCGCAGCTGGTGAAAATTTGTTCAAGGTTTCGGATCCCACTATAAAAGGCTAGGCACCCGTGATCTTAACTCGTACAAGTTTTCATTAACTTCTGAGTGTTGGTCAAACAACTAAGAAAGCGGTTAAAAACAATAAAAACATTAGGACGTTCTGTAACAGAGTTGAAAATGTCATACAGGGACGATTTTTTTGTTTTTCTCATTAAGCCGGTGTCATTTAACAATAAAAGAGGTATCGTCGAAAGTTCATGCGTAAAGCACAACTCTTAAGTATTTGGGTGTTGGCTATAGATATAGACTTAGCCATATCTGCTCGTTTCAATTTCAAGCTTACAAATGTTGCATTAACGGTAAGCAATTCATCCAGGGATTTCTCGTCAATTTTTTTTGATTTATAACAATTAACATCGGCGACAAGCCCACTCGGTAAAGAAATTAAATTGTGTGATGTACCAGAATTGACCAATTTCAAACGTCATTTCTGAGATTAGAGCTCGATATAGGAAAACAATGTATAGGACATAAAAGATGAATAATTTTATAACGAATAATTCTCCTCGTCAGGGTAACAGTTTTCGAGAAAACTAGCAGGAGGTCACATTGGAGGGAATGAAGCACCCTCCTGAGTGATGGAAACTCTTTTGATCTATATTTGGATGTCTATCAAGAGTCTGTACCCAAATTTTTTAAACTTTATAAATTATTTCTCCTAGATGGCATTCTTATTGCTAATTTACGTCGACTATACCTTCATCGCCAACTTTTCATTGAAATCCTTCAGAGCCTCTGGGTGGGCAAGTTGGATC
Organism: Gonioctena quinquepunctata; assembly: GCA_018342105.1. Lineage (NCBI taxonomy): Eukaryota > Metazoa > Arthropoda > Insecta > Coleoptera > Chrysomelidae > Gonioctena > Gonioctena quinquepunctata. The sequence continues at coordinate 43,186 of JAFIRS010001304.1, forward strand.
AGCCTCTGTACGTCTGCTTCAAACTGCCGCAGACTTTCACCTGATTTCTTCACTCGCGTTTTCAACTATGCCCGAAACAGCTGTTCTCGATGGTGGTCGCCGTACCTCAATTCTAGAGCAGCAATCAGGTCTCTATACTTGCGAGATGGTCTGTAAGTCTGTAACATCCCTAGGCACATCATCTCATGGCCACTATAAGTTGCCGTAGTCTTTTCTTTATCGTTCCATCCATTGGTTGTTGCCGCAACCTCAAACTGACTAAGATATTGACATAATGGTGACTCTCCTTTAAAATTCTCATCCTATTATACGAATCTCCTCTTCTTGCTTATTTTCTGTTTCTTCTCCTTTTTTTTATTTCTCTGTCGACGTTCTTCCTCCTTCTCTCGAATCCCCTCTTCTAGCTTGGTTTCTGTTCCTTCTCCTTTTTTTTCTTTGTCGACGTTCTTTCTTCTTCTCTCGATGTTCCTCTTCCTCTTGTTTTTCCGTTTGCCGTCTTTTCCCTCCTTTTTCGTGAACCGCCTCCTCTTGTTTTCTTTTCTGTCGTCGTTTCTCCTCAATTCGTTTTTCTTCCATTAGTCGTCTCTCTTACTCAGCAAACTGCTGTTTGATTAATTTCATTATTTATTTATTTCGACTGCTCTCGGGTTTTTTGGTCGCTTCTGACACAAACAATGGCTGTCACGTAGTGGATTTGTAAGAAAATGATATTAACTCGTGTCCCCCCAAAAAAATCATAGTTTGATGAAAAAGTATATAGAGCGGCGTTTTGTTTCATTTATTTTCAAGTGAAAATGTTGAATACAAATTAGTAAACTGATGGTAGCGGGATGCTCGGCAGCGGCGCGGCGATTCCCTTCGCCGGAAATTGCCGAGCGTTCCTGGAGTTAATAGCAGCGAGACAGCTACCCGAACGGGCTCACACATGAGTGGCCGTGCGAAGATCGCATTTTTGGAGTGTTATCATTTATCGCTGGAGATTTCACGTTGCATATTTATGTTATTTTGTGTTGATTATTTCTTCAAAGTAATTTGATGATCTGCGTTAATTGTTTGTTTGGCGTCGACTCAAAATTAGTTAGTTGCATTAGTTTAGGAGCTCAGTTATCGAGACAAAAAAGATTTATTTTATTTTTCACTTTTTTGTCGGGTAATTGTTTTTTTTGTGGTTTAAATTTACTAATTACCACCTATACAATTTTTTATTACTTCTAAGATACTTACTTACCTACCTTACTCCAACTATTTACTGATTTATAATATGATTACCTACTTAAACTATCAATTGTTATACAGGCTGATTCACGGTGGATGGTACATTGGACTTGTGGTGAACCAAGCAACGGATCACTCCGAAAATTTGTTGAAGTATTAGCAACTTTGATATTTCAAATGGAACACCCTGTATATAATATTATTTTTAGGATCTACATAAATTTCCTGAAAACTTCTCAAGATATTTCCCTATACCTATCTGCATCAGTTTTCGAAATAAAAATTAACTCACTGATACAATGATACCGAAATTTGGTTCAGAGTAAGGTGATACTTGGAGGCTTTCCACGCGTTAACTAAATCCCAGTTACTTTAATACAAACCGCATTCAATTCATATTGTAATGAAGTGATCTTCTCCTGCTAACATACAGTTCACAATTCTTCATATGTTCCCTCACTTGTTCAGTTTCTCCAACTCTTAGTATGGTAACATTTTTGATTGAATAAGAATTCCCTGGACACTAAAAATCAAACAGAAAATATCCGTATCCAACTATAATCAAGATTCGCAGGAAAGAAAGTATAATTAAGATATATCTAACTAAATCGGGAGGTTGATGCTTGACCAAGGGGGTGCCGTATCTAAAGTATAAGGGTACAGGCCATAGGGACTACAGCCATACGTCATCGTAGCCACAATTCCATATTTCACGAGAATGATAGTGAGTTATTGATGAGATCGTATGTATGCACGTTGTAATAAGTTAGGGACTGAAGCTGTCGTATGGATGCAGTTAACTGACCAGTTTCTTTGTAACTTTCGAAATGTGGTAATGAAATATGATTCCGTTGAAAATGATTAGCTGTTTAGCCCAGAATACTTTCTTTCCGTCTTTCACTTTTGTGTCTCTTGATAATTGCATAATCTAATACAAACACAGGAATTGTTGGAAAACATCGAAGCTATAAAAAAAATCTGCAAGAGATGATTGATATAAAAAAAATACAAAAGCAACGCCAAGAAAAATTACAATTGTTACCCAATGCCTATGCACATATAATAAACCAACTGAAAGTAACCAGCCAATAAGAAAACACTAGTAGAATGTAATAAACCTTCGTTCATAAACCGTGCATATGAGAATCTTGCTTGGCACTAAGGTTGAATTCTGACTATACTCCATGTCCCTTGACATCTAGATTCATACCTAGATATTTGGTACTGTTTCTTACCATTGATAATTATGATAAAGTGTCTCAAAGCAGAGTATGAAGTCAACTAGTTCTGACTTTATCATCAGTTTGGATATAACAATGTTAGATGGTTTCCTCACTTTGAAATTGATTATCTATCTCAGGCAGGCTTCAATGTTTACATTTACAACACCTTCTTCTTCTACCTTATTCAAATGTCGAGTTAAATTTTTTTGCATTCGGCAATTGCTGAAGTTTTCCTCTGAGCCGGTCACCTGAAATTAGGCAAGTGGCTCTACCCTAAATTTTGTCGAATTTTACAAAGAACAAAACATGTTTTCAATATTTTTTCTTCAGATTTTCAACCACTGAAATTCGTTATAAAATGGCATTACACATTCATCTTTCACGGGTGTGCAAGAGGATAGATTACACCCCGTATATATATATATATATATATATATATATTCATTTATAGTCGGTGGGAAGTCTTTTCTCACTAGTTAAGTACAATACTTGGGATATTGGGGTAAGCAGCAATAAAAAAGTAAACTCTTCAAGGTTTATCCAAGCTTTCGGGAAATAGTAATACATATTCAAGTACGAAACATTAGGCTAATTACAACTTTGTTGAGGTTGGTTTCAATGATGTTGAACATATTCATCTAACATAGTAATACAAAAGAAGAATTCAAATCAAAGCATAAAACGAAGTTCAAAGTTAATGAAAAACGCATTAAATAGGCTTTTGTAGTCAGCTGTCTGAAGGAATAAGACATTTTTCATTTTTAATGAAATTATGAATGGTTATCAAGAATGTTACAGATTTCTGTCTCTTATTACATATATTTTGGTATTTAGGATGACCTTTAAAGTTGGTAAGGTTTTAGTTGCAGTAGTTGTGTTGAGATGGCGTTAGCTCCATGCTGATAGTTCGATCACAGCAAATACTATGAAATGGATTGACATTAATTGTTTCAATCAGGTAACGCAGACATTAATCATTGTCTGCTCTGCCTACGCTGTAATGATGAGGGCAAATACCCCGAAACCGGTCTACAGCTGAGTGAAGTAGTTAATATTTATCAATTTCGCAACAAACATTTGGAAAGTACCTTGTAGAACTTTGCACGTTTATCCACGTTTATTCAACGGCCTTCGAGGCATTAGCCAGGAAAATAGTTGTTTTTATGGATATGCGACCAACATACACCTATTGTATAGGTTTTTGTAGTAAACTCTCTCATTTTTGATGATATTATGGATGGCCATCAAGAATGTTGCAGATTTCTGTCTCTTATTGCAGATATTTCTATCCTAGTATTCAGGATGACATTTAGAGTTGGTAATGTTTTAGTTGCAGTAGTTGTGTTGAGATGATGCTAATTCGGTCCCTGCAAATACTTTGAAATGGATTGACATTAATTTTTTCAATCAACTGTTTCTTCCTCGTCTTGGCAAAAGCGGACACTCTGTGATCTCCACACGCCCGATTTTTTTAGGATGATTTCGCAGTATACAGTGGCTTGTCAGTGGTCCTGTTGAAATCCTCAGATTTTTCCATTCAGTTCTAACAGGGCTGCTGTTCTTCTTCTCGGAGGGTTTGGTATAAATGCCTTCGACTTATCCCACTGTTTCATACCAGTACCATTTTTTTCGCTCGGTCCACTCTGAGAATACTTCTTTGGTTATTCCCTTTGTTATTCCAAAGAAGGGTTCTGGTCCAATAAACTCCTTCATAGTGCCATCTTTTACCGGAACGTCGGCTTCCTCATTTCTTTCAAAGCCTTTATATCCAGGGACCCATAACAGAGCTATTCTGTTGTCCCTGCCTACGTTTTGAAGGCATTTCACGCAGTTCCATACTAATTCCACGCAGTTTGTTGGTTGCAATTGCACTTTATTCGTGGATGGGATCACATTTTTGGCGGTTTCTATCAATGCACCGTCATCTACGAAGATAGCGATTTTTATTTCCTTCGTGGTCGAGATATCGCATGTATACCAAATGTATATTATTGACCCCCAATACCCCCCCGTGTGGGACAACTGCATTGAAGTATTTGAGTTCTGGAAGTTATCTCTGATATATATGATGCCGAAATCCACATATTTTTGAAGGAACATTTTGTTCAGCTTATAGATTAACCCGTAATGCCAAATTTCATAAAAAGTTTGAGCAACATCCAGGAATACTACTGTGTACTGTTCATATTTTTTTTCCAAAGCACTTTATATTATGTCGGTCATGCGATGTACATGGTGAATCGTGGAATGATTTCTTCTGGAACAAAATTTATAATACGGGATGAAATATTTTTTTTCAATAATGGGTTTTAATCTCTTGAAAAGTTAATTATTTTAAAACTTGTTGGATATAACTAGGAGTGATGATATAGGCCTATATGATTGAATGTCTTTTGGCAATTTTCCTGCTTTAGATATCATGATTACCTCTGCTACCTTCCAGATCTCAGGTATCAATTTGAGGCTTAATGCAGCATTCATCAAGTGAGTGAACGAAACTTTACTTTTTCTGGGTATTACCGTCAATATTTTTTCAAATAATATTTTAAAATATATTGCACCAAATTTGAATGGAATTGCTTGACTTTTTCACGATCGCGCCGTTAGAAGCTACCCTCATCATGATCTACTTATATCCGTATAGCAATTGTAAATATGTACACACATGTACTGGGTGATTTACGTGCCAAAAGTCGGTACCAACTTTTTTATTTTGAAAGAAAAGACTCATTTTTTTCAGATTGTTCGATTGAACTTCTAATTCTGAGTTTGGCCAACTTGAGTTATGTTTACTTATTTATTACAATTTTTGACATATGTAGACTTTTCTGAAAAAATTACCACCGTTTTGTCATTTTCAAATATTGTATTAAAAAATTGTCAAAAACCCAATTTTTTCAGGTAGCACCTATAATTTGTTTACACCTTTCGAATAAAAAAAAAAATTTTGGGTGAGTTACCTCAGCATTCCCTCTACCTAACTTCAACCACTATAGAGTTATTCAATGAAAATCAAGAAATGTCTTACCTTGCCCAGAGATTCTTTGCTTTTATGTATGCCATGGAAACGAAAAACAATTGTAATAATTCAATAAAAAATATGAATTCCTATTCAATTACACAAGACAAAACATTATTAACCAACAAGAACAATGTTGACAGAACTCTAACGTAAATGTTCAATATGACCACCATTTTTGTTCCAACATTCTATTATTCTACTTTCAATAGATTGCGTAGCACTTTTGATTCCGTTGGGGTCGAGACTGTCAAAACTCTGTATTATTCTCAAATCATCTATATTGCGGACTGGTGAAGAATAGACCAGATGTTCTACCTTACCCCGAATGAATAAGTCTAAAGGGGTAAGATCTGGAGATCTTGCAGGATACATAAATGGTCACCGATTTCTCCACCAACGGTGATTGAATAAGGATGTCAATTTGGTATCTAGTTCTTGTATTGTGCGGTGGTGCCCCATCCATCTGCTACCATGAACCTGCAGTTCTAGCTAGTGGCAAATTGTTTCTTGTACGTTTTGAAGAATTTCTAAGTATCATTCACTATTCAAATTTCAATCGTACATAAAGTAGCGTACCTTTTGGTTCATTTCCAAACAAAACACATATATTCGAAATTGTATTTTATTTTCAACTTCGTGCACCATATGTGCATTTTCAGACGCCCATAAAAATGTCGATTTCGCCTATTATAAACTCCCTGCTGAAAAAACTGCATCAGTCCAAATTATGTTTTCGAAGAATCCGGTGTGCTCTTGTATTTTGAGTTATAAATCCTCGCAGAAGTTTACCCTACGGGAAAAGTCATCTGGGTGTAATTTTTATAGTTTCATGAATGACGCAGAGTATTAAAATACTTATTCCAAAGACGCCGTTTGTATTCGGTCTTTGCATTACTAACTGCAGACTTGTGTTTCTTTAACCTATAAAAATAGGTTAAAGAATGTTAATTAGTAATGCAAAGACCGAATACTTCTCCAATCAAATAAAAAACGCTCACAATAAAACAAAAGAGACACGGAACAAATTCACTCTGAGTTAGGAAAAAAAGAAGTCATCTTGTGTCGGGGATGACGTCACTCTGAAGCATAACTTCAATATTGTTGAAGATCCAGATGAGGTAGTGGAACTATTTGCTGATCACTTTTCTAGGGCTGCTGAATCAACATTGGCCGATCACTGCGGTCAAAATCTAACTCTGCCCTGTACCACCAGTTTGTATGTTGATATCATTCACCCATTTCAGAATGGATCTATTACAGAATCAGAAATAATTGACTCACTGAATATGATGAAAAATAAAAAATAATCTGGGATAGATGAACTTTCTATAATTACTATTAAGAATGTAATAGATTTGATAATATATTCCCTCACTTACATAATGAACCAGTCATACATTCAAGGGTATTTTCCCACTGAGTTAAAAAAGGCACTAGTTATTCCCTTATTCAGAAAAGGAGATAAGACAGAGTTAGATAACTATAGACAAATTTCCCTACTCTGCTCACTCTCGAAGTTGTACGAGAAAGTAGTTACTGCTAGGATAATGAATTACTTGGAAATGAACAACTTGATATGCGGTAACCAGCATGGTTTTAGAAAAAATCATTCTGTGGAAACGGCATCATTCCAATTTCTCAACTTTGTTTACTCTGAAATAGATTCTAATAACTGTGTAATTAGTCTGTTTTTCGATTTGTCAAAGGCATTTGACATGGTGTCATCCGAATCTCTAAATAATAAGTTGAAAATGCTCGCTTTTCCAAATAATTTATTGACATGGCTGAAATCATATATGTATGGACGTAGTATGACTGTGAGAAATAACGTTTCTAAGTCAAGTGAGCGTGATGTTAAATTAGGTGTACCGCAAAGGTCAGTCCTAGGACCCCTACTATTCGTGCTATTTGTCAACGACTTGCCCGAACACGTAACTGATTGCCACATCACCATGTTTGCTGATGACACAACAATTACAGTTGCTAGCCCTGATCCAAATGTACTATTAACTAATGTCGGCAGAATCATTGATTCATTCACATCATGGTGTGATAGAAATCAACTCATTTCAGTTTCAATGAAATTCTATAATAGAAAGGATAATATCCCTAGTGAAATAAACGCTATTGATGAAATAGTTATGTTGCAAGATGTAAAATTCTTGGGAACACTTCTAGATGAGAGGTTAGACTGGGATCTACATATCAATCACGTATGCAAGAAACTGAATTCAGCATTCTTTGCAATTAAGCAGATGAAAACATGTGTAGCCCAGGAGAGTTAATTAAGCATTTATTATGCAATGGTATACTCACACATTTCCTTCAACATAATGTCATGGGGATGTGGTAAATATTTTGGTAGAGTGTTTATAGGGCAGAAACGTATCGTGAGATCAATATTTGATATGGACTATCGAGATAGTTGCAAACCAATATTCATAGGAGAGAAATTGTTAACTGCTCCATCCATCTATATTTTGAAATGTTTGAAATGCATTAGAAGCAACTTAAAATCCTTTGATACCAATGCTTCTTCGCATGCTTACAACACACGACATGGTGGTCTCCTAAAAATACCAAACCACAAAACCACGAAATTCCAAAATGATCTTCTCTACAAAGCATTGAGCATCTACAACAAATTGCCAACGGCAATAAAAAATTCTGAATGTGATAGAATATTTTTTAACAAAACAAAATGTTTGCTGACTGAAAAAGGTTACTCTTCCTATCAAGAATATTTGGATGATCCATTATTGTGAATTATTTCACTTTTAATTATTATTTCACTTTCAATATTTTGTAGTGTGCTGTCATCTTACTTGTCCAGTGATAAAGCTTCAATTAATTTTAATTGGGGTTTTTATACTGATAATCGTGTCACTCTTAAATATGTATCTGGTGTTGTGCTGTCGTCATGTCCGTTTGATTTTATTTATACACATGATCGTTATTTAGTATATTTATACTCAATGACCAACAATATGGTTTTGCTGTATCATGTGATTTATGTATTATAGGACTTACCATATGTACACATTGTACCTAAATGGCTAATAAAATTTAATATTATTATTATTATTATTATTGAGGTTTGAGGATATGCTTGAAAATATACGAGAGTGGTAATTTGATTCTTTTCATTGCCACCTAGGGGTTTGACTCTCGTTATGGGTTAAGCCACTTTCCCAAAATTTGTAAAATTATTTCTCAACCGTGAAAACTTTCCCGTGTCACGCTTGGTAAGTTTGGTTATTTCAAATTAAACTCACAGACAATTCGCTGAATAATTTTTTGACACATGCCATGGACTACAAACAAGTCTAACGTCTAACACAACTTGGATAATTTTTCAGTTTGGAATAAATTTGATTTAAGAATCAACACAATTCGTTTTCACTCTGACAGAATATAACCTTCTCAATTACAATCGACTTTTATTTCAATAGCATACTTGAAAAAGCAAAGAATCTCTTGACAATATTGATTTTGATTGAATGACTCGATAGAGGTTGAAGTTGGAGATAGGGATTAGGTAACTCATCCTGAAACTCAATTCACTTACGAATGTAGCCAAAAAATAGATGTAATTTGAAAAAAAAATGTTCGTTTTTGTCAATTTTTGAATACGTTATTTGAAAATCGCCTGCGCCGAAATAGTACCGGGGTATTCACTATAAATTATCCACCCCTAAAAGTTGGGTGGTTATGACTGAATTTTGATAAAATGCCATCAAAAATAAAGTAACGTGCAGATTTCAGGATATATTTTTTTATTGGGATACCCTGTATATCCTTGAATTTTTGGAATGATCTTTTTTTTCCTGATGAAAATATACCACATGTTAACCCTATCTGATACCGTTTTAGAGTTATTGAACATCGAATAACTTAGACTAGTTGTTACTGTGAATACCTAACCTATGAAAGTTAACATTTTTAAAGTGAGCTATGAAAATGACAAGTATATTGGGTTTGTTTAGTGACATTTCTTCAATGGAATAATCGAAATGGTTTACAGTGAGGAAGAAAAAGTTCACATATATACTTGTTATATACAAAACAACAAAAATAAGGTGTTGTATCCAAATCGTCCATTACCGTCAGAATATACGAAAATATTTACCAAAAGGTGAATCATACCTTCAGTTTCAGTAGAAAAAAGCGTGTAGTTCAAGAAAACCAGGAAGAACAGCTAGATATCCTGCTTCATTTCGAAGGTAAGCCTATCCATATCAATTCGCGAATAGACTTTTTTGAAACATTGTATTATTTTTCAGAAAATTCTGAATGTAGTTTAAAAAATGTAGCCGATCAATTAGGTAAAAGTTTTTACAAAATTCAACGTACTTTTAAAAACTACAAACCATATAAAAAAATACAAGTTTCAACAGAGACTCATAAGAGGAAACGGCTGGAATTTTTCCAACAGATGATTCAAAATTTGAATAAAGATCCCGATTATTCAACTAAAATCTTATGGACTGATGAGTCATCCTTTTCTACGGCAGTTTTCAATGGGAAAAATGGAAGGTGTGGGAAAAAACGGACAACAGAAAAAGATTGGTAAAACAAATAAAGAAAACAGGAAGGAAAACTATTAGCGTTTGGTGCGTAATTTTTTGAAAGTAAAATTGTTGGCCCTATATTTTAGGATTATATATTAACAGGAGTTACCTATCAAGAAATACTCATCCCAGAAGTGGAAAATATTTTTTTGCAGAATTTTTCGGAAGTCGAGCTTGCCAGTATGATTTGGACGCAAGATGGGGCAACCCCTCATAGTGTCCGACCCGTCCAAGAACATTTGAATAATGTATTCACAATATGGATAGGAAATAATGGAAGTATTAAATGGCCACCTAACAGTCCGGACATGACCCCTATGGAATAATTTTTCTGGGGATTTCTAAAAGACATTTTTAATAATAATATTCAACTCATTAAAGACACGATTTGACTTGAAATAGAGAATCTGTATGTTAATAGTGAAGCATTTTCTAATTCATTATGAATATAAGACGACATTATCAATTATGCATTGACAATAATGGTGGACACATTGAACATCTTTTTTGAGTCCATGTTATTCAAATTTCCCAAATAAATCTTTGTTATCTATTTGGGTAAAAATATTTAAACTTTTACTTCCTCACTGTAAACCATTTTGATTATTTCATTGAAGAAATGTCACTTACCAAGTATAGTATAGTTGTCATTTTCATAGCTTACTTTGAAAATGTTAACTTCTATAGGATGGGTATTTACAGTAATAACTAACTTATTCGACGTTTAATAACTCAAAAACGGTATAAGATAGGGGTAACATATGGTATATTTTTGAAATCAGTAAAAACATATCATTTAAAAAAAATTATAATATACAAGGTATCCCATTTAAAAAAAAATGTGATATGTGACGAAAAATGTAGGTTGCCATTCAAAATAATAAAATTGATACCGACTTTTGACACACCTTGACATACTGTTGGACCAAAAATATTTTTTGTAGATCGCTTATGATCAAATTTAAAACCTCGAATGCAAGACTACGTGAATCACTCTGTATATTTTTTATTTCATTCCAATTCGTAAAATTTGTAACGCCATTCCATTCTATGACGGTGAATTGGCAACATACAAATCACTGAATAATGCTGGAAATGATTTTAGGTTTGGCGATAGAAGGACTCAGGAGGTTTCCCTATCAGCCTTATGTTGACGAAATATGAAGGTGTAACGAATACGCAAATGTTCTATGTTTTCAATTATTTTATTAAAGTGGTCCTACCTAGTTATCTATCATACGATGGAATATCTGCTTAATACTCATCACTAACGTGTTCAGCAGAATTGGAGATATTTTATCTAGAAATATGTTTTGGGAGTACAATGAATTGATACAGAAAGCAAGCATGATATTCCAAAAATTGTTATAAGAATTCTAAGAGAGTGATACGTCAATTTAATGTATTTGTGGAGTTTTCTCATGGACATGAACAGGCGCGTGTAAATCTCATAAGAATACAGAAGTATTAGTGACAAAGGAGGGTAAGACAGTGGGAGAGAAATAGAGAATCTGACAAAACCGCCAGAATATATTCGTCGAACAAGTTTAGGTTCATGATAGAATAGTCGTTTCTTTATATACTTTCAATTTGAAAATTGTTGGGTCCATTCACATACGCATTTTTCAGTTTGGTACCGAATCCAAAACATCCATTCTAACCCAAACTATCGTCGACAATCTATTTAGTGTCTGTCACAGCCTTCTGAAATATAAATCGTGCAACCAAACGAGTTGATATTCTATAAGAAAAACAAAAGATATTTTTGTTGGTGGTGACGAAAGATTACATGGTAGGTACTTACTATTTGAATATTTTACAATAATTAATTTTTCACCATTACGATTTATTTTTTCTTTCCTCCATGTTTTCTAGTTTATACGGCGTGATCGTGATCTTCATTATTTCATGAATATTTTCATTCTCAAATCTTCTTTAACCTATTATGAACTTGTGTGCCTGACTTCGGTACATTTGAAATGTTGGTCAACTTCTGTTAATATTTTTCTCTTTCGAAAAAAGGTTATGTTTAGTACATGTTTTGATTTATATCCTAACCTTTTTATAACCTGGCCTATTGTTTTGCCTCTCCACAAGTAATGATGTTCAGAATATTGTGAAAAATTATTATTGGTATTTTGTACGGAATTTGGTGTGGGTACCAAATTGTATGAGTGGTACAAGTAATATGTTTTTGGCATGGTATTTACTGAAGTAGTAATCAACAATTTTCTATCTACTTGTGACGGTATATTATAAAAAAAATTACCATAATGCCTCAAAATGTTAAAGAATAATTTCCATTTTCTTTGTAATTTTATATACAGGGTGTAATCTGACATCTTCTATACCCGTTAATGACGAGTGTTTAACAAATTACAATGGATAAAAATTCGAAAAAAATGGAACAATTACAAAAAAATTGACAAATTTAAACAGCGAAGTTTTGGTGGGTATCTTTTTTTATATTTTTTTCTCGCTTATTCAGAACTTATCGTGAAAATATGTTTAGTTTTTGATGGCCCATCAACTGTAAGCAGTTGTACAAGAGGTTAGATTACACAATGAATATTTTGTTGTTATTGCTTTAAAACAACTAAGTATTATTTTAGAGAATCGAAACTTCTTAGAGTAAATTCAAAAACGAATATTTTTCCTCTTTTTTCGAATCGAAATTATTTGAACATATATTGAGGAATAATGATGCACATGTGGTAAACTGGAAGAAAACAAAAATTGTCATGACGAAAGGGGAAATGGTAAGGAAATAGTAAGAACCTTCGTTTACAGTGATGAATGGAAATACAAACAGCAATTTATTCTCTCAATATGGACATCAATACTGAATGATTATTTAGATAAGAAAATTATAAATATACGTTTTTGAAACGGACTAAAAAGTATAAAATGATGTATTTTAGCCTCATACAGATTCATAACCCCATACAGATTCCTAACCTCATACAGATTGTCCTGAAAGTTTGTGATTGTAAATTTGTAATAGCTATGAAAATACTTGTAAGATTCAAAACAAAGACGTGGGGTGTCTGAAATAGATAAATGATGCATGAATACATTACCTAAGTCACTAACAATTTTCATAGCTTTTAAAAATTGATCATGACAAATTTTCAAAACGATCTACATGGGGTTAGGAAACTGTATGGGGTTTCAAATCTGTACAGAGAGCAATTTTTTTTTCATCTAAATGATTATTTTCTGTTTTTGAGTCTTGTGTGTGTGTGTGTGAAATTTTGTAATCGATTTTAAGCATCTTGATGAAATGACAGACATGAAGCAAATTTCAGGTTTATTTCATTTAGTTTGAAATCGATTGCTTCTTACTATTATTATTATTATCACAGTCAAACAAACAGACAGACAAGAAAGCTATGCCTGAAGTCATGTCCAGTCAATTATGAAGTCATGTCCTGTCAATTATTTTTCAAATCATATCTGACATAATTTATTCATCATGTCATGAGAACCCCGAAGTCTAAAAAAGAGAAAGAAGTATTTTTGGAATTGTTATCAAATGAGGTTTGTCTATACTATTATAAAATTATAATTGTCTGTTTGTTCGAGCATCACCCAAAAACTACTACACCGATTTTGATGAAACTTCCAGTGTTTGAAAGCATATGATTGGACTTGAAAACTGGTGAGCTTTTAATTTTTCCAGGATAACGGGAACCGAAGATATCACAATAAAACTGACTAACTGACGATCAACAATCAGTCTAATCCGCTGGAACTAACGATTTGAATTTTTTTTTCAGCTTATCGCTATAATGACATAGATAACCACTAAGGAAGGTTTTTTGATATTCCATCCCTAAAGGGGTGAAGAGGGGGGTGGAAGTAAAAGTACCAATACTTTTGAAGTTATAGTCTTGAAAATTGGTATTTGGGCTTTTCTTTCCAATCAAAGAACAAATATGAAAGGGTTTTTGCCAGGGTTGAAACGAGGGTTGAAATTGTGTGTGGAAGTACCGTTGGTTCTCAAGTTGGGGTCATAGAAATTGCTGTTCGAGGTCTTTGTTGCCAATAAAGAAATACGTGTTTCAGTGTTTTTGGAAATTACACCCCAAAAGGGAAAGGGGGGATTGAAATACAAACTTTGAGGATTCCGTTAGTTTTCAAGTAAGGGTCATAGAAATTGGTATTTGAGATCTTTGTGTTTCAGTGTTTTTAGAAATTTTTGGGGTTGAAAGGGGTGAAAGTTTTCATGAGGCTTCCGTTAGTTTTCAATTTAGGGTCATGAAAATTCATGTTTTCGGAAATTGAACCCTTAGGGATGAAATAGAGGGTGGAAATTTTCATGAGGGGTTCCGTTAGTTTTTAAAGTAGGGTCATGGGAATTGATGTTTTGGCTCACTGTTACAATTGAATGAATCGAAATTCCCCTTATTTTTGAAAATTCCGTCCGTGAAGGAGTGAAAGGCGCTAAGTGAATTTGTAATAGTCATCACAAAGTATTACTCTTGTTGTCAAATCGATTATGACAACCAAATGAGAATGCGGTATAACGAGATATTCCATCCCTAAAGGGGATGGTGAAAGGGAAAGTACCGTTAGTTTTGAAGTTAGAGTCACAAAAATTGGTAGTTGAGCTCTTCTCAATTAAAGAACGGGGTTGAAATGGGGGTTGAAAGTTTATATAGGAGGACCGTTAGTTTTCGAGTTGAGATTATACAAAAGTATGTTTGAGGTCTTTGTTCTAAATAGAGATTGTTTTAGTGCTTTTGCAAATTCAACATCTCAAGGAGTGAAATTGGGGGCTAAATGAGGATTGCAAGTTTGAATAGGAATTCTGTTTTCAAGGTAGGGTCATAAAAATTGGTATTTGACGTCATTGTTACAAATAAATCAAAATGTGTTTGTGTTTTTATAAATTCAATTCCTGAAGGGGTGAAATGGTGGGTGAAAGTTTGTATAAGGGTTCCCTTAGTTTTAAAGTAAGGGTCATAACAATTTGTATTTGAGGTCGTTGTTACAAAAAAAGGAATATGTGTTTCAGTGTTCATAGGAATTCAACTCCTAGAGGGGTGAAGGTTTGTATGTTCCGTTAGTTCCTTTGTTCGTCCATATTTCCGATGCGATGAAACTTTGGTGAGTTGTGCGTATGCCAGCAAAATCATTCTGAATCAGTACGACCATTTCACAGTAGGTGGCGCACGAGTCGTTTCAACAAATGAGTGTGTTTCATATGATTAGTGGCAGTTCGTATGCTTTCGTGACATCTCATGTGTAACATAATAAGTAATAATGATTATGAAATTCCAATTGTTGGTCGCCATTGGATAATGGATATCACATGCATTTACTATGCTTTTGCCAAGTGAATTTTCAAAAGTCGCCACAAAGCATTATTCTCATTGTCAAATCAATTATACCACCCAAACGACAAGCAATTGGTCAATCTACACCTCAAGCACTTGAGGAATAGGCATTACGAGCTTCAGAAAGATACGAGCAACAGGAAGCAAGACTGGAATCCGATCGAGTACGCATTACTCGAACCCGTTCGTCCAAATCAGTCGAGCAATGGAGAGTAAGACATAAATTTAAATCTTTGTGCATTGCATTACAATTATAATTATGATAATAGTCTTAATCTTAGTGTAGTTATTAGAAGAATTTATAAATTAAGGATGATTTTTTTCAATCAATCTGCACTATTATGAGTTATGTTCAATTAACCTACGTTGAGAAACAAAAAATGTTATCGTGGTGCCATATTTATCAAAATTATATTTTGCATATTTCTTGGATAGAATAAAAATAGTGTATAAAAAAATATAACCTCAAAATCCTCGCGGGCATAAGCTAGTACTAAATAAAGTGCTTCTGAACATCTTACGCATGCAATGCTAGTTGAAATGTAATACATTCATCTGCTGGAGGGATTTCTTCTGTTTAAAAATTTAGTTGGATATTTTAAAAAAATACTTATTATATCATATTCGATGCAGAGTGGCTCCAGTTCTGAATTTTCGAATCCATTTCCAAATCGATAGACCTTAAGTTCTTGTTAATTCAATCTTTTAGAATTAGTCTTCGAAATTATACTAACAAATTAATCAAGTTCCTCTTGCACTCATCCCAATATACACACATACAATCAAGCATTTTGAGAACATATTGGTTCAAAAATGCCAATTACAGTAGAAGACAGATTGTCACAATAATAAGACTTAAAACAGGACATGCATGTTATGCATCCCATCTGCATCGTATAGGAATAGTAAATTCGGCATTATGTTATGTATGCAAGGAAGAGGAAGACCTGAATCATATATTTTTTGGGTTCCAAAAATACACAAATGAAAGTAAGAAATTATATAACAACACTAACTTATGCCCGCCGCTTGGCCCGCGTGTTTTCGTGGTCATAATTGTACACGCTTTTTTTTCCATGACTCTGAATTCAGAACTAACGGAACCCCCATTCAAACTTTCTCCCCTCCATTTCAACCAATTAGGGGTTAAATTTTCAAAAACACTGAAATATATTTTTCTTTATTTGTACCAATTTTTAAAACCGTATCTACGCTCAACCATCATTTAGCCCCTTTAGGGTTGCTTTTTCAAAAACCCTGAAATTCATGTTTCTTTATTTGATAATGAGAGCTCAAATACCAACTTCAAAACCAACGGAACCTCCACACAAACTTCCACCCCTTGAGGGATTGAATTCCCAAAAACACCTGAAAGATATTTTCCTCATTTGTAACAGAGATCGCGAATACCGATGTTTATCACCCTAAATTGAAATCTAAAGGTACTCCTATACAAACATTCAACCCCCATTTTACCCCTTTGGGATTGAATTTCCAAAAACCCTGAACCACTGTTTCTTCATTTGAAAAGAAGAACTCAAATACCAATTTCCATGACTCTTTCAAAACTAACGGGACTCCTATACAAACTTTCGCCCCTTGAATTTCCAAAAACACTGATATACGTTTTCCTCCATTTCTAACAAAGAACCCACTCTAACTTGAAGATTTACGGTACTTTCACACAAAGTTTGGCCACCTTTCATCCCCTTTTTCACTCTTCTTCCTACCCCTCTAAGGATGGAAAATCCCTTTCTTATGAAGTAAATGAAAATTGTGGCATTGCAGACAATTTTTTTAAATCAAAGAAAAAAACCATCCTCGAGCAGGAATCGAACCTGCGACCTTTGAATTTCTAGTCCATACTCAAACCATTTGAGCTATCGAGGCCACATATTCCACTGCATTCCGAGGATATCGCTTTTTTCTAGAATTTAATGTTAGTTGTTGTGGGAATGGATTATGAAGGTAAGGGATCTCATGTACTATCAGTGGCCATCAAGATCAATTTTACCTTTTTCCTAACGTCGCCGTGGATTGACGGCTTCAGTCAAGGGTCAGGCGCTGATCTCCGACCACTGAACAAAGTTTGCCAAATATAAATACAAAGGAGAAATATAGCGTCTGTGAATATATAAAGTAAATTAAAATTGTGGCATTGCAAACAAATTTTTCAAATTAAAGAAAAACCATCCTTGAGCAAAAACAATCCTCGAGCAGGAATCAAACCTGCGACCTTTGGATTTCTAGTCCATACTCTAACTATGAGCTATGCGTATGCGTGTTCGTGTGCGTGTGCGTGAGCGTGTGCGTGTGCGTGTGCGTGTGCGTGTGCTGTGCGTGTGCGTGTGCGTGTGCGTGTGCGTGTGCGTGTGCGTGTGCGTGTGCGTGTGTGTGTGCGTGTGCGTGTGCGTGTGCGTATTTCCTATTATACCTTATAGTCAGGGATTATTTTTATGTGGTTGAGTTAGCCATACAATTTCTTGGAGGCAATAAACTTTTTTTTTCCCAGTAATGTTGGTTCATAAAATTTCATAACTTGATGAATTTTTTTTTTTCTATAGGTAATACGGTTTAGACTATGGAAGAATTTGTAAATCATGAGAGGCATCTGTTCCTTTTTTTCTTCGGTACGGAAGTTTTTTAAGTGATATTTGTATGTTTTTTTATCCATTCTTGTATCCGAAAGTGCGATAAGAGATACCCATATATTTTCCATGCAATGCAGACAGTAAAACCGATAAGAAAGTTTTTCTTATATGAGGAAAATTTTTGGACTTTCACTCAGGAACTCCATTTTATTTGTAAAGGATTTTTTATTCAAGGTTTTTATCCCAACCAGAAACTTTTAACAATTCGTGAAAGAAGAGCTTCGAAAAACTTTTTCAGCCAGTATTTCAAATCTAAAGCCATACCGCGATTTCACAAATGAAAAAGTCAAACATGAAAACCACATCTTTCTTCAATAGATTTGCATTTTTAAGTCGAGTTTCGGAAAAAATTTGAAAGTTTGTAATATAATTGTATCATTGCCACCTGTTCGAGAGAATCTTATAGAATATAGCTGGTACCCGCGACTTCGTCCTTGTGGAATTTGTATTTTTGCTGTTTTTTTTTGTATTGTTTCATCTAGCTTATGCCTGTGGCTTTGCCCGCTTCCGTTTATCCCGTTTGCCTTTATCAATTTATTCAACGGGATGATATACTTGAACTGGGAGCTCACCTAGTTGTGGTTGCACTTGGTTGTGCAAAAATGCCCGCGGCGTTGCCCGCGTGAATTTCAGGAAGATCATATTTTTTGTACTTTGTTTTGGTTCGATGCAATATACAGTTTTGATAAATGATATATTTCTCGTTTCCTTACGTGAGTTAATTGAAAATATTCCATAGTAGTGCAGATAGAATTTTAAAAGAATATTTCCTTAATTTTATTATTCCATATAGCCGATTTCAGATGATGAATAAATTGAAAGGGCCAGATCTCGACTTTCAAATTACCTTAGATTTTTCTAGCGAATCTGACGAAAATATGATATAACATTCCCTTCGCTGAATTCAGCGCACAACCTATTCCAGGGTAAAATTACGTCAATTTTGACAACCATAATTTAGGTGGGATAATGTTAACTTTATGTATTGTCTCACAACTATCTTTAGGTTCAAATTGAAACATGGAAGAAAATAAAATACTAAATGATAAAAAAAATTAACAGTTTCAAATTTGAAAAATATTCTAATATTTCGAAAGTAATTTTAACGATTGGAATTTTGGAAAAAAATCCTATTACACCCTTCGAATGATACAAAAATTCAATTTTTCTATTACTGATACTCTTCAAGTTATAAACTGTTTTATAATAGGGGTAGATTTTACTGCCTGAGGTGCAAAGTTCAGACATGAAAACTATTTTCAATCTTTGAAAAAAAATTAAATTTATTTATTTTGACGTTTTGAAAAACAAAACAGATTCAGAGAAAAATAATATGAGAATCATCAAGGATAGTTTTAACTCCCCAGGATTCTAATTTTGTTAAATTGTCTCTTGGTACGCCGTACCCCTACAATGTAACCATTATGCAAAATTAAATTAACCTATTAGCCCGACAATATTCGTGATATAGGGGTAGGGGCATGACATGAAATCAATTTCAGCAAAAAATAAAATAGAAATGACACATTTTGCCCATTCTTTCAAATTGATAGTTTCGTAGATAAAAATTGATATATCCATGTTTTTCTTCTTATATGCCGGTGAATTTGTCCGCGTGGTTTTCAAGAAGATTCCACTTTTTATAACATATTTTTATTCGATTCCAGAATTTGCAAAATACTTGTGAAAAAATCAATTTCAATAAAAAAAGCCATATTAATTAATGCAAATGGAATTATAATAAAAATCTCTCATTTCTTTTTTCAAATTCCAATCGTTTATTCCGTATAGTTAATTTTCAGTGATGAATCGGTTGACGACTATCATTGAGATAATTTGACCTACAGGCTAAATGTCTTGACATTACAATTTTCGACTCCCAAATAACTTTTTTCCATTACTGGTTAATCTGACGTAAATATGACATAAAATTCAACAGTGCTCAATTCAGCGCCGACCTATTCGAAGGTCAAAATGACGTCAGTTTAGCCAACCATAATTTTCATTGAGATAATGTATTCTTTGAGTATTAACTTTTTCCAGTTTCTAGTTGAAACTTTGCAAGGAAACAGTACATTATAAAATTATTTATTTAAGAGATAAAAATTATTCATAGATTCAGAGAGAAGTTTTAACCGCCTGTGATTCGAATGTTGGGAAATCATTCCTTAGTACGTACCTATACCTAGAATTCATTCTTCTATTCTTGATACTCTTTCAGATATAACCTGCTTCATGATAATTTTTGCTACCGAATTTCAGAAATGAAAAAAATTATCCTTCGGCAAAACTCAACATAAAATTGAAGTGTTCTGCTGTTTTGTTTTCATTAACAGCTACATATATTGAAATCTTCAAATATTTAGGGGGTTGTTCTAACACATTGGGATCCGAGCCCATTATCCGTTATTCCTTTTGCTGTTATCCCCTTATCCCGTTATCCCGTCAAACCATTATGCCGTTATCCTGTTATCCGTTATCTTGTTTTACCGTTATCCCGTTATCCCATTATCCCGTTTCCCCATTATCCCATTATTCCGTTTTGCCTATATCCCATTATCCCGTTACACTGTTATTCCGTTATCACGTTATCCCGTTATCTTGTTAACCAGTTATCCCATTGAACAACGGAAAGATGTACTTGAAATGGGAGTTCACCTAATATTGGTTGCACTTGGTTGTGGAAAAATGTTGTTAAATTATTGTATCAAAATCGGTTAAGTATTTTTTTTGTGATGCTCGAATAAACAAACAAATTTCAAATGATATGTTAAGATATATATGTGGTGTTATTGTCACATATATGGTGCCCGTCATCGTAGCGAGATGGATGACCAGTTTTTGAGTACAATCATAAGCTTAAATGGATCATAAAAATCGGTCCACAACCGAACTATTTCACATTGACTACAAAATACGAATAACACCATTTATTAAATCAAAACCAAGTAATAAAGAACATACCAACTCATACAGTACATAGAATACCATGTAGAGAATGTCAAAGTACCTATATAGGTCAAACAAAACAACACTTGAAAAAGCGAATACAAGTACTCAAAAACTGACATGACAGCCTTATCCAAACATGAAAAAAAAATCAACATAAGATTGACATGACACTAACAACGTTGAGATTTCGACCAAGAAAAAAATCCAAGAATAAGAACATTTCTTTAAATGATACATTTAGAAAAATACCCCAACAGTTTTAACAATAGAAATGATATCAAAAATTCAGGCCAGATTTATAACAACTTTTTTTATCTTTGTTTATAGTAGTCATTAATGAAAACAGACCTTGACATGTTACCATAAAAATACAGTGAGGATCATAGAATTTAATTTTCTAAATAATCCATTGTATTCATGGAGGGGGAAAACATGAAAGATAAACCATTCACGATAACAACGAAATCACACATCTTCAACAACATTCGTACTATACGAAACCAGAAATATAAATAGTTGTGTTTCAACCTGAAGATGACAAAAACTATGTTGAAACGTCGTTGAAAGGAATTTTGCAAATGGACTGAATCAGACCTTTATTACGAGAAATAGAACCCTTATATTGGTTATGAAGAAATGAGGTTTTGAAAAGGGAAACATTCTCAATTGAATATTGATAGAAATATTTTTCTGTGAATTGAAAAATCGTGGAAGCGTGAAATAGATTTTCGTCGACAAAAATGTATTGGAGACCTTAATTAAGACTGGAATAGAAAATCAAATAACTATCTGAATGAAAATGCAAATTCTCAATTTCAGATTTTTTCTTTTGAGTTAGGGCCTTTTCAGAATATCTATCAGATGTAGTTCAATGTCCAGCGTGGCTTTAGCCGGGGAAGTAGTTGTTTTCTGTTAGACATTCACAAAAAATAACTTCATTTTAATCGTGGATTTTTCAATTCACAGAAAAATGTTTCTATCAATATTCAATTGAGAATGTTTCCCTTTTCAACATGAATACCCCATAAGAGGTTATCTTGACGATGGAAGATAGTGACTAAAGTTTATCTTTCAGTCGCAGATGAATCCACATCTGATTTTATGAACACCCTGTTTATATTTTCAACAAATCAAATGAGGTTTTATTGTTACATATTATGTTCCCGTTATTGGAGCGGAATAAATTACATACCATAAGCTTTCAAACAACAAAGTTTAATCGAAATCGGTCCAGTAGTTTTTGTGTGATGTTCGAACAAACAAACAAACAGACAATTACAATTTTATAATAGTATATAGATATACAGATATATATTGAATGAGGAAGTCCCAATTTCCTTTAATTTATCCTACCTTCTTGCACTAAACAAAAAAAATACGACCATCTCATACCATCCATCATTGAAACTATAATTAAATTATAGAATCTCTTCTAGTGCTATATTTTATCAGGAATCTTGTGCACCTCTGTGTTTATCCTACTGTTGATCAACCTTCCTATCAGCGGTCTACCTGTGTTGTCTGTCCTGATCGACCCCAGGACGAGAAGAGTGTGACCTTGTCAGTTCCTAGAGATGAGAGAAGGAAACTAGGCCTCGGAAATGATTATACATTGACTAATTATAAATAATATAAACAATATACATGCATATATCACCTATACAAACAGAAATACGAGAATTATTCATAATAGTGGCTGGTTGAATGAGCATTTCACTCATATGCCAAGGGAAGAAAAAAGTTGGTATGCTGTGAAAAGAATTATAATGTAGTGATAGAAAAGGGAACACTAAAGTACAATCATTTTATAATAAATATCTATAGAGCAAAATCTAATTATAAGGCGATTGAAATGATAACTATATGTACAATGTAGGTTGGACATTAATTATAACATTTCAGTATGTCTTCCATCATACTCATTGCAAATAATGGTTCGTCTGGAAACTCCATTGACCTCGTTTCTTGAAAACTTGAATATTTGATATACAATCACGAATTGCGGTGTCCAGATTGTTGACATTTTGGAATGGTCTGCGCTTATGGACTTTCTGCTTCAAATACCTCCAAAGGAATAAATCTAGTTGGGTAATGTTTGGCGACCTGGGTGGCCAGGGTTGTTTCATATTTTCCCCAATTACCTTACCTCGAAATACATTGTTTAAGACCTACCCAATTACGAATTGGCGTCCCATCACATAAGTTGTGTCTTTCATCAAGGGGCATTTCATCTAAAACGTAACTTATTCCATCATTCAGACACTGCAAGTATATCTGTGAATTTAAATTATCCCGGAAGAAAGAGCCAATCAATTTGCATTTCCTTCTCTTTGTCCTTGAAACCAAAAAGATGAATTCGACCGTACGTCAGAATCTCGCTGTTTCAAAGTAATTCTAAATTTTGTTTAAACGACTTGAATTTCTCACGGCTTTCCTTTCAGCACCAGATCTATTACAAATATCTGTTATATTTGTTTGTCCATGCTCTATTACATCCAAGCATACACTTAATTGAGTACTATTTACTATTTAATATTTTATCTTTTTATATTGTCAGATGTGATTGTTTCTCGTTTATTGATCGATTTTATACATGTACACCTACATATACTTATTTATTGCATTGTTCATCATTGTAAATTGTAAACTATGCTTTGTCAATGAGAATTTTATTTCTTCAGACAATAAAGTACATATTGATTGATTGATTGATTGAATTCAGCTTCTTCACCATAAACTCTTGGATTATGAGGTCTTTTAAAAGTATTTTTCACTGAATTTGAGTTGTATTTTCTCCGCAAAATTCCTATTCTATTCTGCACATTTACTCTACTACTTGAAAAAAATACACTTTCATAGTTTTTGAGAAACTGCCAAACACTTTGTTATTTCAATTTCCATGACATTCAATTCTGTTTTGTTTCCATAGCATACTTCTTAGCTCAAGAGCACCTTGATTGATGAATAATTTTTGAGTATTCGTTCGGAGAATACTTGTTTCAAATTGAACTAGCAAGAATTTAAGAATTTGATGGGCAAATTGGTTCGAAATTCTCAGAGTTATGGCAATTTATAAAGCGAATTTTGTTATGTAGAATGTTGAAACTAGAGCCACTTCATTCGTCAAGTATAGCATATTTATTTAGCATATTTTTTGTATTACATCTCAACTGGTATTTTCAGATTTAACGAAATTTGAATTGACCGAAAAATTTTAAGATCAAGAAAACCAGAAAAAAATTGTCCAAATTGTGGAGAGGAAACCGAAAAATGAACAACTTTTTCATGTAATATTTTTCGGAATACTGAGAATAACCTATTTTTTTTTAATGTTAGCAAAAAATCGTAAACGTCATTCCGCATCATTTTGCAAAGCAAAAACAGTTCATGAACTCTGAATTTGCGGAAACTGAATAATAAAAAAATCCCATATAATGCGGATTTTAACGGTGTCACTGTATGTTTATCGCAATATCTTGAGAAATATCAACTTTCAGTCTTTCTTTCTCAAAATACTAAATTCATGTATTGTATTAATCTGGATTTTTTTTTTTTTTTAATCGGGGGATATGCTTTCCATATGAACTTTGTTTGACAAACGAGCAAAAGCAACACCCAAACATTCAAAAATCTATTATGATGATATGCGAGTGGAATGAAGATGAAAAGAATCTAATATTTAGTATTCATTATTCCATGCGTGCAAAATCTTGTCTTCTATATGGAATATGTCTCATTCACATTTCAAAAGATGATGGTCCCGATCAACTCAAATTGGTTGTCTGCTGGCACGATATGTTTGAATATCGACTGCACGCAAATTTCGGTTTGCAGTGTAAACTGGCCATCCTAAACCAAACAAAAAAATGTTTTATAGTCCACTTCGAAAATTGATGGATCTGTGCATAATTTCGCTTGCAAATTCGGTACGGTAACTACTAATTTTGATAAAAACTACTAAATTTTAGATTTCCATTCAACAAAATGCAAATGATGTCGTGTAAAATTGCAAACAATTTGCAAATTTTACGCATGCACTGTGGAACATTAATTATATTTAAAAGTTGGCAAATAATCTATTATTATTCTCTAAATAACTATGTCGACTTCCATTGGCGGACAAAACTTCTTATGGTTCCCATACAATTAGGAATTACGCAAAACACGTATCATAATTACATCAGTTACATCCATTTGAAAGAGCGAGACCTCCTCAATTATTGAGCAGTGATACATAATTTTTGTTGATCGAATAATTGTGATTTCACCCATTTTGCTTTATCTCCAGAGATAATTCAGAGATGTTCTGTGCATTTAAACAGATTTACCAAATTATATATCGCGATGTTGATAGGTCACTTTTTTAAATACCCGAAGATGGTTTCTTCACATACATCCAAGAGGAATAACACTCAATACAATGAAGAAATTATATATAATTTGGAGGACTCATTTCAGAGGTAATGAACAGATTTATGCAGTGGATGGTACTGTCACGAATAACAACGCCTCTGTCTGACCAAGATGGAATTTTTTCCAGTTCACTCAAGTAATATATTCAGAAATCATGAATTGGCTATAAATAATATTTATATTGAAAAAATGGCTGGAATTTCTCTGTTCCGAAGTAAATGCAAGGAACGTCCTCGTCCATCTAATAAAACTAGAACTAGAAGGCCGTGAGTTCCCTACACAAGTACGAACACGCTCTGAGAACTGAAAAACTATATTTAAACTTCTGTATATATATATATATATATATTTATATAAATGAATATATATTTAGAGATATATATATCGAGAAAGGTAGTATCTTGACTGGATTAATTGGCACAAAAAGGTGAATTTGGAAATTTTCAGTAACTGAAGATTATCCTTGGGGTTGCAGTCATATAATAAATTGGCCTTGTTTAACTTGTCGAGCGTTCGAAAATTTCATTTTCTTTTTCAAGACATTAATGTGAGGTTTGTATAAAAAATAGCTGATGCATGTCCTTAAACATCATAGGAAAAAACAAACAAAAGAGTTGGTTTTTTGGCACTGGAATGTTGGATACATTCACACAATATTGATTGTAAAAAACTGGACTACTTGAAGCACGAATTTGTTCATGTGCTCAGGTTATACATAATTTACTTAGTTTAAATAATTTTTTCTCGTTGAACAGTCACACATGGTTCAGTGTGATCACAGAGGTGTGATATGTGATCACACTGAACCATGTGTGACTGTTCAACGAGAAAAAAATGTTTAAACTAAGTAAATGTTGTTTTTGTATTTTCGCCAATGTTTTTCAATGTATCCAACATTCCAGTGCCTAAAAAAAAACAACTCATTTTGTTTGTTTTTTCCTATGATGTTTAAGGACATACATCAGCTATTTTTTTATACAAACCTCACATCAATGTCTTGAAAAAGAAAAGAAAATTTTCGAAAGCTCGACAAGTTAAACAAGAGTTTTACTTTATCAGGCCAATATATTATATGACTGCAACCCCAAAGATAATCTTCAGTTACTCAAAATTCCCAAATTCACCATTATATATACATATGTATATATATATATATATATATTGTTATATAATAATAATTGTAAAAACAATAGTTGTTATGATATTAGCTTTTTGTTATGAAATCTTGATATATAATTATTTTCGCTCTGTATGATATACTGTGATGTAATAATAATTGCTAGAGCTAACGTCACTGTTTTCTCGTCACGTTGCTGCCAATTGTTATCACTTTTCTTACCACAGCTAAACTCAGTTGGTATGCCTCTTGTCTCAGATAGCCGGTTCAGGCAATTGAGCCACTACTTGATGTCAAATCTCAATCTATTCAATGTTTATAAATACGATTGCTGATTATTGTGGAAAATAAACGAGAAAATGTCGAAAAACAATTATTTCCTTTATTCAGGAAAACTTATATTTACCTGGCCTACGATAGATAACTTATGCTACGATCATTCTACAAATTTTCAAAGACAATCATGAGAAACGGTGACGAATAAATTATACACAACCTCACTTTTACTTTGAAAGGTTGAAAATGTCTTCAATAGTTCAATATCAAAATGAAATAGAGTTCTTCTGATATGATACGAGTTATTCGTGAAGTTATTCAGTTTGTGATGTGCACTAGAAAAGTTTATACCTGACGCTGGAACTGTCGCTGTTCCAATACACACCAAGAATTTGAATCCCCCTTCAATCCACTGCTCTCAGGCTTTCCAGTACCAAAAAGGAACCATACAAATCCAGAAATCAGCTTTGGAATATTTGTATATGGAGTACATACAAGGTAATGTTGTTTGCTGCTTATATTTATGAAATTATAGAATTTTTTTTTCCTCAAAACCAGAACGTGGCATTCTTTTTAAAATTATTTTCAATCTCCTCGTGGCTTTGTTTTTCGTCTCCTGGATACCATCTCTCCTTTTTCCCTATGATTTGAATTTTCAAATTCGCGCACTTTATTGTCACATATCACTGTTTGGGGTTATTTGTCAAAACTTATAAATAAAATTATTTTTCCTTTCTTACAAACTATGTACAATATTCAGTGATAATTGTCTCTGACACTTTTCCGTTCTTATTTTCTCACAATTTCAAATCTTACATCTGACCATACTGTTTCCTGATTGGCTATTGTCATCAAGAAGTTTGTTGTTCTCCCATTGGCTATTTTTAGTTAGATAAAATTTCATATACTGTATGTTTCTAACTTATAATTTTGTTGATCTCATTTTATTCAGGATGATTTTGTAAATCTAGACTTTTTTGTTGTCTTTTAAACAATTATGGGTTATAATCATTATGACAGTGTATGAAATTGATTGTATTATAGTCTTTGGATATTTTTATCTATTAATATTATACATAGGCTTCATAAAGGAAATAGAACTTCAAAAATATGTAAAAACAATATCTCTTGAACTACTAATTATTAACTAATTATTATTTTTGTGGGTTTTTTATGAAATTATTTCTTTTTCCCTCTTAAAATATATAATTGGTTTAACATAACATTACAACATATATATATATATATATATATATATAAACTAGGAATATTGGAGAGTGCAGTAATATCAAAAGATTACACTTATAGATAATCCAAGCTTTCGGAAAATGTATTTCCATCTTCAGAAAAAATGAATTTTATAATATATGATAATTATTTTCTATGAATTCTGATCTTACTCACATCTATGTTGACGTGTTGTTAAAATTCATCATGAAAGTGACAAAACAATGGTACATCCTAAGTTATGGGAGTATAATATAAAATTTTACATATTTACATATTACAGTTAACATATTAAAATATCTAATTTGGAAGTGAAGTGTCTTCAACCATTCAACTGATAGGTTGATTACGTTCAAAATGATAAAAGACAATTGACAAGACAGCTTATATTGGGATTAGTACTACACTCCTCACGATTCCTAGTTTATCCTAACTATATATATATATATATAAAGAGTTCGGGTTGAACCACGTCTAGAAATATGATAATTTCGACGTTTCGGCTTCCATTTTGCAGCCATTTTCAAGAGAGCTAAAACAAATTTGTTAACAACGGTAGAGAAAGTAAGTGATTTTCGCACTGAGGTCTAAAGCTGCCTACTCCTCAGGTGGAGTCACTTAAGAAGGAGATAAGTGATTTGATACACCTGCCTACTCCTCAGATATAGTCACTTAGGATTTTGTGACTTGCTCTCTGCTTACTCTCCAGGTCTCGACACTAGTTCTCTCTAAGGTCTCAATCTGCCCTCTGCTTCGAGATAACTGAGGATTTCAGTTAAGTTGGGCAGTATTTATCCCGCTTGGAGTTAATGAAGTGGAACAGGGGGCGGGGCTTGGTTTGGAAGGGAAAGGAGACGGGAGGTTAGAGGTTTCCAGGTATTGGATAGGCGGTGTCCATCCTTCCGTTAATTGAGACAATTTGGGCGTTTTTACTATCGCAAGAGCTTTTCGAACGACTATCGCCTGAGGAGTTTTCTCAGAAGCAATGGTTTTGGTGTGCTCGAAATGAATTCTGTGATCTGTTTCTTCGCCATGTTTGGAAAGTGCCGAGGAAGCGCCTAAGCTGATGTTCGTAAATTCGGCTTGTCACTCGTCTGTTAGTTTGTCCTACGTATGTCCTAGGGCATTGGGAGTAGGATATTTCGTATATGCCATGAGACTCATTAGCTATGGTATCTTTGGGAGATTTGAGAAAATCAGAAATTTGATTGGATGCCGTCGATTCTGCCAATTTTGTTGGTGACACCTTCGCTGTAGGGGCAGAAAGCCTTATGTAAATAGGTATCTGTTGGGTCTTAGGAATTTTGAGAACGGGTTTATTTATAGTGGATGGATCTACAGATTTGTGTGTTGCTATAACCGTTCTGAAGTAGTTTTGAGCTTGTTCAACTATTGTGATCGATTGTGATTATCAGTGATCGGTAGATGAGAGAATTTAGGACGGAATTGGTTCGGGCTGGATGGTGATGAGAGCTGGCGCGTAGATATCAGTTTGTGTGGGTAGGTTTTCTGTATACTGTGTGGGAGAAGGAATCGTCGGTTTTTGTGAGGACGATATATATGAATTAGAGTGAGTTGTCAGCTTCGGTTTTCATAGTGAATTTTATGTTGTTGTGGATGTTATTGAGATGATTCAGGAATTCATGAAGAGTTTCCGAGCCATGGGCTTGTTGTCAAATGGCTCTCTGTGGCCTCAGTCTCAAATTCCACCATGTATCGCAAGGACTGGAGAAAGTGGAGATTTCAAATATGTGCCCTGGAAAATGATAATAATAATAATATATTGTTATGTTAGGTTAGGTTAGGTTAGGTTAGGTTAGGTTAGGTAATATATTCTAAAGGTCAAAAGGAAATAATTTCCTAAAATATCCACAAAAATAATAAATATTTGATAGTTAGTAGTTCATGAGATATTGTTTTTACATTTTTTTTGAGATTATATTTCCTTTATGAAGCCTCTGTATAACATTGATAGGTAAATATATGCAAATACTATAATGCAATCATTTTCCTGCATTTTCAAAAATGATTACAACACATGATTGTTTGAAATACAACAAAAAGTCTAGATTTACAAAATTATTTTGGATTAATGTGATCAATAAAATTATAAGGTTGAAACATACAGTATATGAAATTGCATCTAACTAAAATAGCCAATGGGAGAACAAGGAACTTCTTGATGACAATCAGGAAACAGGGATGGTTAGATAAAAGATTTGAAATTGTGGAAAAGTAAGAACACAGAAACGTCAAAGATAATTATGATCAAATATTGTATTCAGTTTATAAGAAATGTAATATATGTTAGTTGATAAGTTTTCTCAAATAACACCAAATTAGTGAAAGTGCGACAAGAAAGTGCGCGATTTTGAAAATTCAAATAAAAAGACAAAACAGAAATGGTATCCAGGTGAAGAAAAAACAAAGCGAGGAGATTGAAAAAATTTTTAGAGAGAAGCCACGTACAAAATTTGAGAAAAAATAAATTGAGGATTTTCACTAATGATAAGGTAGTTTTTCCTACAATAACAAACCAATGCAACCAATGGATAATGTCGACACAAAATAAATAAGGATAAAAGAAGAATACCTTTTTTGTCCTCCATATGAAAACTTGTCCAAGCTGATTGCGGGGATTTTGGATGGTTCCTTTGCAATGGAGAGTTCCTGAGAGGAGTGGATGAAACAGGAATTCAGATTATGGCCAGGTTATGCATCAGCGACATTCCAGCTCCAGGTATAAACTCTTTCAGTGCACATCACAAACAGAATCACTTTACAAAGTAACTCGTATATCTGAAGAACTTTATATTATTTGGTATTGAACTATAAAAGAATTCTTCCAACTCAAAAGAAAAAAGTGAGGTTATATTTACAATATCCATCACTGTTTCTCATTATTTTATGAAAATTTGTCAATTGCTCATAGCTATAAGTTATCTATCGCAGGCCAGGTTAATATAAGTTTTCCTGAATGAAGGAAATAATTGTTTTTGATCATTTCTGGTTTACTTTCCACAATGATATGCTAATATCTCACCGATAAACACTGAACTGAAATAGTTCGAATGACATCAAGACAGGCAGTGGCTCTATTGCCAGTACCGACTCCTGAGGCTAAGGCGTTCCAACTGAGTTTAGTCGTGGTGAGAACAGGAAGTACAAAGAGTAGAAATAATAAAAATTTCACATATATTCAATAAAATTGTTATGGTATTGGGTGGAAGAAATAATTTTACAAAACATATAAATATAAATAGAAATTATTATATTCTACCCAATCATAACAAATTGACATCCAAAGTAAGGGCAAAATAACAATCATTATTTCATTACAATTTGTCAACCAACATAAAGGCAAATAAGGTAATAACAATTGGCAGAAACGTGGCGAGAAAACATTAACGTTAGCTGGCAATTATTATTTCATAACAATTTGGCAAAATTAGTAATTGATATAACATAACAATTGTCTCCCAACGAAAGGCAAAATTAACAATTAGCTATTATCATATCAGAACAATTGGTACCCAACATAAAGGCAAACAAGGTAGAGAAAATATTTGTGGGTAAAATCAACAACAATTGTTATATCTTAACAATTGGCTTCCCAAAGCAGTGCGAAAATATTTGTTATCATAATAATAATAAATTAAATAATTAACAAAACAAACCATCATTACAATTGGCTTCCAACAAGGAGCGAAAATAATTATCATATCAAATCATAACAACAATAAATCATCTTACAAATCCATTACAATATGTTTATTCGCAGGAGTAAAATACATTCATAAAAACTTTGAAGTTCAAAGTTTTGTACAATTTGTCTGTAAATAAACTGTTAATTTCCACAGTAGCTGATTTGAGGGGCCAGCTTGTACGTGTTGTTGAACATGTTAAAATTAGTTATGTAGTAACACAATATATAACGTTACAAAAATTTCAATCTATAAGTAAGTAAGTTTATTCGTTCAGAATTACATGTTGGTTTACAAGAAGTAATTTGAAATATATCTATTCATATTACAATCTGACTCATTGAGTCACTGAAAGTAAAAGTAAAACAGAGAGAACAGGTTGAATGATTACTAGAAAATTATCTAGTTTGTGGCCACCTAAGCAATGCTTGTGTTGTAGCCAGCAAAAAAGAATAGTATTTCTGACCTCACATAACAAGAGCTAATTATATATTGTATACATATCTCTATATAGGGTATTGAATCTTGGGGGGGAATTTTTACAATTCGGGCAAGTAATCACATAAAGGGTAGGTAAATATCACATATCAAGAGGGTAATAGTCGTATATCGGATAAGTCATATTTCAGGTTATAAACTATTTCGTGCAGTTTTTATTAATATCATTTCTATATCAATCTTATTTGAATATTCAACCTCGAATTGGAATCAAAACTTTAAATGGGTATTTATCATATTATGATACACCTCATCTTCTGAAAGTATGTACTATTTAAAAAGAAAAGGAAGTATGTACTATTCATACAATGGGTGGTGAGGTTGAGGGTATATTCTGGTATGTTAGTTTGGTTTTCAAGATATCCACTGTGGCTGACAGAGGGATGTCTATCAAGAGGATTATTATATCGAAGCTAACAAGGATATCAGTACTCCAGATTCTGTATGTTTTGAAAATTTCCATAAAGTGCACACCAAAATAACGAAAAAGCGGAACTAATTCGAATTTTGGTTAAGTTTTCGTATGCGCTCCCAACTTTGTGAGAGGGTAAACAAAAGACCCGATAACCATTATATCGTATACGTTTCTCGGCGTCATATTTGTACTTTTTCCTCCGAGTTCGATTAGCTCCAGAAAGAACATCTTGTGAATAATTCCTGTGAAACTCAGGTGAAAAATCAATCAAGGTATGTAGTTTTTATTTCATGTTTGATGAGGTAAATTGGTCGATTATTTATTCAGTTATCAATAGTTATTTTATATGCTGTTATTAGTATGCACGTGCGTACGTTTTCAACTTTCGTTAGACTTACACGACTCCCCGCTCTGAAAAAATATCTAATGGATCGCCTGAAGTCTCTATAAAAACATATCAAAAATTTGCTTGCTCATACTTGCACTTTTTTGAAATATTTTATCAATTGTGAGCCTCTGCAAGACTGTATTAAAAACGCATCAAATATATTTTGACCCACAATGAATTAACACCCCATTATTTTGTAAAAAAACGACATTTTTGCTAGAATGTGACTGTTTATATTATAAACAATATTTTAAGAGGATATTCGGTACTGATTTTGTAAATTGAAGTTAAACATTCAAAAAGACATAATTTAAAACATTTGATCTAATACCAAAGTTACCCATTTTGAAACCAACCCCTTCGCGTAAAATTTTCCTATGGTTCTCGTGAGCTTTGGAAATAATTCAGCAAAAAGAAGGCTTAATTCTGATTTTATTGTTTAACAACCCCTTCTGAATATCACCCCTTTGTGACAAGTTCTTT
Organism: Gonioctena quinquepunctata; assembly: GCA_018342105.1. Classification (NCBI taxonomy): domain Eukaryota; kingdom Metazoa; phylum Arthropoda; class Insecta; order Coleoptera; family Chrysomelidae; genus Gonioctena; species Gonioctena quinquepunctata. The sequence continues at coordinate 76,683 of JAFIRS010001304.1, forward strand.
TAAATATTTTTCCCATATTCATAGGGAGCCTTTTTAGAGGTAAAACACTTCTACAGAATTCTTCAACTCCTCAGCAATCAATTTCAAGAAAAAAAATATATCATTTTTGGAAGCGTGTAACTTCAAGGAAGGCTTTTGTTTACATGAAAGACCCCCTTTGATTTTCGACAAGAATTCTCTCCCTAAAAATATTGGCACTTATTTGGCAATACCCTGCATATAGGTCGAATATTTGAACTAACTGCAGACATTACTTCATAATAAAAAATCAACGCATTTCATAATGATTGGGAAAGGTGTCTCATCAACCAAGAAAAACGACCTATTTTTCAAAAGAGCATTCAAAAGTATTTTGTTGATTGTCGTGAAAATCTTTAGGAGAAAATAAACGCATCCCAGTTTTTAATTCATAGTTTTGTTCAATATAAAGTTTTAGTAGAACTTTCTCTCTTTCTGAAAAAAATGTGTTCTCGGTACACAAGTTGATAACAGATTGATGAAATTCCAACTGATAAAAATCTATATATTAAAATATTTGCCAAGTCTTATAAGTAATATGATTGATTGGTTGAAGCATGTGTGAGAAAAACAAAAATCAATGCTTCTGATGAATAAAAGATGCATTCGTGTCCTCCGCCACTGGTGCCCAGTGTTTTTCAATTCCTCAATGCCTGACTGGCGAGCAAGAAAGCCAGTGTTTCTCAGTGTCAGATGAAAGGGTGTCGAAAAAGGTCAATATTCTTTCTTGTGTATACACGTAGACCAGCATTCAAAGTCCGATACATTTTTATCTATCCTTTGGGAGCAGCTTTCCCCTTTCTACGTCCACTTCACCTAAACGGGCGTTTCAACAACAAATCTAAAGTGACAGCTTCGAAAATGGGGATTTTCCTCCGTCGCTGTCCTTTGTCAAAATCATGAATTATCTCTACCTAAGCTGACATTGTTGATGTTTTATATCCAATATAAGAAAAGGTCAATTGAAAATTGGCATAAAACCTCGGTCATCGTTTCCTTTAACATTGAATATATTCGGCAAGTATTTTTTTGTGCGTATATCTCACAACATTGAAGTTGAAAACCACTAATGGACTAATTAAATGAATTCACTAACTCGTCATTTAAACAGTGAATTCTGTAGAAATTTTTAACTTCCACTTGGAGTCTGCCTTCATCAATATGTCCGTCTGTTGTTTATCTCTTAACTTATTCTCTTTGGATATTCATTCATTTTTGAATTCTCTTAGGTTTAACAACGTATGGTGATATTTTCAGTCATAGCTTCTGGTTAACCGGTGCTTGAAATTCAAAACTTTCAGAAAAACAAAAGTTGTGGTCAATTAACCATTACTCAGTGTTAATTTTCATTGGCATGTTTTCTGATTTTATGCAAGAGGAGTGCTTAGATACAGGTAGTCTATCGGAAACCTGGCTCAACCAAGCATTTCCAAGCCGAGCTATCAGCGTTCCAGATTACAATCTAATACGCAAAGATCGTCAGGGAAAAAGAGGTGGAGGTTTGGCTTTTTACTTAAAGAAATCTATTAAATATAAAATAGTTGATGATGGTAACCATAACAATAGCTCCTCAGAAACTTTCTGGATAAGTGTGAACATATCCGGAAAAAAACTGCATAGGTTCATTGTACAGACCTCCAACTATCAATCTAACAAGCTGCCTGATTGATCTAGAAAATATTATATCTTCTATTATACCACAATTTGACTTCATTATAATGGGTGGGGATTTTGATGTCGATATTCTGAATGAGACAAACAATAAAACGAAAAGACTTTTCGAAAAATATAATTTTTTTCAAAAATGTAATGAGCCTACCAGAATAACAGCAACTAGTAGTACTTGTATCGACCTCCTTGTCTCAATGGATTCTGATGTTATAAAAAATGTGATAGTGTTCAAAATGGATGGTATTTCAGATCATTGTTTAGTCAAATGTGAAATCAAATGTAAAAAAGAAAAATTTCAGCCCAAGTTCGTCAGTTTCCGCGACTTTTTCCACTTCAACTATAATAATTTCCTTAGAGACCTGGACAGTATTGATTGGGATTATATATTTGATATGGATGATGTTGATGAAATGATCTCTTATTGGAATGTTAATGTCAATCATCTTTTCAATATACATGCACCTTTTATAACTAAACGTGTCACTAAACCTCCCGCTCCTTGGCTCACTCCGAATTTAAAATTTATAATAAAATTGAAAAAAAAAACTTATAATAAATATAAACATTTGAACACAGTTGAATCCTTCAACGAGTACAAAGACTTGAGAAATTTTGCAAATCGATGCATTAAAGCTGAGAAAAAAGCATTTTTGCAGCATGAATTTGAGTCGGACCTCAAACTTTTTTGGAAATCCCTGAAGTCTTCAAACATTTTGAAAAAATCCCATGGCTGCGATATTGATATAGATTCTAGCGCCTTCAATGATCATTTTTTGAACACTGTTCCAGATTTACATCCAACAGATAACAATATTTTGAGTAAATATGATGGAATATATTCAGAGTTGAAAGGTGAAACTTTTTCTTCAAACCCAGTTACAAATGATGAGGCGGAACAAACTCTTCGTAGAATCAAAACACAGGCTAAGGGATCGGATGATATCAATCTAAGAATGCTAGGAAATGTGTTCCCGACATCAACCCCGTTCTTAGTTCATATAATTAATACTTGCTTTTCAAATGGCACTTTTCTGAAATCTTGAAAATATACCAATGTCATACCCATTCCAAAAATTGAAAACCCGAATGATATATCACAATTTCGACCGATTAGTATTTTACCCACTATCTCAAAAATAATAGTATAGGTTTTTGTAGTCAGATGTCTTAAGGAATGAGACATTCTTCATTTTTAATCTATAAATTCCATTTTTTAACGTTTTTAAAAAGGCTTCCATACTGAGGTCCCGCCAGAGTTAGCTTTTGATGTCGCCAAAACATTTAATATATCTCTTGACTCCAGTTTTGTATATATTCTGAAATAAGACGAGGGGATGTTGCCTGTTAGTGCACTTACGCCATGGTGCACCTACGGCATTGAGCGAGGAGGGGGGTTGAATGAAACAGAGCCTCGAAATTCACTCTGCGCGACCAAACTGTAACACGAGTTATTTATGCGTCGTCGTCTGGATATTGAGGTGTTCTAAAAGGTTAGCTAAGTTGTCGAGTGAGAAGTTGTGTCGAGTGACAGTTTACAAAAAGTTCTAAAATTACTTGTTTCAGGTAATGCCGCGCAATTACAGAGGGATCAGAGGTATTCCGTGCCAGTGGCAGCGGGAAAGGGCTCGAGCGCTCTAGCCGAACGAGCGCCAAAACTCATCATCAGAACGAGTGAGGCGCCCTCGTGAGCGCCGAAGACTTGAATTGTTGGGCGCTCTTGTAGCTCCACGAATTGCGTCGTCCAGTACAGAGGCTAGGATGGCTGAAATCATCCCTTTCCTCTGATGGTCTACGAAACACGTTTTCACACAAAAAAAATACGGTAGTGTAATGATACTACCCACCTCGAACTTTTTTTCATAATTAGACAATAAATTGATACAATATTTTTTTGCAGGTTGCATTGATAATGGGAATAATGGGTGCTTGTCGGAGGCATGAATTGCACCAGATGAAAATTAATGGTTTGAGCGATTTGGGATCAGCTCTTGTTGTAAAGATACTAAAACAAAATGTCTTCGAAATTTCACGATAACAGGAAAAATTTACCAAATAATAGAAAAATATGCCGTTCCCCGCCCATCACATATCAAAGACTCATCTTTCTTTTTGAAATACCGTAAAAAATGGAATAAATGAATGGATGGGGAAAAGTATTGCCAAATTCCTGAAACTACCAGATCTTCTGCAAGAATTCTTGTCGATGCTGGACGAGACATAACCTCTTTAAAAAGATATAGTGGCTAGAAATCAACCGCAGTCGCAGAGGGCTACATTGAAGAATCGATGAAAAGCAAGTATAGCGAATAGAATACGGAATTCAATCAAAAATAGGGGAAATTTACCATCAACTTCAACTAGAGAAAGTCAAGGAAATTTAACTATGAAAATTTAAACTAATAGAAGTCCAAATAAAACTCCAAATAACTGTAGAAATGTAACAATAAATATTGTGAATAATAAATAAACTAATGTTGAATAGTTACATATGATTTGAAATATCTAATCGATGTTCATATTTTATGATTACTTCATCATAGAAGGAGAATAACGTTAGATTTTGTTACAATGCTACTGAATATGAGAGGCTTGTGAATAGTGTGATATCGGTGTAGTCGTAGAAAAAGTACAGTGTACGACGAGCATGGAATGTTCATTTCTCACACTAAGAATTGCGGTACTCGCCTTCAGCTCAAACCCCAATATTCATACTCGTGAGCAATGAGTATTATCCCATGCTCGTTGTGGAATATACTATTATAGGTGGAGTATGTTCACATATATCTCTCATTCATGTATTTTTCTGAGTACGCAGATGATGGACTCATGAGTCGATTTCTCAACTATATTTGAAATCAAGTGTTGAATTGGCGGGAGTTCGGTCGGAATGGAGAAGAATTTTAAATTGTCGATGTTTCGAAAGTATTTTGTTTCATGTTCAGGATTCTGAAGTATAAAAATAAAGTTCTTGAACAATGTATATATAAAACAAATTAAAAAGATTGCTTAACATGACAATTAAAGCTCCGAAAAAAGGCAAAAACAGATACACATAAACAATGTTACTCACATTTAGGTTGGTTCTCCTTGTTCACAAAAACGGAAAAAAATAAAATCGACATAATACATAAATACATATACAGGTTTATTAAACACGACCACCATACACACAAAGATAAACAAACTGAACTGTTGGAAATCGCCACTCGTATTTGATATCTACCCACCTTTTTTTTTATTTTTCCCCCATTTAAACAAATCGACGAAAGAACAAGAAATAAAAACTGAAAATAAACCACCAACGATTCACAATTTATGTTTGATCTTCCCTATCAGATTGAAATGTGACGTGTTGAGGTTGTCGATGTAATTTTAATTTTTCTTCATGTTTCGTTATTTCTTCCATTTCGTTAAGGATTTTTTTTTTCAAAATTGTTTGATACCTATGATGGTGAATGATTCGAAATCAAAAATTGGTTGTGAATATTTTTGCAGTGTCTTTTATGTTAGGTCATCCTGGTTTTTAAGTACCTTCCTATATACTATTTCACAATCAGCACATGGTGTTTTGTATATGATATTGGATTTCTGGTCTTTTTGTGTTTTAGTTTTTAATCTCGTGAACAAATGATTTTTAACCGTATTTTCACATTTTTTGCTGATTTTTAAGTTTTCGTCTTCTAAGATGGCATTGTAGTGTCAAACCTTCCACATATTTGATTTTTGTTAGTGGTTTATTTTCCTTTTTTGTGTATTCTCTAATTTTAATAATTTTATCAAAGATTTGGGGTAACCGTTCTTTAGTAACATGGTTTCAATTAATTTGAAGTTTTTGTTTCTGAACATTTTATGTGCTAAGATTTTTTGTATCTAGGGTGTGAGGAGTGGAAGCTGGTGAATCTTTCTGAGTATGTTGGTTTGTGATACCAATCAGTTATAATTGTTTATTTGATTTTATCAGCATAATATCCAAAAAAGCGATCCTATTATTTTTCTTCCTCCATCGTAAATTGAATCTTGGGATGATAATTATTAAAAATTGTCATCATCTGGTCAAAGTTTACTCTTTGTAAGCATTAAACAATATCATCCATGTATATTTTGAAAAAATAATAGGAAAATTACATTGACTCAAACATTTGTTCTGTAAGTCTGATATAACAATGTCAGAGCAAATAGGGGATAGGCAATTTCCCATTCCAAGACCAAAAATATGTTTATAGAAGACATAATTGAAGTTGAAATAAATGTTGTTTGTGACGAACTGAAAAAGTTCAATAAACACGTTCAATGGAATTGTGGTGGGAGGTTCTATGGTGTGCCATTTTTCTTTTACGAGACTGATTACTAGGTCTATTGGTATGTTATTACATCCAATGATATCAAAATGAAGTCATCTGGTATTACAACATTTTTCATTTGTTCGACCAACCCAAAATATTTTTCTACAAAATAGTTATCTTTAATAAATACATATTTGAGAAAATCTGCTGAAAATTTGCTCAGTTTATAAATAGGTGAACCAATGACGTGATGGACGTGATGGTGCATTTTCTTTGTGTATCTTCTGCAAAAAATATAGTTTCGGAAAAACACCGTTAGAGCTTATTAGGTCATTGCTTATTTTTTTGTTAAAGCATTTCTCATTTATCAAATTCTTTATGAGTTTGTTATTGTTTTCTTGAATTTGTTTCGTTGGGTCTTTATTTAGTATGATAATTGCATTAATTGAAACATTTCTTTTTTTTATTTGTTCATTCCCATCTTCTAAATTGCCTGAAATGTATTTCACATCTATTAAAATTTGTTGTACCGGTATATTATCAAATGTATATGGCAAGTTGAATTTGCCTCCAAGACTCAAAATTGTTTTTACTTCAGTCATCAGTCATCATCAGTTAAATTCACGAACCATTTATTGTCTATATAAGTAGATCGAGAAAGCTTGAAACTTTTGCTTTTACACGATTTTCAAGTTTTTTCTTTCGTTTGTTTCTAATTCGTACCATAATATTATTGTATCTGATATTTTCGTGGTTTTCAAAAGATTGAAAAATATCCCTAGGTAGAGTGTTTTTTAGTATGGCTTTATCATTTGTTATTTTACTTTGTATATCTTTACTCAATATTCTAATGTGAGTATTCAATTTATAAGTTGAATATCTGTTTTTGAAAGCAAGTTAAAATTTTGTGATAATTATCAATAAAGGAATTTTAATCGACTAATAAGTATTGGATACATTTTATGTGTTTTTTTATATGTTGTGGTAGGATCTGTTGTTTTCTGCATTGTAACAGAAACTTGCAAGTATTCTTGTAGGTGGCTAGTTTTCTGTGTTGTTTGCCCAAGATTTCATTATGTGTACTGTGTTTTCTCCAAAGGAGTCACGAATTTCATTGAAGAATCCCATTTATGATTTTGTTCTATAGATATATTTTTCAAGAACTTTATTCTAAATGTCTTGTTTTTTATACTTCAAAGTCCTGAATATGAAACAATAAAGTTTCGAAACGTCGACAATTGAATCTGTCATGACTTATAACTTATTAATCACAGCGTATACACTAATAGACTTCCAAGACGATTTTATTAAGTGATAAAATATCTACCAAAAATTTTTTTGATCTAACCTATAGCTCCAATGGTTGGAATAATAAACGCACTTTAATTAACATCATGTGATGTGTATCCCTATTTAATTTTTATTTTTCTATCGTAATATTTCATAAGATTTGTGTGTCTTTATTTATTCTATGTATAATTGGGACTTTTAACAGCTTCTCGCTCGAGGACCAGCTATTGTTTATTTGAAAATGAGCATGTTTTTTTAATAAAATCATTAAGTTTAACTCGATTTTTTCTCAGTAGAAATAACATGTTGAAAATAGAAAACTGGACCGGAAATTCACGATTTTCTGAAAAAAAAAAGATATTTTCAGATAAACAATAGGAATTAGACAGAATAAATAAAGATAGCAAAACCTTATAAAATATTACGATAGAAAAAGAAAAAGAAAATAGAAGATGATTGTTAATTAAAGTGCGTTCATTATTTAAACTATAAGAGCTATAAATTAGATCGAGAATTAATTTGGTAGATATTTTATCACGCAATGAAATCGTCTTGGAGGTTTATTAACGTATCTGCAGAAGTTATGAGTTATGACAGATTAGAAAATATCAAGAAAACTTTCAATTTTTATAAATTATAAATTCATGCCATTAATGATCAAGGGTAGTTACATTCTTATTCAGATACTCATATAAAAGATCAGTTGATTCTATATAAAAACGCGCTGAATGCTGTTCATCGTATCGATAATAGCGAAAAAGACTAATTTAGACTATGAAATTCAAAATAAATGCATATGATTGTTTTGTAATTTTTTTTTCTATCTAAAAAATATATAAACACATTTGGTAATTTTTATAAACAAATCGTGTAACTAATGATCAACGGTAGTTACATACTTGTTCAGATACTCATATCAAAGATCAGTTAATTCTATATAAAAACTCCTGAATGCTAATTATCGTATCTGTAATAGTTAAAAAGATATAGATGTTAATATCTCAACAAATTTAATGGCCGCCTTGACTTATTTAGACTATGAAATAAAAAATTGCAACAATTTCTTTATATATTTTAAGGCATATGATATTTTTGTTATTTTTTCCATCTAAAAAATATATAAACATAAACGGTAATTGATAATAACAAATTGTTTATTCAATAAACTATTAAATTATGAGCAAAATATTTTTTAACCGTTGCGAATGATTAATTTTCAAGGCAAAAGATTTTCCTCAATCTTTTGTTTAAATAATGAAAAAGTAAAAAAAAACGATAAACGATTAATTTTTTTATCATGATAAATACCTATATTCCAGCAGATAAGATGATGAAAAAAAACTAACTAACTATTTTAACATTTTTTTCTTAACATATAGCACTAAAAATTCAAATATTATGTAATCTAATAGTATTTTAGTATATGAAAACAGTAATAATAATAAATATAAATGAAATAATTTTTTCTTTCTTTTTTAGTTTTTTGTTAGCTTCAATAATTAATAACTAATAGATTATAACAGTTGAAAACATTGCAATGTCATAATCTCATAAACTATAGTTGTGGTAAAGTCTCCACAAAGCGAAGTAATTTTAGTGGCTTTTGTTCAACAATTATCTGACTTGAAATATAAACGGAAACTAAAAAAAAATTGTTAATTGGCAATAGGCTCATTTTATGAAAAATCAGTTAAAAAAACTTCTTTAGTGAGATTTTATTCCTTAATTAAATTTTTTAAACTTGTTATGGCCAGTTTTGGGGCTCGCCAACATTAAATTAAAATTGTTAATAATAGAGATAGAGTTCCGGCAGTCGAGATTATCTTAATGGACATTTCTTCATCTTTATGAATCTTGTTTTTATCATTTCCCAAATTTTAATAGTTTCCGAGTTATTTGCGAAAAACAAAATTCCTTTTTTATCTTAATTTGTTGATAACTTTTGCAATTGTTGATGTGCGTATTTGAAACTTTTGAACATTTTTCTAGACGTCATTTCGAATGCACTGAGCTTCAGCAATAATTAACACAATTTCGCGAGACAAGCCGTATACACCCAACTTCATATCCATCGTTCTCTCTAACGGTCAAGTGACAACGGTGTTAAACTTTCGGAAGATAACGCGAAATATCAATATAAATTATAAATCAGATTGCATGGTCAGTAAATAACGAAGTACAAGTTAAGACGGAACGTAGCGGAACTAGGAGAGATATCATCTTCGCTAAAGTCCTATGTCTCTGAGTAAAATATTGCGCCATTTATCATAGTAGTTGATGACATGAAATTCGAGAGCTCCACTCTCAAAGTGGCTTAACGCAGACTAAACTGGAAGGAAAATGAAGGGGATTGTCCGGAAATTCATGGTCTTCTTAAATTGAACATGTTTCTCTTGCATTCTTGTCAACAACCGATTACAATGCTCTTAATATTTTTTTCGGTGCGTACTCTCCTTCCAAATAGAAATCTAGTCTCGCGAAATAATTTGAATAGATTACTTGAAGCAGGGCCGGATTTAAGGGCGGCTAAGCGACTATTAGCCACTGGCAATAAATTTTCAGAGGCGGCATATCTTTTAATACGTTGTGCTCCATAATTCACTTTCTTGCATTTTCTATAGATACTTAATCGGTTGATGTATTGGGTATGATACGAGAATGAGCCTTCGTAGTTTTGCGCCCTTTTACTTTTGGTGGGATAATCGAAAAAATAAGAAGGCTTTGAATACCAACGGCTTGCCTTCCAACTCTCCAATAAATAATCGTATGCTTCTTCATCTGACACAACCCCGTTCATCAATGTAAGTTGTTCCCTTTGTATTCTCCCATTCCAATGAAAAAAAAAGTTGAGAGGTGTCAAGGGACACCCGGATGGAACGAAGTTCCTTTCGATTAATTCGTGAAGGAATTGTAATATTATTTTTTTTAAGTTATAATAATATTTTTTTTATTATTAACAAATATAATGTAATATAAACTTAATCAGTAGGCTCAATTTTAGTACATACGCATTGATATTGTAATATTAAAATATAATTTGCTTTTAAATTTATTAAAGTTATGACGCGTACACTTGCTAAACACACAATAATGGAGAGATTATAACGCGTATGACTTGGTTAGCACAATAGTAAAGAGAGGTTATAATGCGTACTTGCTAAAAATACATAAGCATTTATTATTGTCTCTATAAAATCTCTACTTACCTAACTCCATCAGCAATATCCAGAACTTGTGCAGAAGCACTGTCAGGATTCATTATTGTTATTGGAACAAAGTTCCTTATCGCGCGTTGCGAAAGGGGGCGAGACGGAATAAATTAAGACCAAAAGTTGTAACGACACTTTTTGCTGTAGTTGTAAGCCGTGCGGCGTGCGCGTGTTTCTCTGTCTGTCTCTCTCTATCTCTCTCTCTCATAGAAAGCAAGCCAGTTATTTTCGTTTCGTCTTTCTATTTCGCATTGAACAGTGTGGTGTCGCGACGATTATTTTTGTTGAGTGTATACAGATTTTTTGTACATAATAAATAATAAAAAATAATAAAAATAATGAATCCTGACAGTGTTTCTGCACAAGTTCCGGATATTGCTGATGGAGTTAGGTAAGTAGAGATTTTATACAGACAATAATAAATGCTTATGTATTTTTAGCAAGTACGCATTATAACCTCTCTTTGCTATTGTGCTAACCAAGTCATACGCGTTATAATCTCTCCATTAATGTGTGTTTAGCGAGTGTACGCGTCATAACTTTAATAAATTTAAAAGCAAATTACATTTTAATATCACAATATCAATGCGTATGTACTAAAATTGAGCCTACTGATTAAGTTTATATTACATTATATTTGTTAATGATAAAAAAAAATATTATTATAACTTAAAGAAAAAAAAAATTATTACAATTCCTTCACTAATTAATCGAAAGGAACTTCGTTCCATCCGGGTGTCCCTTGACACCTCAACTTTTTATTTTTTATTATTTATTATGTACAAAAAACCTGTATGCACCCAACAAAAATAATCGTCGCGACACCACACTGTTCAATGCGAAATAGAAAGACGATACGAAAATAACTGGCTTGCTTTCTATGAGATAGAGAGAGACAGACAGAGAAACACGCGCACGCCGCACGGCTTACCACTATAGCAAAAAGTGTCGTTAGAACTTTTGGTCTTAATTTATTCCGTCTAGCCCCCTTTCGCAACGCGCGATAAGGAACTTCGTTCCAAAAATCTTAGTTGCCCAAAGACTCCTGCGCGTATGACAAATATTAACCTAATACGTGCGGCATTTGTTGAATATTTTCAAAAACTTTGTATTTCACACTACAATATGTACCCATGCTTCGCTCTAATAATCCGATCAATAGGAACAAAAAAAGACCTCTACTCTACAAAAGATGGGGTAGAAATGATTTTGATATATGGCATTCATTCATAGACCCGGATTAAAAATCTTGGAAGGGGGTCGGCGCGGTCCGCCATCTTCGATTGAATAACCAAGGAAACTTTTTCCGGAGATAATTTGTCATGGGGTTATTTGGTCAGGAAAATTTTGCCGGGGATATTTTGTCCGGGGACCAAAACGCCTGATACCGGGAATATAGACCAAGAGCCGGCATAAAAACACGTATGATTAGCTCAAAGCCAAAGCTTTTTGAGAAGTAAGCCAGTGTTATAAATAACAGGGCAGTGCAAGTATGGTGTTGCGCTGCGAAATTTTTTGGACGTGTAAAAAAACGATGCTCTTGGGGAATGAGCTCAAAGCTAATTCTTGTTTTATATTATACATAAGACAGCCGAATTATGAAGGAGTTGTATGCCCTACCGATGCAGCGTCTCAAAATGTCCGCCATACTCAATTGAAAGTATAATTTTTTATGCTGTCTTGAAATACGAGCTCAAAGCTATTTTTTACCCAATGTTAGAGAAGAATGTCCCATCACCGATTATGACCATGCCATACTGTTTCGGTGTCGCTAAGTATTTGCCATACTGATTAAAAAATGTCAAATTTTTCACTAACCATGTATTATAGGCACAAGTATAGCGGTCCGTTTTTTGTCCCTCAGGTCCATTTCGATTAATAGAAGCGATGCCATACTGATAGGAGGTCTTTAAATGGCCGCCATACTAAAAAACAATTCTATTTTCAAAATATTCATAATATCATGGGTAAGTTTCGGAAAATATTTCTTCGGTCTTTACTTTAATAAAGATGTGAAATTACATTTGCAACGTTTCATGAAAAATCAGGACCTATAAAATTTATTAAAAGAAATTAAATACAGTGAATTTCATTTCATTTCTTTTAATAAATTATATAGGTCCTAATTTTTCATAAAATGTTGCAAATGTAATTTCATATCACTTCTTCATTAATGTGAAAACTAGAGAATTATTTCCCCAAACTTACTAATGACATTATGAAGATTTTGAAAAAAAAAGTTTTTCAGTATGGCGGCCATTTAAATACCTCCTATCAGTATAGCAATGCTTCTATTCATAGAAATGCACCACGGGGGTCACAAAAACGGACCGCCATACTTGTGCGTATGATGGTTAGGTTAGTGAAAAATTCAACATTTTTGAATCTGTATGGCGGGTGCTTAGCGACACTGAAACAGTATGGCATGGTCATAATCGGTGGTGTGACATTTTCTGTAACATTGGGTGAAAAAATTTGCTTTGAGCTCGTATTTCGAGAGAGCATTAAAAAATTATACTCAATTGAGTATGGCGGACAGTTTGAGACGTTGCATCGGTATGGTATACAACTAATTCATACTTTGGCTGTCTTATGTATAATATAAGACAAGAATTAGCTTTGAGCTCATTCCTCAAAAGCATCGTTTTTTTTACACATTCAAAAAATTGCGCAGCGCAACGCCGACACCTACGGACCGCCATACTGGCGCTGCCCTGTTATTTATAACACTGGCTTACTTCTCAAAAAGTTTTAGCTTTGAGCTAATCATAAGTGTTTTTCTGTGGCTCTTGGTCTAATACGAGCCGTACTCAAATGCAAAAAAATAAAATATGTGGATAAGGTCTACTGAGGATACCACAAAAACGCGCCGCTTACTCTACCTCATGGTGGTGTGGATTTTTTTAAGGTGGAGGAAATCCTTTATAGACACCTTGCGGTGGTGTAGGAGTCCCTAAATAAGATTTTCCCACTAAAACCTCCACCCCACAGGTTCGTCTGGACTGGCTTCCGATGACACTTGAGATTTTTGGCCCGTTAAGAGTGTGTGTATGTGTGGAAATTAGTTGACTTTGAATTTACAAAATTATAATTATTCAATGAATAGCTACAAATGATTCCTTAAAATGAGAAAAACGAGCATTTGGACGATTGTTTGGAAGAATGTTCACGTTTCCGCCTCTGAAACTCGTTAGACATCAGACTCACCAAAAAAATCTTCATAAAAAAATTCCCTCTCTACTCACAGTGATCTGGCTTGGACAAAATACGGTCAAAAGTTATCAAATCCGACAATCTCATATCATCCTCAAGAGATGCTAATTAAATATTCAAATGACCCCAAGGATACGCCGCATTGAAAGTTAGTTCCTAATTTGATTTTTCTAAAAGATACAGAGGGTTGAATTTGCATAATTTTGGAGAGTAAGCACCATACGCCTGAAGAAGAACGTAGAAACAGTTGATTGGCTATAACTAAGGCAATAATAGTTTTTGGAAGAAACCAAAAACATGTTTGTGTTGGGTAACGACTGTGCTTTCAAATCTAAAAGAACTTTATTTCAAGAGAAGTTCTGAAAAAAATATGCAAGTTTTTATGCTAGATCTTTCAAGGACTAGCTTGGTCCGGTATGCTGATGTATAGATATGATATTTCAAGGCTTACCTAATAAGTCTCACTTGAAAATTTACCCGCCCCTGACAACGTTCAATAGTTGATGTTTTTCTCACTGAATTATATATATATATATATATTTATATATATATATATATATATATATATATATGTGTGTGACCCATTTAAAATGGAACCACCCCTGTAAAATACGCATTTTTCAGTCATTCACAAAAAAAAATTTTGAAAATTAAGCCTCCAAAACTGTATCTTGACACAAATTGTCATAACTTCAGTTTCATTTCCAAGGCACTCTATGGTTTTTTTTCTTCGTTCAAAACGGTAAAAGTTCATTAGGCAATTTTTGTTTTGAAATTTGACTACACCACTGGATTCGTAGTCGTTATAAATGGAAACCATGGAAATATCATAAAAAAATATTGGTTAACAACGAAGTTACAACAACTTAAATTTTGGAAACAAAGTATTTGATATTAATTTTCATGTAGATTATAGACATACTAAAAATCTGGCAACACTGCCGATACAAAGTAGAACACCAGTGAATTTGTACAGCGAAATTCCGAAGTCAATAGCTCATTCCGTTCTATAGTTATAACTCCTGAAAGTATGGTAATGTGAGCGATTTCTGGTGGAAGCGATTTTGTAATAAAAATCTAACTACGCCACTGGATTTGTGAATTATATTCCCTCAAAATCATTCATTTAAGTTAAGGTTATAAGTGTATTCGAAAATAACAGAAAATTAAAAATTCATTTTCAAGTTATGCAGTTTTCAATAGCCGATAAAAACGAAATGAACCGAATCAAGTTTTAAAGTATCAAAATTATTTATTCAATAATAAAACAGAAAGCAGGACAAAAAAATGTTCCTTTTTTATTCTGCAAAACTCAACTGAAACAAGCTTTTAGAGAAGGTATCAATAATTTGAGGAAATCTGAACTAATACATTGGGCATAGGTATTGTACTAAATCAATAGTAGGCTGTGATTTAGTACACCACAAATCGCTGACATTACCATACTTTCAGTAGTTGTAATTGTTGAACGGAATGAGCTATTGACTTCGGATTTTCGCTGTAAAAATTCACTTGTGCTCTACTTTGTATCGGCAGTGTTGCCAGATTTCAAATATGTCTGCAATCTAAATAAAAATTATAATCAAATACTTTGTTTCCAAAATTAAAGTTGTTGTAACTTCGTTGTTAACCAATATTTTTTAGTGAAATTTTGATGATTTCCATTTATAACGACTACGAGTCCAGTGGTGTAGTCAAATTTGGAAAAAAAACATGCCTAGTAAACTTTTGCCGTTTTTGACAAAGAAAACAAACCATAGAGTGCCTTGGAAATGAAACTAAGTTATGAAAATTTGTGTCAAGATACAGTTTTTGATGCTTAATATTAAAAAAATTTTTTTTGAGATTGACTGAAAAATGCGTATTCAACAGGGGTGGTTCCATTTTAAATGGGTCACACTGTATATATATATATATATATATATATATATATATATATATATATCTAATATATAAAATTCTCGTGTCACGGTGTTTGTAGCTAAACTCTTCCGAGATGGCTCGACCGATTCTCATGACATTTTGTGTGCATATCGAGTAGGTCTGAGAATCGGTCAACATCTATTTTTCATCCCCCTAAATGTTAAGGGTGGTCCACCCCTTGATTTTTATTTTTTATTTTTCAGACAAAATTTTATTTTTTTATTTTTTTGTGATACAGCATTCAAAAATACATACAATCCCAAATTTTCACCCTTCTACGATCAACCCCTATTTTTTTGGCAAGATTTTTATTTTTATTTTGTCATATTACTCTTAATTTTCACCCTTCTACGATCAACCCCTATTTTTATTTTATAGAAAAAATGGGAAAACAGGAAAACGGGATAACGGAATAACGGGATAACGAAAAAACGGGATAACGGGAAAACGGGATAACGGGATGACAGGATAAGGAAATAACGGGAAAATGGAATAACAGGATAAATGAAAAACGGTATAATAGGAAAACGGGATAACGGGATAAGGAAAAAACGGGAAAAGGGAACTGGAAAACGGGATAACGGGATGACAGGATAAGGGAATAACGAGAAAACGGAATAACGGGATAGAAAAAATGGGATAACAGGAAAATGGGATAACGGGATAACGGGAATAACGGGAAACGAACAAAGGGAAAACGGGATTACGGGATGACAGGATAAGGGGATAAGGAGAAAACGGGATAACGGGTTAAAGAAAAAATGGGGCAACAGGAAAACGGGATAACGGGAATAACGGGATAACGAAAAAAACGGGATAACGGGATGACAGGATAAGGGGATAACGGGAAAAAGGGGATAACGGCATAACGGGATAACGGGATAACGGGAATAACGGGACAACAGGAAGCGGAAGGAGTCAAAAGCATAATCTAGATGGAACAACATGAAGGAAAACATAGAAAAAAAGAAATTCCACGCGGACATTGGACAGGACAACGTCTGTCGGGTCAGCTAGTATATCATATATATATATATATATATATATATATATATATATATATAAATAATAATATATATTTAACTCCTTATGTACAGTATTCATGATGAAAATGGAAGAGATTGTCATCAGAAATGGTTTGACGTATAAGTTGTAAAAATCGGTTGAGAAACAAAGAAAATACAGAAAAAACATCTGTAAATCTAAAAATTTATATTTAAATTCGTGTTGTTTCGAAAATTAATTTTCCTTCTGACAATAACGTCTTGCATTTATATATAGCAACCAAATCAATCTTCTTCTCGTCTAATTCTACACCTTTCCTAAAAAATCTACTTATAATCATATGTAAGGAAATGTTCATTAGTAAGTTTGTTATATCCATGTTGTATAATAAATATAAAAATGAAAAAACCCGATGGCGCGGACCGTCGGAAAGGTAGATTTCAGAATTTATTTATTGATTCTGAAATTGCCACCAATCAAACTAACGAATATTACTTTGAAATCGAGAACCGTTCAAATACAATGAGCCGCGGAAGAAAAACTCAAATAGCATCTGATTGACACGAGCGAATGAACTTCAAATGAAAGGAGCATACAGGACCAACAAAATTATAATCATTTTCAGGAATTGTAATTTACATCGATTTTTATTTTGGATGAAAGTTGTGGAGCTCATGAAGCTCTATCAAAAGATCTATAGTTTGCCGATATTGGTATGAAAATGAGAGCTTGAGATGATTTTCAAACTTTCAACAGCCGCCAACTTGTTCGAGGCATTGATGAAAAATATTTGTTTGCCGACTTTTGTTCTATTCGGTTAAAAAATATGGCCTTTCGAATAGATGGTATTTTTGGGTTCTGGGGACCATGATCGGCGAAATCATGTTGTGATGACGGGGACAATAGCAATTGAAAAAATCATCTATTTATTCTCAAATTATGTAACATCCTTAAGTTATTCGCGCTTGCTCGGTATGAATATGAACAGGATTTATATTTTGAAAGTTAGGCTACGGCAATACCAATCGAAACCGACAAACATTTTTTTTTTCATATCTATATTAACGAAAAAACGACCTTTGGCCGTTTCACGGCCAAGCCAGATCACTGTGCGACCTCGCCTCCTAAGGTCGGAAACTTCATTTTTTCATCGGGGCCCCGAACTAAATAACATATAGAAAAATCGAATTAAACGGTTTTCTTCACATAAAAGATTCAATATAAATTGAACCAGAAAATGGTAGATCTCAGGTGAAAAACAACTACTTTCCTGGCGAATACCACGCAGAACGTTGAATGATATTCACCTGAAAATCCATGCATACCTCCAAATAAATGGACATTGAATGCAAATGTTTCTTTCTGATAAGCTCGATTATGTTTAATTTATGTCGTGTTCACCTAACAATCCGCATACCGGTTTCAGGCTTTTTTGGCCCTCATCAGTACGGAGTAGTTAACCAGCCGAAGGTCCGAAGAGCTCTGGCTGAAGCGAGACACAACATAACCAAAACCATCATCGAGTCTATAACACCTATAGGTACGCCGGAAAAGAAAACTTTTAACTGGCGGTACCTAGTGACAGAAAGAAACACTCCGATAATCTCCCACCTCGATAGGTTTCTAAATAAAAGATTCCTTCTCAGTAGGAGTGGCAAGCCCAACTAGCATATAGTGAAAGATAAACGCCATGTGAAGTGGAATGAATAGAAAAATCGAATTAAACGGTTTTCTTCACATGAAAGATTCAATATAAATTGAACCAGAATTGGTAGATCTCAGGTGAAAAACAACTACTTTCCTGGCAAATACCACGCAGAACGTTGAATGATATTCACCTGAAAATCCATGCATACCTCCATATAAATGGACATTGAATGCAAATGTTTCTTTCTGATAAGCTCGATTATGTTCAATTTATGTCGTGTTCACCTAACAATCCGCATACCGGTTCCAGGCTTTTTTGGCCCTCATCAGTACGGAGTAGTCAACCAGCCAAAGGTCCGAAGAGCTCTGGCTGAAGCGAGACACAACATAACCAAAACCATCATCGAGTCTATAACACCTATAGGTACGCCGGAAAAGATATTATATTGAATCTTTTATGTGAAGAAAACCGTTTAATTCGATTTTTCTATTTATTCCACTTCACATGGCGTTTATCTTTCACTAAATAACATATATCATGTTTCATTTCTACCCCACATTTTTTAGGGCAAAAACCCCTACATAATGAACAATAGGGAAATGTTTGAAAAATAAAAAATATCATATTGGGTAATTTTATGACTTACTGGCTTATGCCTGCGGCTTTGTCCACGTGGATTTGAAGAAGGTATACTTTTCTATACGCTTTTTTTATTCGTGCAAAATACAATTTTGATAAACATGGCTTTACGCCAATATTTGCCGTTCTTTATCAATGTATTTTAATTGAGAATAACCAATATTAGTGCAAATGGTATTTCAAGAAAATCTCTTCCATCAATTTTTTTTCTTATAGCTAATTTCAGGTTATGAATTGATTGACAGGGTCATTATTATGCTTTCTTAGTTATTTTTGCTTTTATTTATTTATGCCTTCCACCTGTTGGGCATGGTAACTTGAAATTACAATTCTTGATTTCCAAATTACCTTAGTTTTTTTCAATTAAAATAAGGCATACAATTTTGCCCAACATAATTTTCTTCGAGATAATGTCTCACGATTTTCTTCAGTTTCCAAAAGAAACAATCGAAGAAAACAAAATAATACATGATGAAAAAAATAATAGTTCCAATATTTTTTTTTTATATTGCGTTTTAACTCCTTAAGATTATAATATTGAAAAATCCTTCCATACCAGGTACTTCCCCCTAGAATAATATCCACTTGCAAAATTTCATTTTCCGATGCTCTTTGATATACAGTGTGTCAAATTTGAAAAGTTGCCATTGGTAATATCTCAGAAAAAAAAATCAAGAAATGTCCAAACCCTTTTCGAATTAAGGTCGAGGGAACCAAAATAACATATGACCCCCATCAACCCCCACTTCATCAACCCCGACTTCGAAAGTTAAAATGGCAAGCCCCTATTTGTGATACATCTTTGGAAAGCTCTTTAAAAATGCTTTTCAGTGATACCCAATCATGGGGTTAAAATTGTGAAAAATACTAAAAAAAAAACAATTAACATACTTATGAATTCAAAATAATTATCCTGTTCGCATACAGTGAATCCTTCCTTCCACTGATAAAAGAAATAAATGTCCTGGACCTAAAAACCTGCAAAAACTGAAGAAATGACAATCAATGGAAAAACTCAAAAAACTGGAACGGCAGAGGAAAAAAAAGACCATTGCTATTAGCAACTTCGTATTATCAGGTAGGTATACCGTTTATTGCTGTTTTAAAAAAAACTGCTCATTTGAATCCGTGCGTCTGAAGAATTATTGAAATCTCGAGTACGTACTGGATTCATTTGTTAGTTTTACGAGTGTATTGCTGTTGAAGTTCTCTTTCATTTTGTCAGGTTATTTTTGGGTTGTGAACGTTATCAACTTTTGTGAATTCTTCCATTGATTTTCATTGCTTGAGTTTTGTTGGAGTTTTTTGGGTTCGCGACAATGGTTGATTCTATGGATGAAGGAATTTGAATGATTTACCTGTATGCGAAATTGTTTCAGGAGAACTGCAACCGTTTTTAACGAACGTCATCCAATAAAAAATGTTGGGGAAACAGGCTCCCTGAAAAACAAAAAGAGGGCTACACCACGAGTGGAACTACTGGGACAATTTGCAATAAATCCTTCATTTTCGTTGCGAAAGGCTGCAAGGGAAACAGGACTTTGTCACGAATCGATGCGGTAAGTTCTGAAGCATAATAAGTTATTTCCGTATAGAATGAGAAGATTTTGCAAGAACTAGGTGATGATAGAAGAATATAATTTTGCGAACTGATGACTTACTTAATTGATGCTACGCCTGGAACCTTCAAAAACATTTGTTTTAGTGATGACTATCCTTTCTTTCTGAATAGGAAGGTCAATAAGCAAAACTGTCGTTATTGGAGTGATGGAAATCTGCACACTCAGAATCCTCAAAAAGTAAATGTATGGGCTGGAATTTATGGAGATAAAGTTATAGGACCGACCTTAATTATCGATGGCAGTGTCAATGGAGAACTGTATCTCAATATGTTGGAAACTACTATAGAACCTTTGATTATCGATTAGCTGAAAAATCAAATTGATCCAGACGGCAACCGTGTCTTGAATGAAGATCAGCTCCGTTACCAACAATACGTTCCACCGCACTTTTACGGCTCTGCGAGAAAATGGTTGGATGACCATTATAACAACCGTTGGATTGGAAGAAAAAGACCTATCAAGTGGCCTTCAAGACCTCCAGATGTGACCGCCTCAGATTTTTTCCTATGGGGTCATCCGAAATCTGCAGTTTATAAAACTAAACCAGCCTCCATCGAACAACTTGATGATCTCATAGTCGAAAATGCCACAATATTTCCCGCGAAACTGAGATATGAGGCTTCCTGCCATGTCAAAATCAATTCCCTCTCTTTTCCTTGGTCGCTCAATTATTATGACCTCCGTTTTTGCTGGGTCAATTTCTTGTCATACAGTCTTTTACCAGATCCATCAGTTCTTCCTTTTGGTTGGCCATTATTATAAGCGCTATGTTGTCCGTTTAAGCTATCGTAGAACATCTTTGAGATAGATCTAGGCGTAGAACTCCTTCAGAGCATATTCCACAAGGTTGGTCATAGTACCGATCCCTGTGGGACACCTTGGGTCATTTCTTGCTCGTGTTCACCACACTTCAACTGGCGTTCGGAGAGGTAGTGATTTATGATTCTGAGTTGGTGCTAGTTTTGTTCACAATTAGGTGCCATTCCGCAGTGTTAGAGGCATTCTCGGTGTAAATCATGATGATTGCTCCCCATATGGTATTTCGGTAGTTCGCTTTTTCAATGACGTATCTTACGGCGGAGATGGTTAACATCTTGGCTCTGGAGTCAAATTGGGTGGGCGAAATACAGGACCAGAAGACCATATAACTTGGAAGATCTGTTTCTCTTTGAATAATATGTTCTTTGACTTCCTTTTCTATAGGTAAATTTTGAATGATGTTCTTAATAGTCTTCTGCAGATAGGTAACAGAATCTCTTATTATAAAATTGCAGTACAAATCGTTTAGTAGCTGCATCATCTCAGTTTTATAGTATTTGGTGCTCACTACTACCGTTGCATGGCCTTTGTCTGCTTGCAAAATTATTATAGTCTCATTTTCTCGAAAAACCTTTAGTGATAGGTATTCATCGTGGGAGATATTTTTTTCTGGTGGTTTCGTGTTTCTCGAAATGTGTGAGATATCTTGTATCGATTCAAATGAAAAGTTGAGAATATTTGTATTTCCAAAAATAAAAAACTGTCTCAAAAAAGTTGAATAAGCACAAAATATGATTTCTGACGTCGCGGCATTCACATTCAAACACTCAATACCTCAATTTGTACTAATCGAAGTAATACAAACACCTACTACCTACTTAACATATTATAATCTAGCTGAATATTTGAAGACTTATTGAATGAATATGCAACGTAATAATATTTTTTGGCGCTATCGCTTTCAACGATGAGACGTGTACTTTCACGTTTATGCTTGACTCGCTGACAACTATCATTAAACACAACTTCAACTTTATTCATTTTCAAAACTTATCGTGTTGACTCAAAAATACGACTTCCTATCAATCTGTAATATTCATATTATTACAGAAATAAGTACAGTACGCACCTGCGTTTTTATCATAAGTGACCCTTATTTATGTCGGAAGCGACCGTTTACCTGGATTCTCCAACCAAACCGTCGCGAGTTCCAAGAAGTCCAGATGGTTCAGGAAACAACATTCTCGGGAGTTCTGAATATAAAGATTGCCGCTTGGATTAATTCAGTTGATCATTCTTATTCACATTCGTCGAGTTCAAGGTGAATTGGGATTTAGTGCAGCGCGGTACACGGTACATTTTAGTAGTAAACTGGTAGGTAAGATAACAAAAAAAGTTAGTGCGATATGGGAAGAAGCAAAGCAAAGTAATAGCGGTATCTATTGAAGAATCACTTCAGGAAGAGAAATAAAGCGACAGCATAGAACAGATGCCCAGCAGAATACTGGATGAACTGGAACCAAGAATAACAGTGCAAATAATCAGTCAAGAGGAAACTACTTCAGGCCTAGTAGGAACGGACATGACCAAAGAGATTGCAGGGTGAGGTTACCGTTTGGCATTACCTTGAAGGACACCCTCACGTTCCTACCTACCTACGAGGACAGGATCGCCAGGAGAGTCAAGAGAAAACTGTTTCAGAAGAGGTAGGAGCAGACATTTTCAGAGAGATTGCAGGGTGAGATTGCCACCACATTCGTTATCACCTTGGAGGACCTGACCTGACCTAAGAGGACTGGATTATCTAGTGAGTTCTCGAGCATATACCAAGAAACTGGATTGGCCAATAAATCGGGAAGCATGCGGACTGTTACAATCGAAGCTTCCAGGGTCATCCAAACCAATAGAGTCAGAAGAATTACCGATAATCGGCCCATCAGGAAAAAGGACTAACCAGTATCACACTAATACCGAATATCGCCTAGAACGACGACGTAATGCAGATGTCTTGTCTTGAAGACCGCATCCTAGAGCATCCGAGCAAAGTTAGAGAACAAGGTCCAGCGAAGGAGTTGCCGGCATCAGACAAACGAGTATATTACCTGAGACAGAACCAGGAAACTGATCCAAACATTGGGTACTTTCTACATTAGAAAGAGGACGGAAATAGCAGACCCTCCTGGAGTGATATTTTGGACAGAGATCTCATCTTCAAGGCAATGTGGATACAATGGGATTCCCTGGTTGTGGAAAATGGACTACCCAATCGGGTATGGGAGTCAGCTGATGGAAGGTCGTCAATTTCCCAATTGGTTTTGCCCAGGAAGAGAATAAGTGGAGTCTTGCGAGAAATTCATGGAGCAAAATCAGGAGGACAGCTGGGAGTCAATGAGCTGGTGCAGAAGATGTCTAGATAGCGGCGCTATCAAAGGTCCCAAAACAAGATCCAGGGGTGATATGAACAAATGCAACGTAGGCGCTCCTTTTGAACGGATTGCCATTGATATAGCTGGGTCATTTCCTATGACTGATGATGGTAACAAATACATACGTGAAAGATAAACGCCATGTGAAGTGGAATAAAAATAGAAAAATCGAAGTGCAGTCTTCTTCAGAACAGAAGTTCAATATAAATTGAACCAGAAAATGGTAGATTACAGGGGGAAAACAACTACTTTCCTGGCAAATACCACGCAGAACGTTGAATGATATTCACCTGAAAATCCATACATACCTCCATATAAATGGACATTGAATGCAAATGTTTCTTTCTGATAAGCTTGATTATGTTTAATTTATGTCGTGTTCGCCTAACAATCCGCATACCGGTTGTTTATGTTGGAAGCGACCGTTGACCAACCAAACCGTCGCGAGTTCCAAGAAGTCCAGATGATTCAGGAAACGACATTCTAGAGAATTCCAGACTTGTCCTTTGAATATAAAAACTAGTTCAGTTGATATATTGTTGTACACAAAAACAAGTAGTAATTCACATTAGCGAGTTGAAGGTGAATTTTGATTAAGTGATCGAGTATTTCATTGTCAGAGTGCATTATTGTGTTGTGTTTTCGAAGTGTAATAAACGAACATTAATCATTTCCAGTACTTGTTATAGCCACAGAGCCAGTTTCGTAACAAAATGTAAATTTCCGTGTATTAAAGACATGTGTAGGTTTTAGACAAACACCGCTACAAAAAGAATATTTTGTACTTTTTCAATTTCCTTAAATCGGTTTTTTATTTTTCTGAAATATAATTATTTTCAACTTTTCATTTGTAAAATACGATTTT
Source organism: Gonioctena quinquepunctata (assembly GCA_018342105.1). Taxonomy (NCBI): domain Eukaryota; kingdom Metazoa; phylum Arthropoda; class Insecta; order Coleoptera; family Chrysomelidae; genus Gonioctena; species Gonioctena quinquepunctata. The sequence goes on from JAFIRS010001304.1 coordinate 101,254, forward strand.
TATATAATAATATCTATGAGATGTATCTCCGACAATAAAGTATGATTGATTGAATAATCAAAAGATGGTTCCATTAAATGTTTTCGGTGCACTCTGGCTTCACACAATCCAGCATCATTTCTTCGGTGGATATGATGAAATTATTCTTTTCTCATAAAATATTCCTCTGTAGCTTCCATATATCAAACTATTTTGACAAGTGTATACTTTTATTGATGTTCTTGAGGCCACTTCCAAGTTTATAAATGACACACTTTAATCCCTCGGTCTCCACAGCTAGATACGTGCATTGGATTATTCTAAATCATTCCTTCAGATGGCCTATCAATTACAATTTGATACAGGGTGGTGATCGAATAAGGTTTTATTATGATGCTGCGTATAACGACAGTTTGGGAAATACACGTGCATAATATGAAATAGGGATCAATTCTGTAGAAATGGACCACGTCGATGATTCAACGAAGTTTTGAAGATAAAATAAAAGTAGTAGTTAAAAAACGAAAGCCTGTCGACTTTTGAAAGCCATATGCCAAGTATCCAAACCAAAAAACCCGACTGCATTAAAAATAATTAACTGATAACTGAAAATGTTTATTGGCTGAGTACTCCATGCTAAAATGTATATTTTTTGTATGATTCGATTGATATTTCTATGTTGATTGCGTCTCTCAAGAGAAAAAATATTGGGCACATGCCAAAAAAATCCAGTGATTTTACAAAAAAAACACTGATAAAAGTAAGCATTAAATTAAAAGCTCCACAGGAATTTGAGATGCACTCTTTACTATTTATATCACTTCCTTTGAAACAGAAAACATGATTTATTGTCACGAAAAAATGATCGGTATCGCAGAAACAATTTTTTAATAACTAATCCAAACCCTTACTTCAATAAAAACTAGTATATGTTCATATTTGAGACAATTTGTCTTAAAAATAATTCCTATAGTCATCTTCAAACACAATTCTCGTTAGGTCATTCTTACATATCAAGAAAATGCATTGAACGCTTTAAGGGTGACTATTATGGGAGATATTCGTAAAAGACGGTAAGACAGAATAGTGTAAAATAAAAAGAAAACTACGTATCATAAATAACACTTAACTTGTAACACATGCGCAGACTCCATCGCCAACTTGCATGATACGAAGTGACGCCGCCGCGACGGGACGTATTATAGACGCGATTAGTGCATATGATGTATTACGTATGTGGAATAGCTATACGTACGTAAGTCAGGCTATAGGTTATGCCGGTATTGACGGTAATAGATTTGTGCCAGCATACCGGCATAGCTTATATTCTGTGCATCAAATTTCAGTTCTAGAACACGGCTGCTTTTTTTTAATAAAGATGTCAGCAGTGATGGGGGAGTTTTTGGCCGATCTAGGCCTGGACCATCTGGACGATATTCTTCTTGGTGCTATTCAGTGTATTCTAATCAAATAAACGATCCTATTTTTGCTTTCATTGGAGAGAAATTAGCAGCAAAAGGTGTTGCAGTCTCTTGGGTTCAACCTTTGTTACTGACATGTATATTGTGTATGAGATATCAGAAGAATACATGTTTTATAAACAGTTAAAAGAATTACACTGTGTATACCCATCGGCCCTACCTTTGTAACTTTTTGTAATATTATTATTCGTTGTTTGACTTCGAAGAATTTAATTTTTATTTTCCTATGTAGGAAATAAGTATTGAAGATTTTTACTGTCATTTATGACTTTATTGTGTATGAGATATCAGAAGACTACAAATATATTCAGTTTGAAGAGTTAGACTATGTATACCCATTGGCCAGACACAAAATTAGTGGCCGCAAAAAAACAATTCACGCATTTAAACAAGATTTGTAACTTTTTGTATTATTATTATTGGTTGTTCGAAGAAATATATTTGTATTTCTCTATGTAGGAAATGAGTATCAGAGTTTGTTAAATTTCAGAATAGGTATATTCAGTTGTTTTGACTGAAGTATTTTATTTTTGTTTACCTAGATATATGTACCTATATGTAGGAAATAATAAAACAGGATAAATAGAGTATGTTTCGTGTTTTAATAAAATGACATATTTCAGATTAGCATATTTGTTTTTATTCGCATACATTACCTTCCGAAGAATTCTAAATAATGTCTGACGAAATGTGTTTTTTAACATAATATTTCTAAAAAATTATTTGCGAAAAATTTAAATGAAATGTGTCACCTGTTATAAATCGAAAATATGTACAACTGACATTGAAGAAGAAAATTTAGGTCGGACGGACAAATTAAGTTATCAAATAAATGTTTAGAAAAATGTATATACTTTTTGTTACAAAAAAATCGTGTGCGGTCGGGGGACCCCCGTCAGGAACGAAGTTCCTCACGCTTTTTCTTCAACTCCGAATGTAATTTGATATGGATATTTAGATTGTTTATATATGTATATTTTCGTCACGTAAGGAACAAGCGTTATGCTCACTCCATGGTTCCAAACGATCCAATAAATCAATTAATATCGAGGTAGCAGAATATGTGGCCATCAATCTCATGTATCCACCATTTTGTGTTTTTGGAACGAAGTTCCTTCACGCGTAGGTGTTGACTGGTAGGAATCGTCACTAAGAAAAAAGCGAAATGCGTCCTCCATACGACTTTCTCTCTCTATCTCTCTCTCTCTCTGTCTCTTTCTATTATATGCGAGTCTGTGTGACAAGTGTACGAAACCATCCGAACTGCTGTTCTGCTTACGGGAAATTTAAAATGATACATGAGCGGTAGGATATACAGGGTGTAACTGAATAAGTGTAAAACATTTAAGGAGGTGATTCCTCATCGAAAAAAAGATAGGATCTTTCATATAAAGAAACTTCATTGGAGCATCCCTTGTTAAGATACAGCCCCTTAAAGGGGGTACATAAAATTTGTATAACAATTTTTTTCACAAGCACTGAAAAAGTTACAATATTGAAATTAACCTGACGTTTTGTACTACCAAAAAGACACTTAGCCAGTAATTTATTTGGTTTACCCCATGGTTGTAAGGGGTGAAAAACGCAACCCCTAAAATTTATTTCCAATGTAACTTTTTGTCTTATTATTTGTTTACCATTTAAACATTTATTTCCGATAGCCTGTTTCATTCTAAACAAAAAATGTCTCTTGGGTTTTTTGCCCAAAATAAACCAGTAAGCAGCAAAACATTATTTTACGAACAACTACAGAGATACATCGTCATAAATGCGAAAATACGAAACTAATCTATCTAGTAGGTCGCTATTAGCGATAGTGACAATTAAATTGGTATGACGCTGTCAGTTTGGGAATTTTCGAAATTGAATTAATACTAATTGTGTGTTGTTGTTCTGTTCTTAATTTGTTACTTTAATAATTCACTTGTTGATAAAATGGCATACACAAATGAGGAAATGGCTGATATGCATTACGTTTACGGTCTGTCGCAGGGAATGGGTTAGAAGCTTCTAGAAGATATGCTGAAATGTATCCTCAACGCAGCATCCTTCACATAGAATATTTGCTCGACTTCATCAACGATTACGAGAATATGGTTCATTCGACAAAAGAACGCAGGATTGTGGTCGCCATCGAGAAATACGAACACCACAGCTTGAGGAAGCAGTACTTAATTTGATTGAAGAACAACCTACTACCAGTACTAGAAAGATTGCTTTCCAGCTAAATGTTGATCATATGACGGTATTTCGAATTTTAAAGGAACAACTCTTATACCCTTACCATCTGCAACGAGTACAGGCACTGTTACCGCGAGACTTTCCGAACCGTCTTGAATTTTGCAATTGGATGCTGGAAATGATTAGAAGAAATTGTGACTTTCTGAAGACGATAGAATTCACAGACGAATGTAGTTTTCTCGGGACAAGATTATTAATTTTCATAATTACCACATATGGGCTGATGAAAACCCTCACGCTATTGTCGAAACTAGCCATCAAGAACAGTTTCTCTTAACGTGTGGCTCGGAGTTATTGGGGATGATTTAATTGGGCCTCATTTTCTACCTCCTCGATTAAATGGTGAGGGCATACGTTCAATTTTCAAGAGAAGTGCATCCAGTAATGCTGGAGGAAGTTCCTTTGGGCGTCAGAAGGGATATGTTTTTATGCATGATGGGGCACCCGCCCATTTTAGTCAAGTAGCACGTCAGCATTTAACTGAAACATATGCAAATCAGTGGATAGGTCGAGGAGGACCACATAAATGGCCCGCTCGATCCCCGGATCTCAATCCTCTCGATTTCTCTATTTGGGGCCATTCACAGCATTTGGTATATCGTACTCCTGTTCGCGATGTAGAGGACTTAAGAAACCGCATCATCGATGCGTGCAGGGTAATCAGAGAGACTCCAGGAATATTTGAGCGAATACGTGGCTCAATGCGCCGACGTCTAGACGCATGCGTAATGTTTGAAGGTAGACATATTGAACATTCACTATGATTTCTACATGTTGTGTGTTTTGTTATTAATAACTTAGTTTTGTTTATTACCCTTTAATCGTTTAATGCAGGTACTAACTACAAAATAACAATAAATCCAGTTCGCATTTATGACGATGTATCTCTGTAGTTGTTCGTAAAATAATGTTTTGCTGCTTACTGGTTTATTTTGGGCAAAAAACCCAAGAGACATTTTTGTTTAGAATAAAACAGGCTATCGGAAATAAATTTAAATGGTAAACAAATAATAAGACACAAAGTTACATTGGAAATAAATTTTAGGGTTGCTTTTTTCACCCTTACAACCATGGGTAAACCAAATAAATTACTGGCTAAGTGTCTTTTGGTAGTACAAAACGTCAGGTTAATTTCAATATTGTAACTTTTCAGTGCTTGTGAAAAAATTGTTATACAAATTTTATGTACCCCCTTTAAGGGGCTGTATCTTAACAAGGGATGCTCCAATGAAGTTTCTTTATATGAAAGATCCTATCTTTTTTTCGATGAGGAATCACCTCCTTAAATGTTTTACACTTATTCAGTTACACCCTGTATATACGAATACAAGTCTGATATTATCGGTGAATGGTAATACGTGGAAGATATTTTTGTTTCTTTTATATTTCTATATAACGTGTATTCAGATTGTTATATTCTTTTTTGAACATAATTTCTTGTGTTTTTGTATGCCGAAGTTGGATTAATGGTTTACATTGACTATGTGACACGTCAATTTGATACAAATTTTTTGAGAGAAGTGTCAAATTAAATATTTTTGATTCATAAGTTTTATTATCATTGACATAAAAAAAAATAGAAGCATCAATTTAATATTCCCACAAATCTTTAGGTAGCAATGATATTGGGCGTATCAGGAGCATGGCAGTCATAAAATTCCAAATACCAAAACGCCCAGGCAGCGTTGATTCACTGTAAACAAATGAGCAAGATGAAAAAAGTCACTATTTGGCAATAATTGAAAAGAATATCAAACTCCGACCCGTCCATGCTTCGCGATTGTTTTTAAACTATAGAAATAATAACTGTAATATGGTATATCCATTCTTGGTTGGAAGAGGATGGGGTTTATCATCCACCCCTGATACATAATAGGATTTGCGCTTTGATCGAAAATGCCGACTAAGGGTGGGGGTGTAATAATAAGAAATGGTCCAGGTTGGCACTACTCTAGTGGGCTCATCTACTTTTTTGAATTTTCGATATTTTCGTTTTCTTTCCAGAGAATAATCTACGACATATCCTTGTTTTCTCAAGATTCCCTTTGTGATGATGAACAATTAGATTTCGTCTACCTAAATCTGTTCGAACATTTGTATAATTAAGAAATGAAATGCATAAAGCACACAAAGTCGTCTTCACACAAGGTTCAATATGAATTGAAACACAATTGGTAGACCAACAGACGAGAAACAACTACTTTCCTAGCAAATACCACGCAGAACGTTGAATGATATTCCTGACAATCCATGCAAACTTCCATATACATGGATATTGTTCGCAAATGTTTCTTTCTGTCGGTCTACCAATTGTGTTTCAATTTATATTGAACCTTTTGTGAAGACGACTTTGTATGCTTTATGCATTTCATTCCTTATTTTCTGTCCCTTCAGATGGCTCTTTCTTTCATTAAATATTCCAGTCGGGCAATTGATCCACTCCTACTGAGAAGGAATCTTGTATTTAGAATCCTATCGAGGTAGGAGAAATGTATGGAGTGTTTCTTTCTGTCACTAGGTGCCGCCGGTTGAAAGTTATCTTTTCCGACGCACCTAAAGATGTTTTAAGCTCGATGATGATTTTATTTATGTTGCACCACCGAGGGTAGCACTCCGGCGCGTCAGGTGAGTAACAACTCAATACAAAACACGTAAGATCAACACACCCACATCACACCATACACTTACACACCCATCAGGTACATCACCACCATGCACACACAGCACAAGTCAGGCAAACATACAACGATCAGACAACAAGGGGTTTAAAGCACTCAGAGGCTGACTTCATACCACAGGAGGTACGCTTTCAATTTCGCAAACGTGCCATTTGCGAGTTGGGGACCGCTCCAAGGAGGAGCGGGGGAGGATGGAAGTGGACAGTAAATCTCGTTCACACATAACATGAAGAGGATTTACTATCCATGGGCGCTCAACCTTAAGGGGGGCATGGTGTGTGTATTTATGTTTTGTCTCGCTTCGGCCAGAGCTATCCGGATCTCTGGCTGGTGACTACTCCGTACTGATGGGGGCCAAAAGCTTGAAACCGGTATGCGGATTGTTAGGCGGACACGACATGAATTTAAACATAATCGAGCTCATCAGAAAGAAACATTTGCGATCAATATCCATTTATATGGAAGTTTGCATGGATTGTCAGGTGATTATCATTCAACGTTCTGCGTGGTATTTGCTAGGAAAGTAGTTGTTTTTCGCCTGTCGGTCTACCAATTGTGTTTCAATTTTTATTGAACCTTTTGTGAAGACGACTTTGTGTGCTTTATGCATTTCATTCCTTATTTTCTCTCCCTTCATATGGCTTTTTCTTTCATTTCATTTGTATAATTGTTTTTTATGGAGACTGTGTTGGATTTGAAGGAAAATTTAGGATTACCACTTTTTCATTTTGTATGAAAAACAAAATTTGGAAATCGAGGAAATTCTACCAGATGTGGAATTAATTCATTTTGTTTCTTATTGAAGTTTTCTTCCGAAGCAAATGTCTTACATTGGGAATTTTCCACAATTCCAACGTAAATTTCTTTCAAATCCAAAGCCATACCACAGTTTCAAATTCAAGAATGAATCATGAAACAGCTTCAGATTGCTACTGAAGTCCGCTAAAATGGTTTCTTAGCCGTGAAAGAAGATCTCTCCATCGAGTGGAAACCCCGTTTCTATGAATTATGTTAACTATGCGAAACAGTTGCTGGAGTTGAAAAACAATATGTGATCCTTTTGCAACCCAGCGCATTTGTGATTTCCACATCTGAGAAAACTCTTTCTGAATTGAGATCTCATTTGTCACAGAAATTCGAATTATATAAATATTTTCTCAAATCAATTAGAATTGATTGGACTACTTTTTCTTAGTTTCGAATATCATTTTTTTTTTTTTGAACTAATTGTTACTAATGTTCATGTAAATCACTGATTTGGAATAAGGATTCATCAAAAAATGGCTTCGATAAACACTCCGCAGTCACTTTTTCAATTAAAGAAAACTGGGCTTTTCCACTTCGTCCATGTACCATGTTATTTCCTTCTTCGTCACAATTGTCATTTTTGAACATTAAAAAAAATCCGAACTTTTTTTTACATCTTTGAAAATGTACGAGATATCATTCTAAAATCACATCAAAATAGCAAGCAAAAGACATTAACTTCTACTGTTAATCTTCGGTGAAACAAATTCAACAGATAATAATTATTTAAATTAATCTAAGCAAGTATGTATTCTGACTTTTTGTTCAATATTGATCTCCAATCTTCTTAGAACGTCGAGTTTACAAGCTTTAATTTAGTTTCACTTGTTAGTTCGTTCGTTTGTTAGTTTGGGTCAAATCTTGCAAGTTAATTTTGACCTTCTAGTCGTCCGATTAATTTGAAATTTGGCAGGTGTTCATATTACGGTGTCAATGCATTATGGAATTTGTAAGAGAAAAACAAAATGGCGGCTCCAAGATGCCGGACGAGATTTGTAATTATGGTCCAATTTGATTCAAAATTGGTATGTGGGGGTATTTGGGATCGGAGATTATGAATTTTCTCTCGAAATTCATAAATTCAAAATGGCGGCCCCACGATGGAGGACGAGTTTTGTGATTATGGTCCGATTCGTTTCAAAATTGGTATGCGGCGGTTTTCGCGGTCGCAGATTTTGTTTTTTTCAAAATTCATAAATTTAAGATGGCGGCCCCAATATGGAGGACGAGTTTTCTGATTATAGTCATATTTTATTCAATATTGGTATGTGGGGGTTTTCAGGTTCGGAGATTATGATTTTTCTGTCAAAATCTATAATTTCAAGATGGCGATTTCAGGATGGCGGACGAGTTTTGTGATTATGGTCAGATTCTATTCAAAATTGGTGTGTGGGAGTTTTTGGGGCCGGATATCATGATTTCTTCCAGCTCAAAACCTAACGATGCTCTATTAGAAATGAACAGATCAAGGCGAACTAACTAAAAAGCCAAAAATACACTTCCGCGGGGTAAGGTTTTTGAAACCAAATAATTCAACAAAAAATAATTAAATCATTGTCATTGAGGACTCACACTTATTTTATACGTTTTAGTACACGGCTTGAAAAAAAGCTTGTTTTTTTTTAAAAGGTTTTTTTTTAGTTATTTTTATATATATTATTTCAAACTCGTTACCAAAATCTACCTGCTATTTTGAACCTATGTGGCCCATTGAATAATAAATTATTATAGTATCAAACACTTTCATTGGTTGTTGTACAAATTCAAAGCAGATTTGCTTGAGCCAGAAATTTTATGTGGATGGCACTTTCGACTACTGCATAAAAAAATTCTTTTCTCTTTCAGTTGTTTACCATACATGGCTGCCTCTGCCCAGGCACACACCACACCACTGCTCTACTCATAGATTCAAACTCAAGCACGATAAAGTAATCCGTGGTGGATTACGGTAATTTATCGCAATGAGCGGCCAGCGAGTTATCAACTGGTTTTCACGCGGCCAACAGATTTTACTCAATTTGATCCACTATATACTTCATACGGGGAATCAAATTTATATATCTTTACGTTTTTCAACATTATAATATGTACGATTTTGAACAAACCCTATATTTTGTGTTCTTGATGTAGGTTTAAAAAATAAGGGTGGAACTTATGTTTCAATATTATTCTGTTCACACTGCTTTGTGAAATATCCGTTTCCGCTGCTATTTCCCTAGTGCTTAAGTGATGATTTTCCAGTAGCATCAATAAAACTTGTAACTCATTTTCCGCATCGATCCGACCACCAATGATTTCCTCTTTGGCATAAGACCATAGAAATGTAATTATAATATACTGACTAGAACGCGTTTAGTCTACTGCGCACCCGAATTTCGTGGCACCCTTATGCGATCGCAAGGAGGACACCAAACAATGAAGAAAAGTATGACTTCATAAGCATATTACATGCGTGCGACGAAGATAATCAACTGAACGTATGACGGTAGTATTTATATCATCTATTTGTAAACATAACGGCGTTGTCGGTTGGCACTTATAAGCGTTGCCAAATCATTCCAATTTTCTTTAATTCCTTTGTGTTCGGTTTGGATGTGTCTTTATACTTTGTTGTCTTTTTTGTTATAGTGATTATAGTGGATAAATTGAAAACTGTTATATATAATGAAGTGTTACATTAGTTTGTAGTAGTAGGTAATGATATGTGGCCATGCTTATATTGCCTTTTCAGTGTGTCCATAAAGTAACGCATACATTCATTATTAGCTAAATGAACAATATCATTAAAAATTCCCGAAACAGGTCGATTTTTTATTTTAATTTACTGTTTTATTGAATAATAATCCAATATACAGGGTGATCTACCTTCGAGAGATGACGTCATCAGCGGTGGTTTTATTAAATGAACACCCTCTTTTTGTTATTTATGAGTTAACTTGCTGATTCCAAATTGGTAGAGGGTGGGCAACAATACAAAAGGTGTTTTCAAAATTTTATTAGAAAGTTATGCGATACTGTATATCACAAAAAACGAAATGAAGAATAAACGTATTAAGAATTATTATATGTAATTACGTAGTTATGCAGCTACTGGATACACTACCAAAGATGCATCAAAATGTTGCGGTGCGCCTTCTGCGGTCTAAATTATTGGCTATTTGAATATCAGGAAAAAGCTGGGTCAAATCAGGAATTAATGTATTTTGTAAGAAATCCAGGTGCCGACAAAATTACGTCTCGTCTTGTTGATTATTTTCATTAACTGTAGGTCTACCTTGGTTTGGTGCACCCCTCACGTGTCCTAATTCTCTGTATTTTCGCTCTATTCTGCTTACAGTAGATTGTGAAATAAGTTCACTATCTGGGTGCATTTCATGGAATAATCTGCATACCTCTTGTTGAGTCTGCATCATATCGCCAACACCAATCATAATTAAAATTTCAATCCTTTCCCTTTCAGATGAAGGCATTTTCAAAAAACAGTTTTAATATGATACATTTTGAAGCGTCAACAATACAGAATTAAACAAATGGCAAAAAATATTCTCAAACAATGAAAATATACGGTATAGTCGAGAGGCAAAGATCACTAAGATAAAAACTTCTCAACAAAAAATTAAACCGACGAAAAACGGAACTAAAAAGCAAAAAATAAAATAAACCTCCTTAGTCCTAATAACTAAGCATCTAAACTAATGTGAGTAACTAATTTTGAGTCGGCGCCAAACAAACAAGCTAGGTAAAGCGTAAAATGATGGCATCGAGATGCACGGTGGCATTCTGATAATTTTTTCGAAGTAATTTAATGATCTTCGTTGATTATTCGTTTGGCGCCGACTCGAAATTAGTTACATTAGTTTAGGAGCTTAGTTATCAAGACTAAGGAAGTTTATTTTATTTTTTGATTTTCAGTTCCGTTTTTCGTCGGTTTAATTTTTTTGTTAAAAAGTTTTTATTTTTCAATTTTTTGTGGCTGAAATATACTAATTACTACCTACTTAACTTTTGAATAATTCCAAAATACTTACTTATACCCACCTTACTTCAACTAATAACAGTTAAATAATACGATTATCTACTTCAACTATTTATTGTTATATATTATAAATTATTTTTGATAGTTCTGGTAAGTTCATTTCATCACTTTGTATATAATTCCATCCTTCCATAGAATGTTATTATTGTGACGGATGTAGGAGAACAAAAATAATGACAATAGCGATCTGTCAATGTCAACTACATATGTGTGCCAATGTTCACAAGTGACAAATCAATCATCCCCTATTTTTCTACCCATAGGGGTGGATTAATTCCTTCCGAACCCAAATATGATCAACTATGAGGTATATTCTAGGTAATAAAAAAATCATCCAAATCCTTAACGGCCCAAAATTCAGAGGGTGAACGATAAATATTTTCCATTTTGCTACCCTTAGGAGTGGATTTAAAAAGGAAAACCCAGTACAAAGTTATGCCTGATAGAATCGATTAACGGATCAAAATTCAGAGGGTGAACATAAATATTTTCCATTTTGCTACCCTTAGGAGTGGATTTTTTTCGAATTCAAATGGAACTAACTTTGCAGTATGCCCTATCCAATGGAAAGAGAATAATCGGAATCGGACTCCTCTGTAAAAAGTTATGCGTGGTCATACATGAAAAAAATATACGCGTCGACTAGAGAACCTCCTCCTTTTTGGTTTCGTCGGCTGAAAAATGTATATATACAATGACAATGGCACCCAGATCAAATGTGACCTTATAACTTACTCATTTTTTAAATATTGATGTAATAGTGCAATGAAAAATCTTGATAGAAATACCTATTCAATTATAAGGATATGTAAAACATGTCTCATATATCTTCATATAATACATGGGTGGAAGAGTGAACATTTTTTACACAGGTATATAACATTTATATTCACAATTCTCTGTACCTTTGATGCATCATCTATTTAAAAAAACGTTTTATGATGATATACCCTATTTTCCATTACAAGCAATGCCACTGGAATTGTTCCGCTACTGCGAGGAGGACATAAACAACAATGGCGGCCACCATGCATGGGACATTTCGCGCAGCTTGAAACGCATTCTAGTCAGTATATTATAATTACATTTCTATGCATAAGACACACTACCAGTGAGTTCAAACCGATCTCTTAACTTTTGGAATGAAGACACCCGTGTAGTTCTCGCTTCTGGATATTTTTTATGGTAGATTCTGCTTGCTAATAAAGGATTTCTGTCGGTTTCCCCAAAACAGTAGACCATATTCACTAGTTGTTTGCAAGTGAAATTCATCAACAATTAGACGTGTACAATTATTGAAAGTACACGGATGTGTCAAATTTTACGGCATTGGCCTACTCGATTCCTTTTTATTTCGAAAAAAATATCAAAATTTCTTATGTTGCAACAATTCTCGCAATCATCAAAAAGTAGACCCTACAAATCCTATATCGACAAATAGCTCTTGAAAATGTTGCAATGATGCAATAAAATATAGGGTATTGCATTTGAATAAGTCGAGTAATTTGTCATTTTCAAAAAATTGTAGTAGGCAATGGAACATCGACTCCCAGTTCGCATGCATCTCAAAACATGCGCTAAAGCCTAAGGAATCGACTGGAATGAATGGTTCTGAAGTTATGATTCTGAGGGTCTATGCATGCTACGCTATTAGGTGTGTGCATTGTTTTCCATTTTTATTGCTATTTTTATGGTTGACTATATTCTAATTTATATTTTTGCCAATTATGTCCTGATTTTGATATGATTCGATGTCCAGTTTGTTTTAATTAGTACTTTTTGACGATTTGAGTTTTTATCTATATCTGTACCATTTTTTTGTATACTTTGTCATTAAGAATTGATTCTTCAGATAAAAAAGTATATTTTGATTTGATTTTTTGCCCCCGATGACGCACACAGAGGGGTGTTATGAGTTTAACCTGTATATCTGTCTGTGGCATCGTAGCTCCCAAACGGATGAACCGGTTTTGATTTAGTTTTTTTGTGTCGAAAGGTGACTTGATCGAGAGTGTTCCTAGCTATGATTCAAGATAATTTGTTCAGCCGTGATATATATTTTTTTACTTTTTATAGGTTTTTTGGGTCGGTGGTTTTTATATTTTTTATTTAAGTTTTATAGACTTGTGACACATGAATTGACATAAATCAAAAACGATTGCAGATAAGTCTAAAAAACGTGTCGGGGTTAGAAAAAAACAACCAAGTTGTGTATCTGATTTTGGAACATCCTGTATATAAGAAAAAGAAAGAAAGAAATATTTTCAGAATGTGCTTCATTGTCGGACCTATCGTTTGAAAAAAATCGAGTCGATACCTTGGACAAAAACAAAGTTATGGAGCTTGCACACACCCCTGGGTCACCCTATATATATATATATATATATATATATATATATATATATACATATATATCAAGAATTGTTTTTACCCGATTTCTTAGTTGTTTGACCAACCCTCAGAAGTTAATGAAAACTTGTACGAGTTAAGATCACGGGGACCTTACCTTTTATAGTGGGATCCAAAACCACTCTTGGAGCCTTGAAAAATTTTTCACCAGCTGCGGGAGTCAAACCCGCGCCGGGTGGAAACAGTGGACACAAACCCCGCTATGATATATATCATCAATTGCGAATGTTTCCCTTTTCAATACTGTTTGTGTTTCTTGCAAGTGAGTTGTGGCTCAGTGGCAAGAGCGTTGGTCTTGTATCGACTGTTTCCACCCGGCGCGGGTTCGAATCCCGCAGCTGGTGAACAATTTTTTCAAGGTCCCAAGAGTGGTTTCGGATCCCACTATAAAAGGTAAGGTCCCCGTGATTTTAACTCGTACAAGTTTCATTAACTTCTGAGGGTTGTTCAAACAACTAAGAAAGCGGTTAAAAACAAAAATCTCAGGCAGCCTGCAATGTATATATTTACAACACAATCAGTTCAACATTCTACATTATTCAAAAGTCAAGTTAAATGTTTATTGTACTCGGCAATTCCGAGGTTTTCCTCTAAGCAGGTCACTTGAAATTGGGCAAGAGGCACTACCCAAAATTTTGTTGAATTTTACAAAGAACAAAACATATTTCCAATTTGTTTTTCAGATTTACACCACTCTAATTCATTATACAGTGCTTCTCAAAAGTCCCCTCCCCCCTCTTATTTTTGGAACGATTTTACATAAACAAGTGAAATTTGGAAACTGAATATTAAAGGTTGTAAACTTCCCAACTAGTGATGATAGATGACGAAATCGTCAAAGATGACGTCACAAGGCCATTGTGACCAATAATTTTAAGCGACACCTCTTTTAAAAGGTATCGAAAAAACCTATTCAATGATACTAATTTTGTTTGTGTTTATGGCAGTTTTGGCAACTCGCTTTTAAAAAACGCAAAGCTGTGATGAATTAAATCAGTTAATACTAAAATTCCAAATTCAAGCTCCGCCTCTGGATAGTTGTCAAATAAGCTGACGTTTTTGTTAGTCTCCCTAATTCGACGTTTTTGTAAGTGTCCAAGTTTTTGTACATTTAATAATTTGTGTATTGTTGATCGCACGTTCAACTGTTTTGGCAGCTTTTGATACTTTTAATAATTTTGTACATTTTAATAAATTGTTAAACTGTTGTGAGCCGAACGTTTGAGTGCTTCAAGAAGCGAAATGGTACGTGATTTAGGTAATAAAGTAGCAGCGATCCTAATTCTTGGTGAAACTGGACAAAATATTCATGCAGCAGAACGCATTTTTAATGGGAGGTTTCCCGATCGCCCCGTTTCGAGGACTTTTTTGAGGGAGCTTCTTCGTAAGTTTGAAACAACGGGTAGTATTAATGATGCGAAACGATCTGGCAGACCACAAATTTCTGATGAGAAAAAAATTGATATACTGGCAGAAGTAATAGTTAATCCTACTTCTTCAACAACTCACGTTGCATCTACCTGTGAAGTCAGTCGAAGTACAGTACACAGGGTGTTGACGAAAAACAAATTTCATCCATACAAATTGAAAATGGTTCATCAACTCTCAGACGACGACCCAGACTGAAGACTAGAATTTTGTGAAAATATGGAAACTAAAATTAACCAACAGCCAGACTATGTCAAAACAATTTGTTTTAGTGACGAAAGTACTTTCTATCTAAATGGAAATGTAAATACACAGAATGTGAGGTATTGGAGTGACGCAAATCCTCACCTGTTTCGTGAAACACATACCCAATTTCCCCAGAAGGTGAATGTTTGGGCAGGTATCCTGGGAAACCACATCGTTGGGCCTCTTTTTTTAAATACTAATTCAACTGGTGAGGTTTATCTGGAGCTGTGGCAAAACGCAATAGAACCGTTAATCCTTGAAATTTTGGAAGATAATCCAGATGAATTCAGCAATTTGGAAATAACATTCCAACAGGATGGTGCTCCTCCATACTATAACGGTGCAGTAAGACGGTATTTGGATGAGGAGTATCGTGGTAGATGGATTGGACGACGAGGTTCAACGGAATGGCCAGCTCGATCACCGGACCTCACACCTTTGGATTTTTTTCTGTGGGGGTTCCTTAAATCGAAGGTTTACGCCACTGAACCTGACAATATTGACGTTTTAAAACAACGTATTGTTGCAGAATGTGAGGCTGTTTCCGCAGACACATTTGCAAAAGTACGAGAAGAGTTTAAAAATAGGATATTTCACTGTCAGGAAGTAAATGGAGGTCACTTCGAGCAATTTCTTCAAGTAGATACTGATTCTTAAATCTATAATTATTATCATACTGAATGGAATTTAAATTTTAATGTTTACTAATGAGCCATTGAAACTGCCATAAACACAAACGAAATGAGTATCATTGAATAGGTTTTTTCGATACCTTTTAAAAGAGGTGTCGCTTGCCGTAGGGTTCCATTTGAAATTATTGGTCACAATAGCCTTGTGACGTCATCTATGACGATTTCGTCATCTATGATCACTAGTAGGGAAGTTTACAACCTTCAATATTCAGTTTCCAAATTTCAGTTGTTTATGTATAATCGTTCCAAAAATAAGAAGGGGGGAGCGGACTTTTGAGAAGCACTGTATAAATGGCATTATACACTCGTCATTCACAGGTGTGCTTGAGGTTAGATTAAACCCTATATATATATTGTTATGTTAAGAAGGACTAGTTATATATTTTAAAAATGAAAAATAAATAATTTCTTAAAAAAACCACAAAAATAAAAAATATTCAATAGTTAGTAGTTCATGAGATATTGTTTTTCATTTTTGAGATTCTATTAACTTTCTGAAGCCTCTGTATAACATTGATAGGTAAATATATGCAAATACTATAATGCAGTAATTTTCTTTCATTTTCAAAAATGATTCCAACATATAATTGTTTGAAATACAACAAAAAGTCTAGTTTTACAAAATTATTCTGGATTAAATGTGATCAACAAAATTATAACGTTAAAACATACAGTATATGAAATTGCATCTAACTAAAATAGCCAATGGGAGAACAAGAAACTTCTTGATGAAAATAGCCAATCAGGGAACAGAGATGGGTTGATGGAAGATTTTAAATTGTGGAAAAGTAGGAACATAGAAACGTCAAAAATAATTATGATAAAATCTTGTGTTTAGTTTATAAGAAATGTAAAATATGTTAGTTGATAAGTTTTCTCAAATAACACCAAATTAGTGAAAGTGCGACAAGGAAGTGCGCGATTTTCAGAAATTCAAATAGAATGACAAAACAGAAATGGTATCCAGGGAAGGAAAAAACAAAGCGAGAGGAGGAAAGAAGTTTAAAAAAAAAAATTGTTGAAAATCTGAGAGAAAATAAATTCCGGATTTTCACTGATAACAAGAAATATTTCTAACAATAACAAATCAATTTAACCTCTGGAAAATTTCGACAAAAAAATTATTAAGGATAAAAGAAGATTACCTTTTTGTTTTCCACATGAAAACTTATCCAAGCTGATTTCAAGGATTTTGAAGAGTTCCACTGCAATAGAGAGTCCCTGAGAGGAGTAGATGAAGTAGGATTACAGAGAATCGCCAGGAAATACATCAGCGACAATCCAACTCCAGGTATAAACTTTTTGAGTGCACATCACAAACTGAATCACTTTGCAAAATAACTCTTATATCTGGAGAACTTTGTTCGATTTTGGTATTGAACTATAAAACAATTTTTCAACTTAAAAGAAAAAGTGAGGTTATATTTATAATATACTTCATTGTTTTTCATTATTTTCTGTGAAAATTTGTCAATTGCTCATAGTTTAAGTTATCTATTTGCAGGCCAGGTCAATATAAGTTTTCCTGAATAAAGAAAATAATTGTTTTTGATAATCTCTGGTTTACTTTCCAGAATGATATGCTGATCTTTCACCTATAAACACTGAACTGAAATAGTTCTATCGACATCAAAAAAGGCAGAGTGGCTCTGTTACCAGTACCGACTCCTGAGGCATAGGCATTCCAACTGAGTTTAGTCGTGGTAAGAAAGGAAATAAAAAGCAGGGAGAAAGCAGAAAATTAATTCTAGAAAATCACTAGGGCAATGGTATATAAGAATAATTCCAAAGGGAATTACAAAGAGTAAAAAATAAAAATTTTACAAATATTTATTGGGTGGAAGAAATAATTTTACAAATTTCATTGAAATAAACCTCAAAACAAAACAACCCATAACATATAATAACAATTAGCTTCCAACGCGGAGCGAAGTAATGTGGGCAAATATTAAGTATAAGTATGAATAAAAATTATTATATTCTACCCAATCATAACAATATATATATATATATATATATGTTTTTAATAAAAATATTTAAAGAGAATGCCGACGTTCTGGACAAATTATACGTAATTTACTTACCGTTCAGATAAACGGTAAATTACTTACCGTCCCGTTATCCCAAGCAAACACAACCTACCGTTCTAAAAATAGATAAGGTAAATCATTCAAAATAGCATGGTAGTACAAAAGTTATAGTTGTGTGAAGGATTCTCTTTCAATATTCCTTCCATGGAAGTTATTCAATGTTAAATCTTGAATTGATCCAATATGCGCCAAAAACTACCGGCCCGCTGTACGCTGAAGTGACGTCGGAGGGTAGAGTTGTGTATGCTACAGAGTAGTTAACGACTTGCGTTTAGGGTCTGACTGTCACTTTTGTTCCCAAATCCAAGCATTTGTGGGCGAATCCAAGCATTTGTGGGCGAATCCAAGCATTTGTGGGCGAATCCAAGCATTTGTGGGCGAATCCAAGCATTCGTGAGCTTGCTGAATGTCCTAACGGATCCCGTTCATTTTGGTCTTTCGCCAAAGCTGTGGGAAGAAACTTCACTTCCAGCTCATTTCCTCCTCTAACCAAAGAAGATGGAACACTAGCAACGACTGCCCAGGAAAAAGCCAATATCTTTGCGCACCTATTTGCTGGAAATTCCACTCTGGATTCATCGGGAAAACAACCCCCGAACATTACACCTATTGACAGTCACATGCCCGAGATCACCTTTCGCCAACGTACTATCAGAAAGATTTTGCTGGGTCTCAACACCAACAAAGCCTGTGGATCTGACGGAACCCCGCCGATTGTTCTCAAGAAATGTGCCCCGAACTAACACCTGTTCTTTGCAAGTTGTTCAACCACTCTTACAATTTGGGGTATTTCCGTCCAATTGGAAAATTGCAAGAGTACAGCCAGTCCCTAAAAAAGGCAAAAAAGCCCTACCTAGCAACTACAGACCTATCGCACTGCTATCTATTATTTCAAAGGTCATGGAAAAAGCCATCAACATCGAGCTCATGAAATATCTGGAAGACTCAGGAATTGTCAACGATAGGCAATATGGCTTCCGCCATCAGAGATCAACTGGTGACCTGCTCGCTTACGTCTCACATATATGGCAGCTATCTATTGAAAAGTATGGAGAAACTTTAGCTGTGGCATTAGATATCTCCAAGGCATTCGATCGAGTTTGGCACCAGGGACTCCTCGCCAAGCTTCCGTCTTATGGCTTGCCCCCTCAGCTGTGTTCTCTGCTTGCTAGTTTCCTCTCAAACAGGTCTCTCCATGTAGTGGTCGATGGAGTTTCATCTGACACTCTACTCATAAATGCTGGTGTTCCGCAAGGATCTATTCTCGCACCAACACTATTTCTACTTCACATCAACGACCTGTTGAAAGCAACTTCATGTCCAGTATACAGCTTTGCCGATGATAGTACCCTCCATACCGCTTTCTCTTCCAGGGCCCCTATATCAGCCCGTGAAACCAGAAATGAACGAGGAAGAAATGTTAATAATATAAATATGGACTTAGCAACAATTCTCGAGTGGGGATCTAATAACTTGGTAGAATTCAATGCAAACAAAACACAAGCATGTCTTTTCTCTAGAAAAGTCGATCTCACTGTGCCTAACATAACTTTGTCAGGAGTAACCATACCACTGAAGTCATCCATATCGATGCTTGGTATTACTATCAGCAATAACCTTTCCTGGGAAAATCACGTGAGGTCCATTGCCAAAAGTGCATCCCAAAAACTTGGTTTTTTGTTTCGTGCCAAGAGCTATTTCACCCCCACCCAGCTGCTTATGATCTATAAGGCACAGATCCGACCTGTCCTGGAATACTGTTCCCATATTTGGAGCGCGGCACCTAAACATATCCTGAGGCTATTGGATTCTGTCCAAAAAAGGGCAATTCGTCACGTCGGTGATGCCTCGCTTACAAACTCGCTCACTTGTCTGGAACACCGTAGAAAAGTTGGCGATTTGTCTCTATTTTATAGATATTTTCATGGGCGATGCTCTTCTGAAATATCAACAATCGTTCCTGCTTTGGCAGTCTCTTCGAAACTAACCCGTCAAGTTCAGTCATCACACCCCTTCGTGGTCACTTTGGAGACCTGCAGAACATCACTTTCCAAAGACTCGTTCATCCAACGAACAGCGAGGCTTTGGAACTCATTGCCTAGGGAGGTGTTCCCCGAGGCATACAACCTCCAGAAATTTAAGAAGAACACCAACTCCTACCTTCTTTCCCTTGGTTCCCACGATGTTCTCTGAACATTACAGGATATCCCTTTTCGTGGGAACCAGAACATAAAAAAAAAAAAAACAACATTTGTGAGCAATTTGCTATGACAATGAACTCTGTAGTGTTTTAAAGCAAACAAAAGGTAGGTACTCACTTTCACACTGATATCATGAAGGTTTTCGAAATACGATTCTATATTTTTCAAATTTTTTTCTATAACTTCATTGATGTTCACTGTTAATACAGGGTATATCTTCATTAGTCAACGTGATCTATATATGAAGAACTAGAAGTAGCATGATTCTGAAAATTCGTAGAGACGCTGAAGGAAACATTGAGAATCCAACTAAAATATTTTCGTTATTGTGAAATTTCCGGTTTCTCCCGGAGTGACGTCATCTTCGTTATTTTCAATAACGTCTTTCATATAATTTTTGGATTGCTCTCATGATTCTAATTCAAATTCATAACCCCATACCCAAAATGAACCATTTTTGAGTTATTGGAGTTTTCCTAAAAAAAGTGACAAATGATATGTAGTAACTGAATCATGGATATGGAAGGAATCATGGATCACTCACCATAATCACATCCATGAATTCATGATTCAACTCTATTATGAAAATGAGCCCTATCTAATTCACTTCCTTATACCCAAAACCAAAACCCATAATTTCGGAGATATTCCATAATATTACCCAATTCTGATTAACTGCCTCAAATTTTGATTTCTCTAGTAAGCTCAGCATGTCCACCGACAAATGAATTAGAGTTGTTTACTGTCAGATTCATCATCTGAAAAAGTGCAATATGGTTCGTGTTGGGTATAATTATGAAGATTTCGTTAATTTATTAGCGATTAATGGCGAATGTAATGTGGTTTTCACAAGAACATGTGATACTTTTGCTACAATATATCCAGGAAAACCCAAACCATATTCAGACATCATCAGAAGATTGATTAATATTCAACCTTAACAAATTGTTTAATCAAATAAAATGTATTTGAATCAAACAAATAAAAGTGTCTTATATGCACGACAAAATATAATCTCAGAATGAGTAGAATTATTTCTTGGTTTAGGATCAAATTTAAAGTTTCATTCAACTGAAACTAATTTGCATGAACAAAATATCTTATTCGACCAACTACTCATAACTCGTTTTGGCAGAAATGTTGTTTCAACCATGCAATTATTTCGTTGAATCGAATAATCGGATCTAAAAAATTTGCTGATTTCTTTAACAAAAATATTCATTCAAAAAAGTATTTATGTTGAATTGATGAATTCATTAAAATGTCAATTCAACAAAATAAGCCTATTTACTAAAAATATATATTCAAATGAGTAACCATTTTCTTAATCCACTGAATTGACAAATACGGCAACAGAGCATGAGAGCCTACACCAGATATTTGAGCCCAGACGTCGCAACGATGATAAGTTGGCTTTGCTATTCAGTAACATTATCTAAGTCAGGGTCAGTTATGCGAACGCTTCGCCATCTAACGCATATAGTTCAACCAATATAATATTATTCTATTTGAATTAATCTATTTCCGTTGTTTGATTCAAATAAATATTATATTTGTGTTGAAACAAATTTTCATGCATTAGGAGTTTTAGATTATTTCAATAGATGAATATATATTCAAATCAAAGAAATGTTAGCATTGCATTGAGAAATCCATTTGTCACCGCAATTTAATGATTCCATCAATCGAATACACCTGAGTTTTGGGAAGAATTTTATTTATTCTGGTCAAGTTAATAAATTTGGTTGATTTAACAACTCCTTTCTTCCGTGTACGAACTATGGATCCTTCAAAAGTAAGATTATTAAAACTAAAACGGTGGTGGACAATGAATAAAATTGGGTACTTCGCAGCTCTTCCAAAAGCATCGTTGAAAGATGCTTCACGAGATTTGAAATTAAATAAAATATCCATGCACAGAATATTGGCAGAACATAAATGGCATTCTTATTATCATAATTCAGTTCATGGCCTGACGCTATCCGAATATGAAGGGAGGGTAAACTTTGCGGAGGTCATCATTATGAAGAATCAAGAAAATGACCAATTTGTGAGTGACATTTTATGGAGCGACGAAGCAAAAGTTGACAAAAATAGAATATTCAACAGGCGAAACTCTGACTACTGGAGCGATAGCAATCTACATTCGGTTCGGAAACATGAATTTCATGACCTTTGGAATTTCAATATTTACTGTAAACAGTGCCATAGTGATACTCCACTTTTGTGATGGTAAGTTGTAGTATCTGTATTAGTATAAAGTATGTGTATTAGTATAATGATCTGAATCATATGATAGGTTAAATCATACTTGAAAATACCACCAGAGAGCTATTTGTATTTCATAGCAGAGAGCTATGTGTATATCATGCATTTCATAGCATGTATAAAAACAAAGAAGAAATCTACAGGGTTGTTTTATTTTCATGAGAACGATACCTACAAATCCTGAGAAATCCAGATAAAAAAATATGCGATCAACATAATGAAGCACCCCCACATAATCGGCAGATGGTGAAAACCTATTTACATGGAACTTTTCATGACCAATAATTTGGAACCGACGGTCCGCAACTATGGCCACTGCGATCTCCCGATTTAACTACAATTGATTCTTTCATTCGGAGTTATACAAAATATTAGGTATATTTTCATACACCGAGAAAAACGGTCCAAATGCACTAGTGCACTTGCTAGTATTTTGATTACAGCACTATAGTTGCAATATTTTTCACTTACGAGCACTAAAGTGCAGTATCTGCTGTAAATTAAAAAAAAAGTTTCGGCAACAAAGTAATTATACCATTATCAAAGTTTTCAAACTTCAATCAACATCCGTACTACTTAAGTGCAAATAACTTACTCTTTGGCATAATTGAAGATATGTAATTGGAGTGTCATCAACACACAGAGTATTAGTTACTATCAGTCTTCATTTTATCATTAGCCTACTTTGATCTTTTCATAAATATCAGTGTCATTAGGAAGATCATGGACATGCGCAAATGTATCACCAACGGCCAATAGTATCGTTTTCCGCTTGCATTTTGCATTTCGTTCACGCAGTGATGCATTTGATTGCGTCATAGACAGAATATCAAACCAACTCGAAAATTGCTTGTTTGTAATTATAGTTCATACTTATATACAAACAATATTGCTAGTGTTGCATGGTGTTTCGTGAATATCGTGAACTGTATGATGGAATTCCCGAAATTACTGGCAGCTTGGGGATTTATTATAGTATTTTTGTCTGAAGTTGCTGATACAAAGTATGACATATTGGCAATTCTTATTGGTAAACATCACTCCTTACATCAAAATCTGTTTTCACTAACACTTTTGAAAAACATGCTAGTACCCAACGTGTATGTGATGTTATACCAGAGATAAAAGAAATATGCTCATCTACTGTTCTGCAAAAGTTTGAAACTGTAATTTTTCCAAAAAATGTTTGCATTGAGAATGTTTCCTCTGAATTGAATAAAATAATCAAAATCGAGAATATGGGTGTACCAATTTTTGGTATCGTTCGATTCATCTTAGTCAATTCGATTAATGAGGTATGTTTTGTTTTTGAAGAAAATAAAATAGTATATTTAAACAGACATTTATTTCTGCGAAGAAAGTAGTCCATTCTCAAAGAGAAAGATCAATTTTTTTGGGGAAGAATCACACTTAGTCGTCTCCACAACGGATATTTTGTATGATTCTTCCCCAAAAAAAATAGCCATTTATTTGCTTATGAGGTGGAATTCACTCACACAAAGAGATGTGTTTTGCAAACATAAATTGAGTACACTAGACACAGTGAGATTATTCCCCATTCGAATGGTAAAAAGTACATTACGTGTTTTTAATTCAAATGAACTCCCAGGATCATTCCAAGAAGTTATTAACAAGTAGCTAGTATATTCAAAATAAAATTCATACCTATCTGGCATTTTAGTTTTTTGTATTAAGTACTTGATTGAACACCTCCTAGTTTATTTTTTCCAATAACTTTATATAATTTATATCATCATCTGATTTAACTTTCAATCTTATTATCTGGCCTATTGTACAAATGATCATATTAATGGTTATCACACGCATTTCCTTTGATTTTGGAAAATTAATTTTTAAAAGTCGTCACAAAGCATTATGTTCACTGTCAAATCAATTATGCCACACAAACGACAAGCGATTGGTCGATCTACACCTCAAGCACTTGAGAAAAAGGCATTACGAGTTTCAAAAACGGAAGAGCAACAGAAAGCAAGACTGGAATCCGATCGAATACGCACTGCCCAAGCCCGTTCGTCCAAAACAGTGGAGCAACGGAAAGCAAGACAGAAAAAACCGTTCGAGTATGCATTGCCCGTTCCAAACAAATACTGCACGCTGATTTAAATCTTGGTGCATTACATTACCATTATAATTATGATAACACTCTCAGTCTCAGTGTAGTTATTGGAAAATGGATAAATTAGGGATGATTTTCAATTAACATACGTTGAGCAAAAAAAAATGGTAGAGTGGTGCCGTATTTATCAAAATTATATTCTGCATATTTCTTGCATAGAATGAAAAAGTGTATAAAAAATATAACCTTCTCATCCACGCGGGCAAATCCGCGGGCATAAGCTAATACTATTATAAAATTGTAATTGTTTGTTCGTTTGTTTGTTCGAGCATCACGCAAAACTTAGTGGACCGATTTTGATGAATTTTTGTTTGTTTGAAAGCTTATGATTAGACTCAAAAACTGGTATGTGTTTTATTCCTCTTCTATGACGGAAACCGGATATGTTACAATAAAACCACATTTCTTCACAACCAATATATGGTTGAATTTCATATTCAGTCAATTTGTATAATTCTTTTCACCGACGTTTCGACAAAGTATTTGTCATCCTCAGATTAAAACACAAATATTCTATTTATATTTCTGCTTCCGCATTGTACGAATGTTGTTGAAGATGTGTGATTTCGTTGTTTTCGGGAATGGTTTATCTTTCATGTTTGGATAAGGGGGTCATGTCAGTTTTTGAGAACTTATGGGCTTGTATTCCCTTTTGCAAGTGTTGTTTTGTTTGAGGTACCTCGACAGTCTCTACATGGTATTCTATATACTGTTGGTGTGTTCTTTGGTACTTGATTTCAATTTGAAATAAATGGTGTTATTCCTATTTTGTAGTCGATGTGAAATAGTTATGTATGTATCTATTTTTCCATTGTTTCATTAATTTTATTTTACAGTTTGCCTATGTATGGTAAAAATATGTATGTTGTTGTTCACTTTTCTCATTATTATTACTACTCTGCAAAGTGGCTGGGGTGATCATTTTCTTTCAGAATATTGTTGATTTTTTCGAAATTGCTTTTCCTGAATTTTGGGAAATAAAACTTTATAGAACTGTCAGTACAATTTTGAATAAAAATTTTTTGTAACTAAGGGGTTCGTTTGGCGAATAGTTTGTGTAACAATTTGATGCATTTGGTTTAATAAACCACTTTGTGAAAATGTTTCCAGAATTATCCTGCATAATTGTTGTTTCAGAAAGTTTATTTGTTTTCCTTTCTCTATTGTGAATTTTAATCTAGGGCGATATTTATACAAAAATCCGTCATCATCTTTCTCAGTAGGAATAGAAAAACAATCATCTACATTTCGTTTGAAGAATATTGGTATGAATGTAAGTGATTTGATGACCTTTTCTTCAACAAAACTCCGTAAAACCCTCATTACACTATGCCTTTTTCGTGCCTATTTGTCTGCCTGACTGCCGGTGTCTGAAATTTCAAACAAATACGCATGCGCGCGAGGCGTGAAAATAAATAGGACTGGTTCAATTTTTTTCGCCTGAATCGAGGGGATTTCAAGGACGTTTTTAGAAATGTCAGGTTTGCCAAAACAGTAATTATGACATAACCAACAAATAAATGAAATTAATCACATAGTTTTCGTTTTGTTCAGTATGACAGAAAAAAAGAAAAAATCTTGTACCTGGTAAGGAAAAAGTTGAAACAAATAGTCCAGGTATACTAAATTACTTAATCATTTAAAGTAAATGTCAATTTTTCTTAGGTTTGCAGCTCTGAAATTAGCGCCTGAAACAATCATGAAAAAGGCACAGTGTAATAGTGCCAGTTATTTGGGGAAATTTAGCCAACAAATAGTCATGAAAATAAGCCCAAAAATAGGCACGAAAAAGGCATAGTGTAATAGGGTTCAACCACATTTGCTACTGTTGGAGCAATTGGAGATCCCATTCCAATTTTGAATATTTGTGAGTCGTATTTATTTTCATATTGAAAGTATGTTGAGGTTAAACAAAGATCAATTCCTATCAAAAACTCTTCCAAGGTTAGTGTTGTGAGACTTTGGATTTCATGCCATTTTTCTCTCATGATATCTATCGCCAATTTTATATCTATATTTGTATAGAAAGAAACTATATCCAGGGGGATTAATATATGATTTTGTGGAACTGTTATATTGCGAACAAATTCCACAAATTTCCAAGAATTCTTCGCGTTTTCTGTGGGGTTGAATCTCCCTTTTTTCTATGTAGTTTCGTCCATTAGCATAGTTATATACATATGTATTTGATAGTTTGTCTATGTATACTGATGATATATATGTTGTTGTTTTCCTTTCTTTATTACTATAATTATTGTAGGTCGCATGTATTCGTTTTTTCTGCAAAGTGGTTGGGGTAATTGTTTTCTTCCAGAATTTTATTGATCTTTTCGGAATTACTTTTCCTGAATTTTGGGCTAGCAAACTTCATAGCACAGTCAGTTAAATTTTGAATAACATTTTTTTGTAACTAAGGGGTGCGTTTGACAAATAGTTTATGTAACTATTTGATGTATTTGGTTTAATAAACCAGTTTGTGAAAATGTTTCCAGAAGTATTGTGCAATATTGTTGTATCAAGTAAGTTTATCTGTTTTTTACACGCTTTATATTAGCTTCACTTGTATGTTTGTTTGTTTGTAACCGACTCCTTTGGGCGCGATTTTGACCCACTTCCAGACGTCCGAATAATTTGAAATTTGGCAGGTGTACACAATTCCGGTGGCAATGCATTGAGAAATTTTTGTGTGAAGAAAAAAGAAAATGGTGGCTCCAATATGGCGTACGAGTTTTGTGATTATGGTCCAATTCGCTTAAAAATTGGTATCCGGAGGTTTTTGTAGTCGGAAATTATGATTCTTTTGTCAAAATTGGAAAATTCGAGATGGCGGCTCCAAAATGGTGGACGAGTTTTGTGATTATGGTCTGATTCTATTCAAAATTGGTATGTGGGGGTTTTTGGGGTCGAATATTATGATTCTTTTGGGAAAATTGGAAAATTCAAGATGGCGGTTTCAAAATGGCGGCCGAGTTTGTTTTTTTATTATGGTCTGATTCTATTCAAAATTGGTATGTGGGGGTTTTTGGGGTCGGAGATTATGAATATCTAATTTGATAGATTATTCCATTTTTTAATTCGCAACAAAATAATAAAAATAATAGTTTAAAAAAAAATAAAAAAACGCGCTTTTATAAATAAACCACACTAAAAAGTAGGAAATAAATAATAGTTCAAAAAAACTAAAAAACACGCTTTTATAGAAAACCAGACTAAAAATATAGAAAATAAGAAAAAAATTTATTTTATTTTTTAAAAAGCGTGGGGTGCATGGTATCAATAATTATATAGTACATTACACACCGAGGCGATACCATGCACTTCTCGCTTTTTTTTAAATAAAATACATTTTTCTATTATTTTCTATTTTTTTGGTCTGGTTTTCTATAAAGGCGTGTTTTGTAGTTTTTTTAAACTATTATTTATTTCTGTTCCTTTTTCTATTGTGAATTTCAATCTAGTGATATTTATACATTTTTTTCAGAATTTCAACAACTTTGTCAGTAGGAATACATATCGTTTGAAGAATATTGGTTTGAATGTACGTGATTTGATAACATTTACTTCAACATACTCCATTACCAGATTTGCTACTGTTGCAGTAATTGGAAACCTCATTCCAATTCCGAATATTTGTGAGTAATATTCATTTTCATATTGGAAGTACGTTGAGGATAAACAAAGTTCACTTCCTTTCGAAAATTCTTCCATGGTTAGTGTTGTGTGACTTTCGATTTCACGCCATTTTCCTCTTATGATATCTATCGCTAATTTTGTATCTATATTTGTATAAAAAGATTGATAATATCATATGATTTTGTGGAACGGTTATATTGCCAACAAATTTCACAAACTCCCAAGTGTTTTTCACGTAGTAATAATTTTTTCTAATGACTTTTAAAAAAAACTGAGAGGAATTTTGATAAATTGTAAGTAGCTGATTGTACATTGCTGACAATAGGGCGAAGTCGAATTCCAGTTTTGTATGTGGGCAAGCCGTATATCGTTGGTGGTTGAGCGTTAAACATATTGTAACGAACCTAGGCCGGACCTGTCGCCTCGCGCGTTGCCGTCGACAGCGATGAGGTCATCCCCGGAGATGTTCGAGAACAGTCCAGTCGCTCTGCCGTGGAGAGCAACGGTCGATATTGGAAACAATTGGAACATGCCGGTCGCCAACTACCAGAATTCGAAACATCGAGAATGCTGTATCGGAGATAAATAGGCAACCCTCAAGTGGAGTCGGACAGTCTGAACGAGCCCATACGATCGAGCTATACAGTGGCGTAATATAAATTAAGTTGTAGATTAAGTGTGAAATAAATTATTAAAACCAAGTTAAGTTTATTTACGTTACAATTGGTGTCGGAAGTGAGATTTTGAAAATAAACAAGTGATCGTGGAGTGGATAGTCAGAAAAATAAATTGATAGACCTTTTTGTACGCCCAAAATAGACAGTGGCCCGGTTTTCGCGAAGTGGACAATTGTGCGTGGGAATATAAACTGATACACTGTTCGCGTGAAACAGAAAATAGACAGTGGCCCGGTTTTCGCGAAGTGGACAATTGTGCGTGGGAATATAAACTGATACACTTTTCGCGTGAAACAGACAATAGACTGGTGGCCCGTGGAAAAGAATTCGCGAAGTGAATTTTTAACAAACTGATAAACTTTTTCGTGTGAAACAGACTGATACCTCGGCAAAGACAAAATGTGTTCAAGAAAAGTGCGCCTTGCGGATTTGAAGGTAGCGGAGTTGAAACAGGAATTGGAGGAAAGGGAACTGGAAATAACAGGTAAAAAGCAAGTACTCCAGGAAAGACTTGCAGAAGGACTTATACAAGAAGGTGAGGACCCCGAAACATTTTTATTCGAAGTTCCCGGAGGCGATTTAAGTTTGGTAATGAATAAACTCGAAGAAACTACTAAATCCGTGAAAGAAGAACTGCAACAAAATGCTAGAAATCTGGAAGGGAAGCTTGAAGAAAATTCTAGAAATCTGGAAGAGAAGCTTCAAGAAAATTCTATAAATCTGGAAGAGAAGCTTCAAGAAAATTCTAGAAATCTGGAAGAGAAGCTTCAAGAAAATTCAAGAAGCCTGGAAGATAAGCTTCTAGAAAATTCAAGAAGCCTGGAAGATAAGCTCCTAGAAAACACAGAAGGCTTAAAAAAAGAACTCTGTGGTGTGGCGAATCGTCTGGAAAAAAGAATGGGAACCGTCGAGGCAGAGATGGACAAGATGAAGGAAATAATCAGCGATGAAATCAAAGACGGAATCGAGGCAGAAATGGACAAAATAAAGGAAACGATCAGTAAGCTGGAAAAACAAATTAATAGTGCGTCCTCCACAGAGATGGTTAACGAAAATGCAATGCTGGACTTGAGTTTGAACGTGGATAAAGTTCAAGAGGGTATAGAAGATGTCAAGGTCATTTCAGAAATAGGGAAGCTTTCCATGAAGCCGCCTCAGTTCGACGGAAAAACTCCATGGGCAAATTACCGCCGGCAGTTTGAAGCAGCGGCCAAAGCAAACGGATGGAATGCAGGGGAAAGAGCTGTAGCACTGACACTTGCATTACGGGAGAAGCGACAAATATTCTACAAACTCTCACCGCCCAAGAACAGGAGGACTATGATCAGCTGATTAAACATCTAGAATTACGATATGGCCAGGCCCATTTGGAACACGTATACCACTCCCAGCTGAAAAATCGCTGTCAGAAATCGGGCGAATCCTTACAAGAATTTGAAACTGACATTGCACGCTTGGTTCGTCTCGCATATCCAGCCATACCGGAAAATGTAATGGAGCGATTAGCGGTTCAGGCATTCTTGGATGGACTCCGTGACCAAGAAACCAGACAAGCGTTGATATTAGCTCGTCCAACACATCTCGTAGACGCACTGGCACGCGCTTTGGAATTCGAAGCAGCAAAACAATGCTGCAAAAGCCAAAGTAAAGTTCAAACGATTGAGGAAGACTCACAGGAGCCTGCTAACTTGGAAGCTGCCATAAGAAAAGTGATGAAGGAAGTGTTGCCTGAGAAAAGACAGATAAGATGCCGGAATTGGGCAAAATTGGACATGTGCGTAGCAATGTCCAACATTCATCGACTCCGATGCAGGAAAACTAAAAAGGTCGACGAGAAGGGCAATCGTCGGCATGTGTCCGGCAAGCCCCGGTTAACAACGCATATGTCGCTATCCTTCAACGACAGAACAAAGGTGTCTTCGTAGACGGTCTCATCAATAACGAGCCTTGCACCATGCTGCTAGATACAGGTGCGACTAGGACAATTCTCGGGCCTTCCTTTGCCAGAACATCGGAACGGATTGAACCGACAACTTGGAAGCTACGCACAGCAACAGGGGAGCCAGCTACTGTATATGGCGAGCTACCGATTGAAATAATTTTTGGCAGCACAAAAGTGAAACATCAGGCACTTGTAGCGGACATCGAAGACGATGCAATCATCGGAATGGACATCATGAATTCCAGAGGGTTTGAATTGGATTTCAAAGACGGCGTCCTACGTGTCAACGGAGAAGAGCTGGTGCTTCATGGGAGAAGTGAGGGGTTGATCCGTGTGTTGTTGGCTGAAGATGTAAGCGTACCTGAGAGGGCTGAAACCATTCTGGAGGCTCGCCTGGACGGGAGTGCGAGCAGTGGAGACGTGGTGATGTTCGAGCCCAAACTTCATGATGAGAAAATTGGACGAGGGATTGCACTAGGGAAGACCTTGTTGCGTGCTGACAAATTTGTGCCCGTAAGGGTCATGAATGTCAATTATTTTCCAGTGACCTTGAAGAAAGGAACAATATTAACCAGCTCAACAGCCCAAACTAAGAGATTTAGTCAAAAAGTACCAAGACATCTTCGATACCGGACAAGGAAAAGGAGGTCGAACTAATGTGGTCCAGCACAAGATTGATACTGGGGGTGCCCGACCGATCCGGCAATCAGCAAGAAGACTTCCTCTTGCCAAGAAGGAAGAGGCTGACAAAATAGTCAGCGATATGGGAAAAGAAGGAGTTATCGAACCATCTGACAGTCCCTGGTCCTCTCCAGTCGTACTGGTGAAGAAAAAGGATGGATCGACACGCTTTTGTGTAGACTATCGCCAACTTAATAATGTCACGAAGAAGGACCGTTACCCTCTCCCGAGAATAGATGACACCCTAGACACGTTAGCTGGTTCCACGATTTTCTCGACCCTTGATCTGAAGAGTGGATACTGGCAAGTAGAACTCGCTCAGGAAGATCGAGAAAAGACTGCTTTCACCATCGGCTCAGGATTGTGGCAGTTCACCGTTATGCCATTCGGGCTCTGTAATGCTCCCGCCACATTCGAAAGATTGATGGAGACAGTGCTGAAAGGACTCTCATGGAACACGTGTCTAGTGTATCTCGACGACATAATTGTGGTCGGCAGATCGTTTGAGGACCACGTGAAAACTTGGAGGAAGTATTCCTGCGACTGAGGAACTCCGGGTTCAAGCTGAGCCCGAAGAAATGCCATCTGTTCCAAAAAGAAGTACGATACCTCGGCCACGTTGTCTCTGGAGAAGGAGTAGCAGTGGATGACCAGAAGATCAATGCTGTTAAGGATTGGCCCATCCCAAAAGACATTCACCAACTTCGAAGTTTCCTTGGTTTATGCACATACTATCGCCGATATGTGCTGGGATTCGCCAACATCGCTAAACCACTGACCAGGCTCACGGAAGGCCAAACAAAGTTCCAGTGGTCCGAAGAATGTCAAGATTCATTCAGGAAGCTGAAAGGAGCTTTGATCAACGCACCTATACTGAGCTATCCCCTACCCAAAGGGAAATTCATTTTGGATACGGACGCCAGCAACGCGGGACTTGGAGCTGTCCTATCTCAGATCCAGGAGGGACAGGAGAAGGTCATTGGTTATTTCAGCAAGACGCTTAGCAAACCAGAGCGCAATTACTGTGTCACCAGGCGAGAGCTGTTAGCTGTTGTAAAGGAGGGAACACTTCTACAAGTACTCTCAAATGGCTCTTACAGTTCAAAATACGTGTATGGAAGAAGATTCCTGTTGAGAACTGACCATGCAGCTCTCAAATGGCTCTTACAGTTCAAAAATCCTGAGGGTCAAGTAGCACGTTGGATCGAGAGACTCCAGGAATTCGATTTCGAGATCGAACATCGAGCCGGAACTAGCCATAAGAATGCAGATGCCTTGTCGCGAAGACCATGTCCAGATGATTGCTCACATTGCCGACGAGCAGAAGAGAAAGAAGCAACACTTTGTAGAACCGCGGCAATGGATGACAACTGGAATGACAGCAAGATCCAGAAAGACCAAGAGAGAGACCCACCTTGGCTTAGTCGTCAGCTGGAAGAAGGGCAATCGAAGACCATCATGGCAGGAAGTCGCAGGTTACTCGCCGGCTGTTAAGTCCTATTGGGCACAATGGAACTCTCTTATTCTGGACAATGGGATCCTGAAACGTGTGTTGGAGGCCGATATTGGTGGGGAAGACAGACGCCAAATAATTGTTCCCAGGAACAGAAGAGAGGAAGTGCTGCGGGAAATCCATGATGGAGTCGCCGGAGGACATCTGGGAGTGACGAAGACCCTGCAGAAAGTGAGGCAACGGTTTTACTGGGCCAATTGTCAAGCTGACGTCCAGGACTGGTGCAGGAAGTGCGCTGTATGCGCTGCTAGCAATGGACCTCGAATACGACCCAAGGCCCCGATGCGTCAGTACAACGTAGGCAGCCCGTTCGAGAGAATCGCCATTGACATCGCCGGCCCGTTTCCCGTATCCGACCACGGGAAAAATACATCCTTGTGGCAATGGACTACTTCAGTAAGTGGGCGGAAGCCTATGCCCTGCCCAACCAGGAAGCCATCACCGTCGCCGACGTCTTGGTGAAAGAGTGGATATGTCGATTCGGTATTCCAATGGAGCTGCACTCGGATCAAGGCAGAAATTTCGAATCCAACCTTTTCCAAGAAATATGTCTACTGCTGAACATCCGCAAGACAAGAACCACGGCCCTACATCCGCAGTCCGATGGAATGGTGGAACGGATGAACAGGACGATCAACCGCCACTTGTCCAAGGTTGTCTCTGACCACAAAGAGACTGGGACCAGTATCTTCATTTGGCCATCGATCCGCAGTACACGAGTCAACCGGTCAAACTCCTGCTAGTATTATAATGGGCCGAGAACTGCGACTGCCTTGTGACCTGAAGTTTGGGATACCGCCAGGACAAGACACTGCGGGAGAGGACTACGTCAGCAAACTTCGGCAGAGAATGGACGACATCCACGAACGAGTCCGGTTGAACATCCAGAGTGCCAGCGATAAAATGAAGAAGACCTATGACATCAAGGCCGACGCAGGAGGATTTAAGGTTGATGACCTGGTTTGGCTGTACAACCCCAAACGTCGTCGTGGACTATCACCAAAGTTGCGGAACTCGTGGGAAGGCCCGTATAAAATCGTGAAAAGGATAAACGACCTTGTGTACCGAATCTATAAGCCACCCCGAGGGAAACCAAGGGTCGTCCATTTCAACAGGTTGGCCCCTTACTGGAAACCATGACCAAGTTCGCACCCTCAAGCCACCGGAGGATGATATGACGTTCGAGAAGTTTATGTCCTTGTATTCAAACGGGCAGAAAGTTCTACATGGGGTTACTAGAGAGGAGTCACGAGACCTTTTCGAGGTGCCTGCTGACTACGCACTAGCGCACTGTGTGGCAGAAGATCTTCGAATGTCCAGGGGCATCGCCGTAGTGTTCTCCAAGAAATTTGGTCAACTCCAAACACTGCGGGGGCAGAATCCAGAAGTTGGTGGGGTGCTACAGTTGAAGAAAGGCCAGAGAAACATCTACTACCTAGTTACCAAGAGGCATTCCCAAGATAAACCGTCCTATGAAGATGTCTGGAAGAGTCTCACCAAACTAAGAGATACTATGGTGGACCAGAATCTGGTGGATCTAGCAATTCCAAAATTGTCCTGTGGTATTGATGGGTTGGACGGAGAGTCCTAAGAAGTATGCTGGAGGCGATATTCAGATCCAGCGGCGTCAAGATTTTGGTTTGCTGTAACCCTCTTCCACGACCGATCATGAAGACCGTGGAGTGTTACTTCCATCGAACTTCACGGTGCAGATATGGGGAGTCATGCAGATATCGTCACACTCCAAGGATGAAATTTCGGGACGAAATGTCTTTAAGAAGGGGGCAATGTAACGAACCTAGGCCGGACCTGTCGCCTCGCGCGTTGCCGTCGACAGCGATGAGGTCATCCCCGGAGATGTTCGAGAACAGTCCAGTCGCTCTGCCGTGGAGAGCAACGGTCGATATTGGAAACAATTGGAACATGCCGGTCGCCAACTACCAGAATTCGAAACATCGAGAATGCTGTATCGGAGATAAATAGGCAACCCTCAAGTGGAGTCGGACAGTCTGAACGAGCCCATACGATCGAGCTATACAGTGGCGTAGTAATATAAATTAAGTTGTAGATTAAGTGTGAAATAAATTATTAAAACCAAGTTAAGTTTATTTACGTTACAATATTAAATTTGTTTTTTGGTTCTGTTAGTTTCGATGTGTACCAATTATTCAATAATTTATTAACTTTTGCTTGAAGTTTTCTGTGGGGTAGATATCTATTTATTATTTGTGGTTTCGTCCATCAGCATAACTGGAACACGGGACAACGGGATAACGGGAAACTGAATAATGTGAAACAGGATAACGGGAAGCTGGCAAAGTCACAGGCATGAGCTAGATGAAACAACACAAAAAAAAACACAAGAAAAAATACAAATTCCACGCGGACGAAGTTCTGTTAAAAAAGAGTTTTAAGTTTGTTGATTTATTGGTGCAACCAAATGAAAAGAATAAATGAAAATTTGTATTAATTCATCATTTTTTATCGTCCTTGACTTTAAAGTTAGTTCTCAATTATATTGTTCGAACTCTGTACTCTACATCTTGAAAGTTACAGGGATATTTTTTCATTGAAAATAGTTGAAGCCAAGTGAATGCATTTGAGCAATACATCCTATCAAAATTATCCATGAGGATAGTGATAGTTTTATCATCAAATATTTGTTACAATTTATTACTTGTTCCATCATTGGTGGCTGCATTTTTGCGGGCACTATATAAGTCAAAAATGATGTCCTTGCAGATTGGATGCATTATGGAAATCATTTTTATAGTTAAAACATTTTATTTAACATTTCCATTTGGAAAAATTTACAAGATGTTTCACAACTATGGTGTCAATTTTGTAGTGTTTGATAAAATGTTTTTCAAACACTTCACTTAATTCAATGCCCATGCCCTGCATGCATCTCATTACCTTTGGGAAACAATAATGAGTCCTACTCATTTTTTCAAAGGGAATCTCCAGTTTCAATTTGACACAAAATAGTTTTGGAAAACCCTGTATTCGTAATTTTCCAAGCAAAATAATTAATTGAAGTAGGATTACTATTTCATTGCTGTAAGTGGTGAAGTTACTAACTGTAAGTTCATTTTTTCATTGAAACAATGACATCATGTCATAAATGTATGGTTGAATAATAGCAAATAGCTATTTTCATTGTCACAATGACGGTGTTGAATAACAGTAAGTAAAATCAATTGGTAATACCATATGTACACTTTAATAATAACAAATAATAATTTTTTCTTTATACCAAATAAAACCGACAACAACAATCAAAATATATATTCATGCCAAAAAGTTTGTGTCCTTACTGATTTGATAATGGGTAGCATTTTATATTTGAATTTCAGCTTGATAATGGCAATTAAACACTCTCAGAGTCTTTTTTTCCCAGTGACAATTGAAGTGCGACCCAGTCCCATATACGGGTGCATTTTTGATTACCAATACTAAAGTTTTAATAGTGGTTATTAAAGTTTTTTCTCGGTGTACGCCAACAACTGAAGAAGATTTTCAGCATAGAGTTCGCATAGCCTTCAACTGTATTTCACCTGTAGGAAACGTCATACGAAGATGTGAAAAATGCTTAGAAGTTGAAGGCTTTTGTTGCCATCAAAATGGGAAAAATTATGTATAATACTATCACCTGTTCTTGTGATAACGTTATTACATTCGCCATAAATCAATAATACATTAACGAAATCTCGATTATTATAACCAACACCAGCCATATTACACTTCTTCAGATGACGAATCTAACAGTAAACAACTTCACTTCATTTGTCGGTAGATATGCACAGCTAACTAGAAAAATCAAAATTTCAGGCAGTTAATATGCAGAATTAAGTACTATTATGGAATCTCTACCAAATTATGAGTTTTGGGGATAGGGAAGGGAATCAGAACTACGGCTCATTTTCATAATAGAATTGAATCATGAGAAGAAAAATTTGGAACTACATTTGAAAAAATTGAGATTTTCAATGTTTTTCATTCACTTTCTGGACCAACTTTTTTGGGAACCCTGTAAATTGTTCAGTGGATGTGATTATGGTGAGTGATCCATTCAACCCTCAATATTCATGATTCAGTCACTGCATATCACTAAAAATTGTAATTCATATGAAAATGGCGAATGTTCGCTAGGCTCCATTTGTCACGTTTTCTATAAAAACTCGAATAACTAAAGAACGGTTCATTTTGGGTAGAGGGTATGATACATGAATTTGAATGAGAATCAAGAGAAGAATCCAAAAATTATATAAAATAACAAAGATGACGTCACTCCCGGAGAAACCGGAAGTGTCATAATAATGAAAATATATTGGTTGAATTTTCAATATTTCCTTCACCGTCTTTACCAATTTTCAGAATCATGCTACTTTTATATAGATCGCGTTAACTCATGAAGATATACCCTGTATATCCTCGTGATTTCGTTTTTCTATTTCTTCATATTGAAATAAAACTTGTCAACCTCTTTTTTTCTGTCAAAGAAAAAAAAGAATGAGTACAAATTCTATCAAAAACGTTTGTTGAAAATACACTGAAGAAAAAAAAATTTGAAAACACTTTTCACAGTAGGTAGATATTTACATGTACATGTACTTCGATTTATTATCATTTTTACATTTGACACATCTTTTTTGTACCTTCGGTCACTTCAGTCAATTCGTCTGTAGTAGCCCTGGAAATCACATGCATTTTTTAGAGGTGATTTTTTAAAACTTGGAATAATATTTATTCGTTAGTTTAAGTTGTGCTAAAAACGAAATGGCGATTCTGGCCGTGGCTTTGCGGTCGCGACGCTTGATTAACTTGCCAGACAATGTTAATACCGACAAATAGGTACCAGACTAATTTTATAATATTTATTAATGTTTATATTAACCTTTCCTAAAGTAACTAATTTTAAAAAATAACTTCAAAAATCGTTTTTTTCTCAATTTAAAAAATTCGCCAGACTGATTTGCGACCGGTTATAAACCTGTCAGAATTGTTTCAAAATACTTATAATACTTAGTATAAAAAGATGAGACTGAATTATTTAAAAAAATAACTTCAACATCATTGTTTACCTTACAAGACGCCGAGCGTCGCGACGCCATAGCGACCGCTAAACAGATGCCAGAATCGCCATTTTATTTTCAGCACAACGTAATCTAACAAATAAATATTTTTCCAGGTTTTAAAAAATGACTCCTCAAAAATGCATGTGATCTTTAGGGCTATAGAGAGAGAAAAGGATTATTTTTTAATTATGTTGCGGAGATTAGGCAGTTGGATAAGTCCAAATAAAAACAAATGGTGGTATTTGTCTCCCTTCACTATTTTTTAGTTTTTCAAAATGTTTATTATTTTCGTAATTATTTTCTTGGGACTCTATCAAATATATATGCCATTTAGACCTTCGAATATGCCAGCGCACAATTAGGGGAAGGTAAATTTTATGTCAGATTTACCAATATAGGGAAAGAAGTAAGTAATTCGGAAGTCGAGAATACTGATCCATTTTATGTCTGTATTTTTCCGAGCTGGACATCTGTATGTCACAAGATAAAGTGAAAAACTAAAAAACACGGTAAAATGTTAGTCCAATTTACAATGGTATCATTGTATATAATACAATGGTAATATAATTGTCTTAGTATCTTTAGACAATGGTAATATCACTGTCTAAAGATTTAGACTGTAATTGTATAGCGAGAGCAGAAAACAATAAATGTTTTTCAAAAGTTTATATACTACATCGGTAGATGGCAAGCAATGCGTTAATCCATAAAACATTTGTAGATGTTTGTAGTACAAAATAATGTGGTCGCACCTATAAATGAATAGAGGAAATAAGGCTACACTTAAATAAAGATATCTATAATTGAGTTTCGAGAGTAGAAAGCTACCGATCTCCATAAATTTAGTTCGACTATAGATGGGAGATGGCTCTTATAACACGAATTCAGAAGTACGGAAAAAATCCATTTAATGTACGTCGAAAAAAAAATCATAAATGAACCTATACCATTATCTATTAGACAATGCCTATACCATTGTATAAAGCCTCTTTATACAATGCCTATACTTATAAATCATAAATAAACTATAACCTATAAATCATAAATGAAGTATAGGTACCTACCTACTCCGTTAAAATTTTCAAGGATAGTTTTTATGGCCGAGCGAATTTCAAATTCGATTTTTCCTGAACTGCTTTTTTTCATATTATAATCAATCCTGCTGTGGAACTCTGTGTATCAAAGAATGAATTGATTTTACCTTCCACTAGAGATGGTACTATGAGTGTTGATTCATGGGAGAGATAGAAATAAAGATCTAGAAAATGGAATTCTACAATGCACATAGTTCCTATGGCGATTTGAGGACTAGGTACAGGCATTGTCTTTAGATAATGATACAGGGTTCTTTTTAAGAATAACCCTATACTTGAAGTGAGTTTATACAGCACGTAAAATGAAATAAATAACAAAATAAAGTAAAATAAGAAATAATAATTTTCAGAGTGTTTATAGAGCTGAGTAAATTAATCTATGAAGTAAGAAGCTGTCAATCGAAATTAGCCATTTTATGTTGAGGTTACCCCAATTTCAATTATGTATACTTGAAAAATTAGTCCCTCTTATTGTTTATTGAATAAAAAATAAGCCACGTTGACAACACTAACAATATTATAAAATCTTCGTCATCTAAACACATTATTGGCCAAAAACATTTTTTTTTAAATGGCACTGAACACACCATTTTCCAGTTATGAAAACAAAAACATATACTGGGACTAAATAGCTATTATATCATGTCATCTATCATCAACTTTCGTCAATTTGTCTAAATTATTCAGTATGTACATGTGCCTAACAACTAGTCAAAGTAAAATAAAAGGTAAGTTATTTTACTTCTTATTTTATAATACCTACTTCTTATTTCATTTTATAAACTTGTTATGGATGTTGTGTAGTTTTAACTTTTTAAAATACTTTATTTTATTTCTTATTTTATTTTACTTGCTGTATAAACTCACTATTTCTCTCTGATATTAATTTTTTAAATAACTTTGGTTCAACCCTGATATATTGATCAGAAACGTCAGGAAATACCCACAGTGTAATATCTAGATGAATATCGGGAAGACTAAATAAACTATAACCTATAACGTATCTGCGATTTTGTTATGTTGGTGGACATATAACAACTCTAAAATGGTCATGGAGACGTTATGATCACAATAATCATAACGTAACAATGTATCGTGGTTACCATATAATAACGTTCATAGTATGAGTTTTTGCACAGTGGGTCTAGATGAATACAAGAATGGGAATGGAGTAAATTAAGTTGGGGTGGCCCTAAAGAGATGAAACGTTGAATAGAAAATGCAATCATCGCAATTAAATACTTCTCTGTCACCTAACCATAAGTCTGAT
The DNA here is from genome assembly GCA_018342105.1 of Gonioctena quinquepunctata. Classification (NCBI taxonomy): domain Eukaryota; kingdom Metazoa; phylum Arthropoda; class Insecta; order Coleoptera; family Chrysomelidae; genus Gonioctena; species Gonioctena quinquepunctata. The sequence goes on from JAFIRS010001304.1 coordinate 141,835, forward strand.
GATAAAGGCGCTAGCTAGCTAGTCAGTACAGTTTCTGGTACCCAAAAATATCCATCTCTTGTTGGGTATTTTTGTAAATGATTTGAACTAGACTGATCTCGCCTTAACGTACTTCTATTAGTATGGGAAAGCAATTCAACGATAAATATATAATCTTCAAAGTATCCTAATCATTTTCTATTCTACAAGGAAGTTCCTCCTTCAGGTGCTTGTATTATTAGGATATAGCAGGGCGTTCTGTCGCTAGTACCCAGTGAGCACAAACACAGAGATGTTAAAAGTACGAGATTTTGAGACATTGAACATACACTGTGATGTTCTGTTTATACATGAATAGAACTTTTGTAGAACATCCAATGTCCGCCGAAGGTGGCGATTTTCGGGATGTCACAAAAAGTCCTAAGTATAGCATTTTCACAGACACAATAGAACATTCCCAAAACGTTTTGCGAACCCTAAATCGCAGTAAATAAAACATTTTCAGAGATCACTTTCTGAAGCCTTCTTTTATTTATTTGGACTTTTGAAGGTGACACATTCTATTTGAAATGGAGTTTTTTTTTCAATTTTTATACCACCAGGAATGCATCCCTCTCTTAGGATGTTCATCATGTAATCTAAATGGAGATTCTTCTTGAAAAAATGAACTTAACACATTCTAACTGAAACTTTTCCATTAATTTATTCTGTTAGGATGATAGTGTTGATGGTGAAAACTTGAAATTAGGTAGTTTTTTTTATAACTTCCAAGGCTTTTATATTTCTTAGGGTACTGAATTCAAAATTTCATCCCATGAAACAGATCCGATGTGAAATATACTGACCACCAATTTTGAAGATATTTGCAATATCATTATATATTTTCTTGTATATAAATTCAATTGTATCTCATTTCAGTTCGCATAAGTCAGTAGGAAAACATGAGGAGTTGTTTTTTATTTTCCAACTCCCCATAATCTGAAAACTAACAAAGTTTCTAATGGAAAAATGTATTAAGAAAACAGGAAGAATCTTCAATGATACAGTTTGAACATGTCATTACAGATTCGAACATCCTATCAAAAAATACAGTTTTGAGGTTATATTATGTTTCTGGACTATGCTAATACATTTAATTCATGCAATACTTACTTTATTTACTTATTCAGTGTGATATCAAAAATGTCTATTATATAATTGGTAATGTTCACCACACTTCAAACACTCATCACTTTCCAGTTTTTCCCAGTTAAAAATTGAAAAAAGAACTTCAGCCAACGCTTCACAGTATTCCATGTGTCATGCAGTCAAGTATTGTTTTGCAAGGTTTATCAGGTTTACCACACTGAATGCCCAAATTGTAACATGACGAGAATTTTAAGATGTAAGCAGAAAATGTGTGGAAAGGTCATTTGGACATTGGTTTTTATTATAATGAATAATATTATTGGTTTCATTTGCTTATGAAAATATAAGAATATTGTTTCTGTCATGAGTAAAATAGGAGGTATTGGTATTAAAATGAAGGAATGCAAAATGAAATAAATAGTTGAAAGTGAGGGGTCGAAAAATATAAATATTCTAAGATTCAATTCACATGAAATTTTTAACTTTTTGTTGTGAGATATGATCAAGTTATTAAAAAAAATTGTCGATAACCATTATGAAACTGGGCAATAAATATATATTCAATATCTGGGATGAACCTCTCAAGGTGAACTATAAAGAACATCCACAATACTTCCAACATCCTTTAAAGTCCTCTTTGGGAAGTGCATATTGCGCTCAGATCAATAAAATTGATCTGAGATACTGCTTCTCAAAAAAAACATTTTCATGCCTACGTTTCCAAAACATTCCAAAACCTCCCAGGGATGTTTGTGCTCGCTGGGTATAATGATTATACATTATCATTCACTGGTTGTACTCTTGTTTTTTGTGCTTGAACTCTATTCAGTATTGAAAATATAGATTTTCCTATTCAAAACTTTTTTTTACACACACACACACATGCAAAAAAAGTTTATTTTTGATAAAATTGGAGGTCTTGTATTTTTTTTATTTTTAGTTCAATTTTCATAAACTGTTCAGCAAACTGTAGATAAAATGACTAATTTAAACTTGCATATCCAGTCTTTTGTTGAATGCTGGCATATTAGTCATTATATACAGGGTTAATTAAAAGGTTGTTGTATAACCCTAATTTTAAAACACTCTGTGCAATAATTCTTTCAAAATACCAATTTTTGTTAAGAACCATATATTCCTTTCCTACATTTTGTTTTTTGGTTCATGTCTTAACCCAGGGAAGTAACTGTGAAGTACTATGGAAGTAACTTTGCGACTAAAAGCTCGCATGCGATGTACCAAAAACATCGCTTCCCGCTCGCATTTGCAGCGAAATGTCCACGACATCAAGTACGCATTTCAAATTACTGTGTTGCTCAAATTGAGATTTGAAAAAATTGCTTCAAAAAAACCTCCATCTGTAGTCACTTTTGTGGAAGTTATTGAGTCAATAAATATATTTTTAATAACCACATTGAGTCGTTTCATGCGAGGTTTCTTCGAGACTTCCTTATTCCACTCCTTTTTTCACCACACATAGAGAACATTATACCAATTTCAATACGAAGTTCAATTATGATTTCATTAAGGTATAATTTCTGTTATTATTGGAATATTCAGTTCAGTAGTCCTATCGATATCCACATTCAGCTTTTTCAGGCGAGGTTTCTTTGAGACTTCTCAGTTGCATTCCTTTTTTCACGACACATAGAGTAAATATACCAACTTCCATATTATATTCAATTATGAACTGAACAAAACGTAAGTGATATTGAGTAGTCCCTTTGGAACTTCCAGTATGTTTTCAAATTTCTACAGGATATTCTACTCATTTAATAAATAATATTTGATAGAGACATAGGTTCCCATGTCCGAAGGTCTTACAAGACAAAAAAAATATAATTGTCACTTATAATTTCCAATATCACTTCATATCTGAAACATTCGCATATCTCGCGGAAATATGCTCATTTTGATGAATGAACAATAACCACTTCCTCCATAAACGCGCGACAGGGATTAACTTAAATTTTCTTTTTCTCCCAATTTTTTATGCTAATGGCCAAATCTCAAAAATGTCTTTATTTTCGTATTTATCAATCAATTTCAAACATATAATCTTCAGGTTTACTCAATTCCTTTGCATCGTTTTCATGATAATTAAACATAAACCTATAACATGTTTAATTATCTTGAAAACAATGCAATTGAATTCAGTAATATATGTGTTAAAATTCATTCATTAGCGTAAAAATTTCGGAGGAAAAAAGGTAAGAGATATGAGCATATTTTTGAGCTCTACAAATGTTACAGTTATCATCAAGAAATATCGAAAAATACGATAATATAAATGAAAATGTATTTTTTTCCTCACTTCAAATACGAGATTCGGATATGGTCCCTATATGAAATATCATCTAACAGTGAGTAGAATCTCCTGTAGAAATTTTTACAAACAATTTGGAACCACTGTATATTAGATTTCTTATTGGGACTTCATTATACAACACATGGACTACTGGATGGCTAAGTTATAAAATCCTGAGCCATAGCTGAGCTTCCTGCTTTCATGAACACGTTACGTGCCAAACATGAGACACATTTGAAAGGCACACAGCAAAAATATTACGCAAAATATTCAAATGATGAGTCAGCAACAAAGTCGTTCTAGAAACATTAATTATGCCTATATTATTTAAAAAATTAATTTCCAAAGCCTGTTATATAATGAATAACAATTTATTCTGAACTAGAAAAAAAAACATCATTCACAATAAAAAATTAACATATCTTCGATGGCTATGATAGTGATGAACATCCATATAATGAATAACAATTCAATCTAAACTGAAAAAAACAAACATCATTCACAAAAAAAAATTAGATTCACAAAAAAAAAATTACATCTACAAAAAAATTTAATTAATTTTCACTTTTTTCGAAGAGGCCTCCAATAAATGATGCCCACGATTCTTATGCCTAGAACTGGGTTCACTCAATTGTTTGGGCATTTTTCTTTTTCTGAAAATGAGGAATATATTGTCTGAAGGTATCTGGTTGAACTTTTGAATAAAATATATACATAATTCTTCCTAGGAAAAATAGTAAAAATATATGAAGATTATGTGAAAACTTTATTATGTTTAGACGAACCAGAACATCCAAAATCAGTGTATATATGAAACCTGGCTCAAGTAAATACATTTTTCTATAAAGAATATTCGAACTCAATTGGAAGAATCAATATTCATAGTCCAAACTGTTTTCACCAACACGAGGGAATAACTATGAATGTTAATAAAAAACAAATTCAATCTAACTATACTACACCATTGCAAATGAATCCATAACAGAACAAAAGAAGAGAAGTGTAAAGAAATACAATTGGAAATGGGGATCTTTGAAAGGATAATCCCAGAAGGTGATTCTTTTATATTTGATAGTGGACAAGTTGACAACAGTGAAGGTAATCAATATAATAAATACAAAAAATCGTTGAAGTTTTGATGTTCTAAAATTGTTTTGTTGTTGATTTTTAGAAAGAAGTTAATGAAAACTTGTACTCTTTATGATAGTGTCAGCATTTCCTCAAAATTCAATTGTCTTCCATATACGGGGAAGTTGGAAAATTTGATAAATAGCTCAAGAGTAAAGTATCTTTTCAAAATACACAAAAAATTATTAAAAGAACACTTATAATTGAAGTAAAATTCCACAAATATGAAATCACAGCGTCCTATTACTAAAACCATTGATTTTTCCATTTATTTATTACATCACCCTGTGCATTTTAAGGAATTGTGAAGTAAAAGTTTACTTATTGAGTATTATCGGAACATCTAGAAAAAATTGAGTACTACCCAACTATCAACTAGAAAATTGAATTAGTGTTGACAGAATCTCATTTCTTGTGTCCATTGACAAAAAACAGGATTTTTTCATCAACCCCTACTAACTTGACCTCTGCAGTCAAAATTATTTGAAAACAATTGAACTGTGTTGCAACCAATATAAATAAGACAGGTCATTCCAATCTCCAATACATGGTAGCCATAATCACAGAATTGTGGAATAAAAAAGAGAAAAATCAGTAAAAATGTGTTTTAGAAGTAGGAGACTGATTTCATATTCTTCTTTCAATTATAAATCACTTCTTCAAAAAATTCTTTTGTGTATTTCAAAAAAATAAAGGTACTTTACTCTTGAGCTATGCTTGAATTTGCATTGTGCATTTTGAGTTCGATGAGATACAGGCACTTACATAGGGAAATAATATTCTGAGAAAATACAAATAAACTTTTTTCCCAATTGTGTTGAAAAATCTGACAGTCGCTGTATATTAGGAACTTTTTGTTTTTAATTTTTTGGGGATGCACTTTAATGTGAAATACAATCAAGTTTATTAAAAGTAATTGTTCAAGTGTTTCATCCTGTATATTATGCTTCGCTATGACATTTATCAAAAACAGCTGGGAAGAAACATTCACTGTTATGAAATCAATTATTATTTTCAAATAAGTATAATATTACTTCATAAAATGACAAATTTTATCTTCAGTTGGAGAAGAACAAAGGTAGAGGAGTTTGCTGGGGTTAGGAAATAATGTGAAATAAATTATACTCCTTCCTCTATTAGCATATCAGAGACTTTATCCATAGCTGTTTTAAAAACCTTAATTGGTAAATATTATTTATATCTAGGGAATATTTTAGAGTTTGAGGGTAGATATAGCTTTTCATGACTGATGAGAAACTTGGTTGCCCTTCTACACTTTATAGATTTTTTAGCCCTTCAGTTGGAACTGCAAAATATTCCTCAAGATGCTATTTGTAACCTTATTGTCAGTATGAACCGACGTAAGCAGGCAGTTATAAATGCTAGAGGTGATAATATGAAATATTAGGCTAAATTTGTTGTAAAAAGCACATTTCTTCAGGTAAGTTATGTTACAGTTGGATTGGTTTGTTTTGAAGTTGAAGTTTGCATAAAAAAACATTTTTTTTAATTTTTGTGTAAACTACCCCTCGAATTATAAAAAATAATTAATAAAAAAACCTTTTTAAAGACAAGCTTTTTTTCAAATGCACTAAAAAGTCAAAAATAATTGCTTTGGATGTGTGACGTAGGTTATTCCGTGTGTTGTGGATTCAAAAGCTTGTCACGCAAAGTTTTCAGTTCGAATAAAAAAGCGACAAGCTTTTGAATCTATACCTCACGGAATAACCTACGTCACACATCCAAAGCAATAATTTTTTTACTTTTTAGTGCATTTGAATAAAAGCATGTCTTTAAAAAGATTGTTTAAATATTATTTTATTTTGTGCCTTTTAGTACTCAAGTACGCCTTAATCTATGCATTTTTGTTAAAGCATCGTTATTACGAGGCCTTTTTCCTGTGAGTTCTGAGCTATCTAGTCCTTCAATGATTGATGAGACCATCTAAAGATTAACTCATCTGCCGTCTTGGAGTTGCCATCTTCAATTTATGAATTATAACTAAAAATCAATAATCTTCGACATAACTCATAATCTCCGACCCCAAAAACCCCGACATACCAATTTTGAATCGAATCGGGCCATAATTACAAAATTCGTCCGCCATCTTGAATTTGTGAATTTTGATAAAAAATTCATAATCTCCGACCCCGAAAACCCGCACATACCAATTTATCGAATCGGACAATAAACCAAAATCTCGTCCGCCATCTTGAAGCGCAATTTTGTTTTTTTCTATAACAAAAACTCCATGAGCCGCCATTTCAATTTCATAAATTTTGACAAAAAATTCATAATCTCCAACTCCGAAAACCCCCATATACAAATTTCGAATAGAATCCGGACCATAATCACGAAACTCTTCCGCCATTTTGGAGCCGTCATCTTGAATTTTTAAATTTGTGACAAAAAATTCATATTGTACGATCTCGAAAACCCCAGATACCAATTTTGAATCGAAAAGGACCATAATCACAAAGCTTGTCCGCCATCTTAAATTTTTGAATTTTGACAAAAAAATCACAATCTCCGTCCCTGAGAACCCCGACATACCAATTTTGAATCGAATCATAATGCATTGTCACCGGAATTATGAACACCTGCCAAATTTCAGCTCAATCGGATGTCGGCAAGTGCTCCAAAAATGGATTACAAATTTTGAACCTGAAAGAATGACTAACATACGAACGAAGCAAGTTAAATAAAAGCTTGTAAAAAATGCTTATGGTGTACCACAGGGCAGCGTGCTTGGTCCAATTCCATTTTTACTTTATGTCAACGACTTACAACAATATTTGAATGATGACTCAGTTTTCATTACAACTTATGCAGCTGATACCAATATACTTATCTATGGAAAAACATATGATGTGCTCAAGGCTAAAGCTGAAACAGTATACCAAAAGTTATGTGACTGGTTTCTTAAAAATTCCTTAGTTCTGAATCCTGAAAAAACTAATTGCATCTTATTTAGACATAGTAGAAATAAAAACAATTATCCAAATGAAATTGACTTGATCAATGTGAATGTAACCTTTTCGGAGTGTTTGAAATTCCTGGGAGTCTCATTTTTTTATATAAGCACAAGCATCTTTTTTCTGATAATATTAAAGAACATCAATATAAAACTGGACACAGAAATGATTTTTTTCAACCCATTGCATGAAACTAGTTTTTTTGAAAAAGGTTGTTTCTATAAGTGTCTGCATCTATACAATGTATTATAGTCCATCCAATATCAATTGCAGAAGCTGTTTCCATAGGGAGCAAATAAAAACTCACTTTGCTAACACGAGCGTATATGCGAAGAAACGGAACGAAAAATAATCTGTACTACTTGTATACAGTCTCCGTCGGCACAAAGAGCCCGATGGTCAACGTGGACTTGAGTGACTGCTGTCTGTTCTACAACCGATTCGTCTGGACCAATCAAGTCGGACATCAATTCTTGCAGGTGTGTCTATACGATGGGAGGTCATAAATCACGCGTTATATTTGTGTTTTAATAGCTTTGAAAGATTAAAAACCAGTAGCGTCTGTGGTCTTGGTGTGTGCCGATCGAAATACGTTTTAGGATATTAAAATATTTAAATAAAATTAGTTATCTCCGCCACTGCTGCTCACAGGATTTCGCCGCAAGACTTTTTTATGATTCTGCAATTGATATTGGGAAAACTATACCTATATGTATAAAAAATACTCCCTCCTTGAGTAATTTTAAACAAACAGTGAGAACTGCTTTAGTAAGTGTAGAGCCCTATGAAATGAGTGACATTTCACGTGTTACATTCTTGTAATATTAGTATTTTTACACGCTTTATATTAGCCTCACTTGTATGTTTGTTTGTAACCGATTCCTCTGGGCGCGATTTTGACCCACTTCCAGACGTACGAATGATTTGAAATTTGGCAGGTGACAATGCATTAAAAAAAATGTTTGAAAAAAAAACAAAATGGCGGCTCCAATATGGCGGACGAGTTTTGTGATTATGGTGCGATTCGCTTCAAAATTGGTATCTGTGGGTTTTCGTCAGAGATTATGATTCTTTTGTCAAAACTGAAAAATTCAAGATGGCGGCTGCAAAATGGTAGACGAGTTTGTATTCAAAATTGGTATGTGGGGGTTTTTGGGGTCCAATATTATGATTCTTTTGTAAAAATTGAAAAATTCTAGATGGCGGCTTTAAAATGGCGGACGAGTTTTGTGATTATGGTCCGATTCTATTCAAAATTGGAGAATAATAGTTAAAAAAATTAAATAATAATAATAATAGTTTGAAAAACTAAAAAACATGCTTTAATAGAAAACAAAACTAGAAAGTTGAAAATAAATAATAGTTTAAAAACTAAAGAACACGCTTTAATAGAGAACTAAACTAAAGAGTAGGAAATAATTTTAAATGAGTTTGAAATAAGAATACAGTGATTAACAAGAAATTTATTTCATCGTAAAAAAGCGTGGGGTGCTTTTTAAGATATTTTTATAATGATTCTACTTTTACCAATATCTGTCCATGAAATATTAACAACAATTGACATCAAGCACCCCACGCTTTTTTACGATGAAATAAATTTGTAGGCATTATTCTGTATGAAATAATTTATTTGTAACTGGTACTCGGTTGAGTTGAGCAGTCTAACTGGACTTCGCCGAGGACAATTAAAATAAAGACATTTTATTATTATTATTATTATAATAGGCTTCATCACTTAATAGTTTTTTACATTTATTTCTGAATATGATAAAAGAAGTCTCTTTGATTTAAGAACAATCATAGAAGAACAACATAATATTTCATATCACGCTGGAGTTCAAACATTGCTGAGAATACTCCGCGAGAGATTCTGGATAATCAAAGCAAGAAAAATGGTTAAAGAAGTTACTTCAAAATGTGTGATTTGCAAGAGATTCAAAACGAAAACTTTGGAAACGCCATTTGACCACTTCCTAAAGATAGGTTAAAAAATTCAGCGACATTTGAAATAACTGGCACAGATTTTGCGTGTTCTTTGTATTTGAAAAATAAAGAAAGGGCTTGTATCGTCATTTTTACCTGTGCGGTTCATAGAGCATGTCATTTCAAGTTGGTGAAGTCTCTTTCAACCGATGCCTTTCTTCAAGCTCTCAGGAGATTTGTCGCTAGGAGAGGAAGAGTGTCAGTTATATATTCCGACATTGAAACCAATTATATTGGAATAAACAATCAATTGAAAAATTTGGATTGGAACGAAATTTTGAAATATTCTCATCGGTTCAACGCATAATCTGGAAATTCAACGTCCCAACAGCTCCTTGGTGGGGGAGGATGGTGGGAGCGAATAGAAAGAATGCTCATCTTTGGCCAAAATCAGTTTAGTTTTTACCCTTATCAAACCACTCTCATCTTTAAAAACATTAAGGTTAGAAATTCCTTCTGATGATGTATTACCAAAACTTTCGCTCTGTATGATTTTCATCAAACAAACTTCTGCCCTGCCAACTTCCTCACAAGACAACTCATCATCATGAAATTTCCTTCCACGACATTTTTCAGAAAATCGAATCATCCATGCAATCATTCTGAGTATTCTTGAATATTTCGAGAAATAATTGAATTCAACAGAAGTCATGTCTCTTTGATTAACTAAATTTGAAATTGTAGTTTTCTCAGACTCTTCGAATGCCTTTTCTTCCGAGAATTCCTGAGATGACAAAGGCCAAAATTCTATATTTTTGTTAAGCCAATCGGGACCCTCCCACCATTTCGATTCCAATAAACGTTTACAACTACATCCACGCGAAGGGAGGTTGGCAGCATTCATATCCCCTGGTGCATGATGCCAATCATTAACGTTTGTGTCAGTACGTATTTCATTCACTCGATTCATCACAAAAGTTGTCCAACTTGATTTTGTTTTGATCCATGTCAATACAACTTTAGAATCACTCCAAAAATACGTATCCAAAGAACGAAAATAATCGACTTGTTTTATAAATTGATATAGTCTACATCCTATTACTGCCGCCAATAGTTCCAATCGAGGCAATGTGACATTCTTTATGGGACTCGTTGTAGATTTGGCTTGTAGTAGGTGACTAGATACTATTCCCTTCTCTTCAATTCGAATAAAGATACAAGCAGCATAAGCCAATTTACTGGCGTCAACAAAAATATGTAAAGTAGTATTCCGTTGTAATAGGTTGAATTTAAATAATGCACGAGGTATACTACATAACTGTAATGAATGGATTTGTTTCAACCACTTTCCAAAATTTCCAATGATTTCTTCTGGCAATTTAGTAACCCAATGTATTTTCAACTTCCAAGTTTCTTGTAATAATAATTTTGGTACTAGAGTTACGGGGCAAGTAAAACCAATTGGATCGAAGATACGGTGGTATGCTGATGATAAACCCCTCTTTGTTGTTGGAATTGTTACTATTTCATTCAGTACATGAACATCGCAACACAATGTATCGTTTTCAAAATTCCATTGCAACCCTAGAACTGGATTTATATTTCCTTTGATGGTTAATTCTTCATAATTCTCAGTAAAAGTTTTAGAACCGTTATGAACCCATCCTCTCAAATCAAATCCTGCAGATGACATCAAATGTCTTGATTCCCCAATGAATTGTGAAAGCTCTTCCGTATCATTTACACTAGTTACACAGTTGTCTACTTAGAAAGAGTTTTTCAATTTTTGTGCGGTTTCTCTCATGTTTTCAGGTGCCCTTTCCAAATTAAATGCAAGTGTAGCTGCTAGTAAAATTGGTCTTGAAGATATTCCAAAAACTACTATAAATTTTTTGCTTTTTTGACGACAATTCTTCCCACTAGAGGAACCTGAGTATATCCCTATCATCTGCAGCTATACTTATTTGTAGAAAAGCCTTTTTTATATCTGAAATTACTCCGATTAAACCGATTCTAAACTTGAGGAGAATAATAGGAATGAGTTCGATCAAGTTGAGTCCTTTCATCAAGCAACTATTGAGATATTTTATCCTTGGCTGATGCATCGAAAACTGGCCTAATTTTGGTTGTTAAACTATTTTCTTTTATCACCGGATGATGGGGTATGTAATGTTCTCTACTATTGTTAATAGTTGTTGTGATTTGTTCAATTATTCTCAACTTTTCCCATTCGTTGAAAACTTCATTATACTGTTGGTATTTTCCTAAATTAATCAACCTTTTTGTTGAAGATAGAAGTCTACTTTCTTTCAGGGTGTACTTCAATCCAAGGCAATTTCATTTCATACCTGTTTTCATTGTTATATTTTACTGTTTCATTGAAATATTCAATTGCTTCTGCTTCTAAAATATCCCTCTTTTTAATGGAAATTGGATCTTCGATCCCCAAAACATCTAAGCTCCACAAATCATATATTGTTATGCCATTGAAGCAACTAGGTCATCAATCTGTTCTACTCTACCAGTTAAAAGTTTACCAAAAATATCGGCCCTCAAAAGTGAACTGATTTCATTTATTTCTACCTCAGCATCAGATACCAATATGTTTTTCTCTTTCAACAAACTGATAATATGAGCGTTTTCTAACCTAACGAAACTGCATATTTTATTTTGTTCTAAAGCCAATAGTTTCAAACGAAAAGTGCTCTTCAAATCCTCAATAGTGATATTATATAAAGCATGATATTCAGGAGCTGATTGTTTCCCACCAAAAACACTGTATAATAATTTCCTCTCTGACACTTTTCAGTTTCATATTTTTAGCACAATCAGAAAGAATATATGAACGTTGAGATGCAGAATCGAGTAATGCTCTGACAATTTTTGTACCTGAATCACCAACAAGTTTGACAGCCACAGTTTGTAGTAGAGTACCTGTGGTATTATTACTGATCATTATATTCTCCGGATTACTATGTTCGTGAAATTTGGGAATTTCTGGAGTTTTGTTTTCTTTTTCTTTAGGCTGTGATATTGATAAGTAACCGCACAGTATTGGAAAATGCCTTCTACCACATATAATACATTTTATGAATGCTTTGCATCTCTTTATACTATGATAGGGTTTCAGACAACCGAAGCAAGCATTCTTTTTTGCATTAATTTCCTTTGTTTCTGTTATAGAAAGTGCACGTGCCTTGATGCAGTCTTGGCTCGATTGTGACTTGCCCTCACAAAATATACAATTTTGAGGTTTCTTACCATGTTTATTCGCACAAAAAATTGTCGCAGCAGTAAATGGATTTGGCTCACCTCCTTCGTGTTAATTTTTCTCCATGGATGGTTTACTTCTGCTGAAACTCTTGGATATCTTCTCAGCAGCAAAACTTGTTCCAGCTAGACTTATGCGCTCCTCGCTTTCCACTTCAGTTCGGAGAAAATCTAGTAAAATATTCAAATAATTAATATTTTTGTCTTTATCACTTGTTTTCAGATCTTTGGTGTGAATGTTATTACGATGTCTCTCCCACGCTCTTAAGGTTTCTTCAGGTAAGGCAGATTCAGCTAACGGGTACAACATGGCAGCATATTTATCACTAGTTACACCCAATGATTCTAAAGCTCTCAATTGTGTTTGTAGTTTTGTGGCTTGATTCAAGACTAGATTCAATAGCTCCCTAACGTAAACTTCAATGAGGAATTCATCTCTAGCGAATCTGTTTTTAAGTTGTTCCACAGCCTTTTCATAGTTTGATGCAGACGGTGGAAAACTATCAACTGAAGCTTTCGCTGCGCTACCTATCTCCATAGACTGTAACAGATATTGGAATTTGTCCTCTGTGTCAATTTCATTATCTTCGTGAATCTTGCGGAATTGACCCCAAAACCCTATCCAATTTCAAACGTCTCCGTTGAATTTTTTCAACTCAAATTTTGGCAATTTGAAATGTCTCTTGGCGTTTGACGTCTCTGTCCCAGAATCTACGTTAAAACTTGTTCCACCTCGATTCTTCTCATTTACTAAGGCAAACAAACTCACATTTCGACCTATACATTATCAAATACTCACGGAACTTCTCTACTGCTCCATACTCCTTTTCCAATTCTTCCTCATCATCATCTGGATCCCTTATCTTCAATTTGGGCCAATCGGGTAACAATATTGTCCTTTCTCAACGGCTGGGCATTCAATTCAATTTCTAATTCATAGCATGACTTGGTGAACAATTTTCTCAGCATATCCCGTTCTTTCTTCACCTTAGATAGATTCTCCACAGTAAGTCCTGTCACGGTCGCCATTTATGTTAGATGTGGAGATTTTGGAGAAATACGGGAATAAAATGATATTTTTTTCTGACGTTTTATATTTTACAAATTGTCAAATCAATATTCCAATCATAAACAAATTATGTATCCAACATAACTAAAAATCAAATACAGCATCTTTTAAAATATCGCAACTCCAACACTAACCATCTGAGCTATGGAGGACACAGATTCCACTGCATTTTGAGGATATCGCTTTTTTGTAGAATTTAATGACAGTTGTCAAAAAATCAAAATATACTTTATTGTCGGAAGATTAGTATCTCATTGACAAAGTCTTGTGAAGAAAAAATTACAGTAAATGTATAAATAATATAAAAACACATGTCACACAATAATTAAAAGATAAATAAAAAGAAAAGATAAATAAGATAAAATACATTCACATAAGCAAAAGCAACAGATATAAAAATTCAGCAACTTATGTCATTTTTAGAGAATCAAATCAAAATGTACTTTATTGTCTGAAAAAAAAATAAATATTTATTATTAAAATGTCGAAGACTATTCACACAAAGACAGTCTAGTCAAATATACTTAGTAGTCGAAAGAAAGTTTTTCCTCACAAAATGTAGTCTCAAATGGAACAATATAAATAAAAATATTAAAATGTATATAAACATTCCCGAATTTGTTGGTAATGGCAGTCGTTGAGCTGCTGTGTAATTTGAAAACCGGTAGCATTAATATAAAATTAGGTAATCTGGTAGAATTCGCCGAGATTATAACAAGCTTTTTCCGAAAGAAACTTTTTTACCAATTTCCTAAACTTTTCTTCATTCTCAATTTTTTTTTGGTGCAAGGGCAGGTGATTGAATAACTTCTTGCTTTCGTAGATTATGGAGTTCTTAGTTAGAGTTGATGTGGGAAGAGGCAGTTTAATGTTTAGGGAAGAGCTGCGGGTATTATGTGTCGGCGACAAATATATGAACTCTTTGGATTTTTTTTGGATTACGCACACAGTTTCCAAAATGAAGATGCAGGCCAGGGGCAAAATTCCATGGAGCAAAAATAATGGACTACATGAGTCCCCCGAATTGGCTTTGCACATATATCTTAGAGCTCTCTTTTGGAGCATAAAAACTCTTTCGAATAAATAGTTCGCGCACAATCACCAGAAGCAAATGTCATAACGAAGGTGAGATTCGATGAGTGAAAAGTATACATTCTTTGCCGCGGTTAAACCCAATTCATTGGATGTAACTTTGTTACTGAGATACTCATTTTCGAGAAATACATTGTTATACCTGTCTTAGAGGTATTAAAAGATAATAAGTTGGCGTCGCACCATTTTTTAACTTTACTCAGGTCCTCATTGATGATGTTTTCTAAAAATATATTATCAATACCATGCCAAAGGATTGTGGTGTCGTCTGCAAACAGTGTAAATTGTCCATGTATGTCCACATGTGTTAAATCATTCACATATAATAAGAATAACAGAGGGCCCAGTACAGAGCCTTGCGGTACTCCATGTTTTAGAGCTAGATGCTTCAAGTTCACATTGGCAATGATGACGCTTTGGAAACGTTCGGCCAGATACGATTGAAACCAGAGCAGAGTTACACCTCTGAAGCCATAGGTGTGCAGCTTTTGGAGCAGTATCCTGTGATTTACGCAGTCAAAGGCCTTCGAAAGATCACAGAACACTGCTGCAGCTATCTCCCCATCGTTCAACCTAAGGAACAGCCGCTCAAGAAATGCGAATATTGCATCATTGGTATTTTTTGAGGTTTGGAAGCCATATTGGTCAGTACTGAGAATACCATGTTTGCTTATAAACGTTAACATCCTTTTTTTAACTAATCTTTCGATAACTTTCGCTAACGCAGGCAGCAAAGCAATCAGTCTGGAGTTTGAAGGAGAATCGTGGTCACCACCTTTATATAATGGAATGATGTTTGCTATTTTTAAACAGCTAGGAAAAACACCAACTGAGAACAAGTGGTTGACTGCTTCTGCCAAAACATGTAGGAATGAGGGTGGCAATTTCAGCAGTAAGTTCACTGAAATATCATCCCATCCAGAAGAGTTCTTATTTTTTATATCAACGATGGTTTCTCTGAGTTCAGTGGCATCTGTGGGAGCAAAATAAAAACTTTCAGGTACAGAAATATGGTCTAGATACGAACTGGGGTCAACCGAGGGTGATCATTTCTCAGCAAGCTTATCTGCTGCAGAGCAGTAGAATTAATTTAAATCATCCGGATTCACATTCGGTTTCAGTGAATTTGAATTGTTTTTACCTCTCAAGTCATTGACAATTTTCCAGCATTCTTTTTGTTTGTTGCTTGACCGATTAATTCTAGAGTTGTAGTATAGAGATTTGGCAGTTTTGATCACTTTTCTATAAATATTTCTATACTTGTTGAAATAAGTAACAAAGGGAATATTATTCATTGCAAATTTACTTATTGTGTGAAGTGAACGCATGTTTTTTCCTGAGATTCTCAGACCTAATGGGAATGGATTATGAATGTAAAGGATCTCATGTACTATCAGTGGACATCAAGATCAATTTTACCTTTTCCTAACGTCGCCGTGGATTGACGGCTTCAGTCAAGAGTCAGGCACTGATCTCCGACCACTGCCAAATATAAATAGAAAGAAGAAATATAGCGTCTGTGAATATATATATATATATATATTTATATATATAAGTAAATGAAAATTGTGGCATTGCAGACAAATTTTTGAATTAAAGAAAAAAATCCTGATCGAGGATAGATGAAATCAATTCAGTATGGCTGCTGGAGTATATAGCCACGTGACAACTAATTGATATACTTGGAAGAATGTTCAGGTTTCACACATCAGACTTACAAAAAAGTGTTCATACATAAAATGTAGGGAATTTAATCTTCTTCAAATTTGGATTAGACATTCTTGTCATAGGATCAACCGTTGAGGTACTATTGGAAAATTTAATTTAAAATGGCGGACCACGCCGACCCCCAAAGGTCAAAAACTTGGATTTTTCTTCGTGGTCTGGAACTAACTAACATATATCGAAATCGTTTCTACCCCACCTTTTGTAGGTCAGAGGCCTTTTTTATTCCCCATTGATTGGATTAATTAATAATCAAGGAAAAAAACAGTAGGTAATAAGTTATGAATTTATTAAATAATATTAATGTATTGCAAAAATACATAAATGTACATCATTTTTATAAATATTTTAGACTATTAGTACAAATAGTTTTGCAGCACCCGAAACTTAGAGCACTGCTATAAAAGACACTTCATTATTCAATATATGTTTTAGAAAATATTGCCTTTTTGGTGTTTTTTAAAATGAATTTTGTTCATGGTATTATTCTGCATAAACTAATTTAAAAAAAGTAGACACAGTTCAATGCAAGGTACTACCAAAACCAATACTTTCCATTTATTCAACCATAATGTAAATTCCAGGACTGGACAATTCTGGACTCAAATTGAAATATGTGATCTGTTATTATTAAGATTGGTAAGATTCAGCCAAACGTCTCTCCCTTTGACTATTCCAGATTCCATGATTTTCTATTAACCATCATGCATGAATTTCATTAGTGATTTTATGTTTCACATCGTGAATTTGCAGAATTTACAAAATGGGACATTAGGGCATTAGCTGCAATTTTAATAATTAATATTTGCTTTGCGCTATTCAGTATTATAACAAAATAATTTCAAGAAATCCTATATAGTTCAATCTTCAATGCTAACCATGTGTCCATGGACAGTTGCTGATTGATGATAACGCCTCCTATTGGAAAAGTCTTCATTATCTTCATTTAACTGTGATGAAGTGACATCTAGACCGGGATGTACAGGTGTGACCACTATCTGTTCGTAGTCAATGTTACGTCGCCTGAAATCAAACCACAAATACAAACATCAATAACTCTCTCAATAGACAAAGTATTTTTGGGTAGTTTAGTTACCAAATGCTTGTAAAAAAGTATACAGGGTGTAACATAAGTACGTTGAAATATTCAAGTGACGTATTCCTGAGACAATTTCAAGAAAAAAAGTCTATATAAACTTGTGTCCGGAAATGCTTCGTTTCGGAGATACAGGGTGTTGAAATTGAATTTTTTTGTTCGCTTTTTAAAAATAACTTTTGCAAAAAATAAGCTATTTGCACGAAATTTAATACCCGGTGTTTTTTTGACGTGGGAAATCATAATTTCGTATTAATTTTCATGTAACATCTAGAGGGCGCTGATGCGAACGCTGTCATTATTTATTTCAAATTGCCCTAACATTTTTGACAGTAAACTTTTGGTACTTCTCATGAAAAAACCTTATTCCCACACCTTTTCCAAGAAGAAAAGGTACACCTCCTCAACAACGCTGGAGGTGATCGTTTTCGAGATATTTACAATTTTCTATATCGATGCATGTTACTTAGTTCCTAGGGCGCTAAGTGAAGTTGCTGAGAACATTATACAAAAACTAAGTATGTGGTAGATCTCGTCAAAATAAACTACTTTTTTCCTATGAAATTTTTATCGAAAAATGATTTGTTTTCGAAATACAGATTGTTGAAATTTTTCAAAACATGGTTGGTTTTTGTCATAAGTTATTTGCAACTGCAGTTATTTTCATCAAACTTTATACGCAGTATACCCGGACAGACTTCTTCTGAACTGAGCATTATCAAACTGCTTAATCACTATAGCCAAATTTGATTTCAATAATTTTTGTCACTCTCCGCTTGCAAATTAGGTTAATTAAATCGAGTAGGCCATGAACGTTCGTTTATAAAAATAGAAGTTCGCTGTCACATTTTTAACTATTTATTGACAAATTCACAGTTCGGAGTTTATAAAGTGATTTTTTGGTACCATGCCCGACTTTACGAATGCTGAAATTGCTGATATGGTTGGTTGATTGAAAGCTGACGAGCCAGAGACAGGGTTGGCACTTAGCTTCCCTTGACACTGCGACCAGCTGGGGTCTATTGTATCACTCTGTCGTCAGTGGTTCCTCATTCAAGCAGGTTTGTGCCTTTAATTAGGTTTAGTAGCCTGTTAATAAGGTTCTTCGGATTCATGCCTGTTTCCGGGCTTGGCTTAGCTTGGCTGACGGAAAATCAACCGAGGCCAGACGCATCTATCAGGAAAGGTATTCGCAACGCGTCACTCCTTGTGCAGCGACATTTGCGAATCTTTTCCGATGACTTTCCGAATCTGGAAGCTTTGAAAGAAATTCTACAGTAGGACGGCCACGGACTACAAGAACTGTGGAATTGGAGGAGGCAGTTCTCGAAGAAATTAGTGAACATCCAGAGACAAGTACAAGAAAAATTAGTCAATCTTCAAATGTGAATCACATGACCGTTTACAGAATTTTAAAGGAACAGCAATTATATTCTTATCATATTCAGCGTGTCCAGGCACTTACGCTACGTGATTTTCAACCACGTATCGAATTTTCTCAATAGCTTCAAAGAAAACAACATCCTCAAATTTTATCGAAAATCCTCTTCACAGATGAGGCTAATTTTTCAAGAAGTTATCATGAACTTCCATAACAACCACATCTGGGCGGAAGATAACCCACATGCGATAACGCAAACTCATTTCCAAGACAGATGATCTTTTAATGTATGGGTAGGCATAATTGGGGATTATTTAATTGGGCCCTATTTTCTCCCCTTACGTTTGAATGGAGATGCTTGCCAAATTTTTTTGGAACACGAGCTTCCCCAGCTTACGGAAGATGTTCCCATGGGTCCCCGAAATCACTCTTGGTTTATGCACGATGGAGCCCCTGCTCATTTTAGTCTGATAGCAAGAAATTTCTTAGACGTAGCATATCCCCAACGATGGATAGGAAGAGGAGGCACTCAGCATTGGCCCCCGAGGTCACCGGACCTCAATCCCGTCGATTTTTCTAGTTTAGTTTATGCTAGCCCCATTGAAAACGAGGAAATGTTAAGGGATCGCATCATAGCTTGCTGCGAAACGATAAGAAACACTCGCGGCATTTTTCAACGGGTGCGGAATTCTTTGATGAGGAGAGCAGGAGCTTGTATTACTGTTGGGGGTCGTCACTTTGAACAGTTGTTGTAATAGTTATTTCGTTCAATTTTTATATGTTTAATTGCCTAATAAATAACAGTACTTCTCCAAATTGTTTTTTTCAAACTCCGAAATGTAGCACTTTCTAATTGAATAATTAAACCTGACAATTTTTTTAATTTGGATTGATTAAGCAGTTTAATAATGCTCAGTTTGAAAGAAGTCTGTGTTTAAAGTTTGATGAAAATAACTGCAGTTGCAAATAACTTATGACAAAAACCAACCATGTTTTGAAAAATTTCAACAATCTGTATCTCGAAAACAAATCATTTTTCGATAAACATTTCATAGGAAAAAAGTAGTTTATTTTGACGAGACCTACCACATATTTAGTTTTTGTAATGTTCTCAGCAACTTCACTTGGCGCCCTAGGAGCTAAGTAACATGCATCGATATAGAAAATTGTAAATATCTCGAGAACGATCACCTCCAGCGTTGTTGAGGAAGTGTACCTTTTTTACTTGGAAAAGGTGTGGAAATAAGGTTTTTTCACGAAAAGTACCAAAAGTTTACTGTCAAAAATGTTAGGGCAATTTGAAATAAATAATGACAGCGTACGCAGCGCCCTCTAGATGTTACATGAAAATTAATACAAAATTATGATTTCCCACGTCAAAAAAACCCCGGGTACCAAATTTCGTGCAAATAACTTATTTTTTGCAAAGTTATTTTTAAAAAGCGAAAAAAAATATTCAATTTCAACACCCTGTATCTCCGAAACGAAGCATTTCCGGACACAAGTTTAGATAGAATATTTCAACGTACTTATGTTACACCTTGTATATACTAATAAGTATACGGAACAAATCAACTCGACCATCTCATTATAGATAATTTAAGTACTCAAAAATAGTAACTGCTGAAAATTGCTGTCTGTTTTGAAGGAATTTATAGTGGCTTCAAAAAAAAATTTTCATTTTCATTTTCATTTTAAAATTTACGATTTAGAAATCAAAAGGGGAGTATTCAGTTCACATTAAAAATCAAATTATAGAAGCAAAGTAATAGAATATTTGCTTTACAAGAGAGGGGGGAATTTTGGAAAATGCAAAATTCTGTTTAAACGGCAGTGTAGAGTTTTCTAGTATGCAAAATAATAATAATAATAATAAATTTATTGCACTATGTAAAAAGAGGAACATTACAAGCCAGTCACATGAAAGAATCATAGAGAAGATCTTCTGTAGAAGAAGCGTACAAAGGTATAAATTGAGATTTTCATATCAGAAAATCGAATTCAGGAGGTCGAAATACATACCACCTGATATATGAAATCATTCGTCGCCCCGTCGGAGGGTCAGTTTTGGGGGTGGAAATGTTGAAAAAAATCAGAATTCAGTTTAAACGGCAGTGTAGAGTTTTCTAATATGCAGAATCAAATTCAGAGGGTTGAAATACATAGCACATGATATATGAAATCATTGGTCGCCCCGTCGGAGGGTGAATTTTGGGGGTGAAAATATTGAAAAAAATCAATATTCAGTTTGAACGACAGTGTGAGTTTTCTAGTATGCAAACTCGAATTCAAGATGTTGAAATACATACCACCTGATATATGAAATCATTTGTCGCCCCGTCTGAGGGTGAGTTTTGGGGGTGGAAATGTTGAAAAAATCAGAATTTAGTTTAAACGGCAGTGTAGAGATTTCTTGTATGCATAATCGAATTCAGGAGGTCGAAATACATATCACCTGCTTCATGAAATCATTTGTCGCCCCGTCGAAGGGTGTGTATTGAGAGGTGGAAAAGTTGAAAAAAATCGATATCCAGTTTAAACGGCAGTGTAGAGTTTTCTAAAATGCAGAATCGAATTCAGAGGGTTAGAATACATATCACATGATATATGAAATTATTTGTCGCCCCGTCGGAGGGTGAGTTTTGGTGGTGGAAAGTTGAAAAAAATCAGAATCCATTTAAACGGCAGTGTAGAGTTTCTAGTATGCAGAATCGAATTCAGGAGGTGAAATAAATAGCACATGAAAAAATTTGTGCCCCGTCGAGGGTGGTTTGGGGGTGGAAATGTTGAAAATAATCAGAATTCACTTCAAACGGCAGTGTAGACTTTACTAGTATGCAGAATCAAATTCAGAGGGTTGGAATAAATAGCACATGATATATGAAATCATTTGTCGCCCGTCGGAGGTGAGTTTTGGGGGTGAAAATATTGAAAATAATCAGAATTCACTTCAAACGGCAGTGTAGACTTTACTAGTATGCAGAATCAAATTTCGGAGCTTGAAATACATATCACCTGATATATGAAATCATTTGTCTCCCCGTCGGAGGGTGAGTTTTGGGGGGAAAATATTGAAAAAAATTTTCATTTAAACGACAGTGTAGAGTTTTCTAGTATGCAAAATCGAATTCGGAAGGTCTAAATACCTGATAGATGAACTGTCGTTAAAACTGAATTCTGATTATTTTCAACATTTCCACCCCCAAAACTCACCCTCCGACGGGGCAACAAATGATTTCATATATCAGGTGGTATGTATTTCGCCTCTGAATTCGATTTTGCATACTAGAAAACTCTACATGTCGTTTAAACTGAATATTGATTTTTTTTCAATATTTTCACCCCCAAAACTCATCCTCCGACAGGGCGACAAATTATTTCATATACCAGGTGGTATGTATTTCGATCTCCTGAATTCGATTCTGCATAATCGAAATCTCTACACTGCCGTTTAAACAATTCTGATTTTTTTCAACATTTCCACCCCTAAAACTCACCCTCAGACAGGGCGACAAATGATTTCATATATCAGGTGGTATGTATTTCGAACTCCCGAATTCGATTTTGCCTACTAGAAAACTCTACACTGTCGTTTAAACTGAATATTGATATTTTTAAATATTTTCACCCCCAAAACTCACCCTTTGACGGGGCGACAAATTATTTCATATATCAGGTGGTATGTATTTCGACCTTCTGAATTCGATTTTGCATACTAGAAAACTCTACACTGCCGTTTAAACTATATTTCGATTTTTTTCAACTTTTCCATCCTCCAATACACACCCTCCAACGGGGCGACAAATGATTTCATGTAGCAGGTGATATGTATTTTGACTTCCTGAATTCGATTATGCATACTAGAAAACTATACACTGCCGTTTAAACTGAATTCTGATTATTTTCAACATTTCCACCTCCCAAAACTCACCCTCCGACGGGGCGACAAATGATTTCATATATCATGTGCGATGTATTTCAACCTTCTGAATTTGATTCTGCATATTAGAAAACTCCACACCGCCGATTAAACTGAATATTGTTGTTTTTCAATATTTTCACCCCCAAAACTCACCCTCCGACGGGGCGACAAATGATTTCATATATGATGTGGTATGTATTTCGACTTCCTGAATTGAATTTTGCATACTAGAATACTCTACACTGCCGTTTAAACAAATTTTGATTTTTTCAACATTTCCACCCCCCCAACCCCCGGGGGGAAATGATTTCATATATCAGATGATTTTTTTTCCCCGGAACCTTTAAAAAAAATTTTTTCAACATTTCCACCCCCAAAACTCACCCTCCGACGGGGCGACAAATTGTAACGAAGTTACTATTTTCCCGCTATATTATCAGCCAAAAGCTCCCTGTAAGGAATTAAAATCCCCTTGACAGTAATAATAGGTCTAGAAATACCATTCGTGTTCGTGATAAATCCGTGGATTACATCTATCCTAATAAACAGACTAAACGCCGTCCGGAAATTACGCTTACCCCGCGAGGCGTAGCTAAATAGCACGTACGAATATAACCTGCGCCGGCTATCGACTCTCGAGAACACATTTTGATCGAGCAAGCTGGACTATGTTCAAACGCCGACAAGAGAATTCAGTTATCCGATAGAAGCCCGAGACAGCAGTCCAGTTGAGCCAAAAGCACACGCTACCGAGCTGACGTCACATCACGAGGATTCCCACTTAGGAGAATTTCACAAGCAGTGAGCGGAGCAGAGGCAGTTGTCCGCCAGAAGCCCGAGAGTACAGTTGAGTAGAGACAGAGACGCACGCCGCAAGCTGACGTCACAGCACGAAGGATTTTACAAGCTGGGTAATTATTCTATGAAAGTATAATTTGTATCGCAATCGACAGAGTCCACAAAACGGCGCGCGCATATAAGTCGGTCGAGAGGTATTCGGAAAAGAGGGGGAAGCCGGCTGTAGTTCCGTTTCGACATATTTCAAAGATTTAGTAGCTTGCCGAGCCCAGCAGAAGCAGTCACGCGTCCGACTAGTATCCAGAGTGTGAGCCAAAGACCGAAGCAGTCCACGACCGTCCCGGGCCTTGCCGAAGCAGTGAGATCGGAGTTTGGGTAAATATGTTGTATCAGGTAAAAGACATCAGGAAATGTTTGTAAGTACCACAGATGCGATGTGCGCATGATTGCAAGAGGCACATATGCATTTCAATGCTGCGCTGGTAATTTCTGCATACGAGTCCATACGATACCCACCGCAAGAGCTTTTGGTTGCTAAGTTTACCCCGCTTGCTTGAAAACACCCTCCCCGCTTTCTCTGTATATAGTGCTTGCCATGTGTTTATTTGTTGTGATAACTTGAGGCCGCCGTCAGCCGTCCTTCCTGTATTTCTATTATTATTAATATACCTGTTTATCCTGTTTCTAGTATTCTTTTATTTACTATGTTGAGTAGAATTTAAACATCTAGTGCGCAGTCGCCACCCAGGTTCGAAACCCAGTGAAAGGCAATTAAAGCCTGCCTTGCTGGCCCTGTTACAGTGTCACGACTATATTGACCCCTGGAGTGTCTTTCTTCACTGAGACTGCCCGGAGCAAAAGTGGCCTTTTCCACTATAAAGCAAAAGGTGGCGCCCGAGGAAAACCGAGAATAGTGAAAAGCGCCAAAGTTTGATAGCAGGGGAAGAAACCCCTTTACAAAATGATTTCATATATCATGTGCTATGTATCTCAACCCTCTGAATTTTATTCTGCATATTAGAAAACTCTACACCGCCGATTAAACTGAATGTTGATTTTTTTCAACATTTCCACCCCCCAATACACACCCTCCGACGGGGCGACAAATGATTTCATATATCAGGTGGTATGTATTTCGACCTCCTGAATTCTATTTGGCATACTACAAAACTCTACACTGCCTTTTAAACAGAATTTTGATTTTTTCCAACATTTCCACCCCCAAAACTCACCCTCCGACGGGGCGACAAATGATTTCATATATCAGGTGCTATGTATTTTGACCCCCGGAATTTGATTCTGCATACTAGAAACCTCTACACTGCTGTTTAAACTGAATTTTGATTTTTTACAACATTTCCACCCCCAAAACTCACCCTCCGACGGGGCGACAAATGATTTCATATATCAGGGCTATGTATTTCAATCTCCTGAATTTGATTCTGCAAACTAAAAAATTCTACAGTGCCGTTTGAATGTATATTTAATTTTTTCAACATTTCCACCCCGATTACACCCCCGCCCCCGGGATGACAACGCATTCTAAATATCATTTCTTACATTTATCAACCTACAGAATTCGATCGTGTACTGAAATAAGCCCTACATTGTCATTTTAACAAGAAACAGATCCGAGTTACATTTTTCTCAGTGTATTTTGTGGTTGTGGTTAACTTCACACCTGTATTAAAAGGATAACTTTTTGAGAGGGCTATATACTGGGTGTCCCGAATTCAGTGCGACAGGCAATATCTGGTTTGTTGAAGGAGATAGACAATAAAGTTTTTCACAGAAGTTTCAGGAATTTATGAGAGCTAGAAAGAAATATTTCTCACAAAAGTTTCAAGAGTTCATGGGAGCTCCATTTTGGTATAATTTCCAAATATACATGATGTTTCGTATAGGTGCTACATACACTTTGTTTATCATCACATATTCAGATCCTTCGTTGAATTCTGATATCATTTTTGAGATTCGGTTACGGCATTGCTATTGCCTTCAACCTACCAATCCCCATTTTTTGTCATGTATATTCCCTTATTTTGGATTAAATAAAGATCTTTGCAGAAAAGAAGAACCTACAGCGATTAATGATTTGTTTTCAAACTAATAACTGGCCTTGTAATCTACCAGATTTACTACAACTTATCTCTAGCAATGTTCCAACTAGCCAATCGAGAAATACTATTCTTTTTATATTCCGTTTCACTCCACTAATTATAGTAAAGATAGACCCTTTAAAAAATCTTTAATGATAACTTTGATTTCCTGCATGATGGCTTAATTAGCTCAAAAACTCAATATCAATGGGATTATAGATTATACAGTGCCAAATTAAAAAGTTGCCGGTGGGAATATCTCGGAAATGAAAAAAGATATCAAGAAATGCCCAAACCCGTTTTCATTTGAACTTCAGAAGTTCAAATGAATGTGTGATACATCATTGGACAGCTCGTCAAACATGCTTCTCAGTGGTACCCAATGTTGGGCGTGTGGAAATGTTATTGTCAAAAATTCTCAAAAAAATCCTAATTAACAAACTTAAGACGAGTGAATTCTAAAACAATAATCTTGTTCGCATACAGTGAATCCTTTTTTCCACTGAGGAAAGAAACCAGAGTCGTGAACCCAAAAAAACTGCAACACTAAAGAAATGACAATCAATGGAAAAACTCACAAAATTTGAACATTTTTACATTTATTGATTGGCAGACGAACAAAAAAGACGAACTCATTATCAGGTAGGTATTCCTTTTATTGCTGTTTTAAAATTTCTCTCTGCTAATTCGATATCATTAGGTGAAGAGTTATTGGACTTTTGTGGAGTCATTGGATTTTTGAAATCTCGAGTATTGAATTTATTTGTTAGTTTTACGAGTGTATTGAAAAAACGTTTATTGTCTAAACAGGATAAATCCTAATTACAAGACATTATAGAAGTTTCAGTTGAGAGATACAATTACAAATAAGTAATAGGTTATAGGTACAAAAACGAATGGGTAGATTATACAATGATATGATGCAGGTGGATACAAATGCAGGTATAGGTTGATGGTTTTGGTGTATTTATGCCGTTAGGATTGTGAACATGCAGTTGATTGTTTACTATACAGTATTTGTCTGACTTTGTTCTTGAAAGAACCAATTGGTTCATTGTGAATATCTATTCGAAAACAGACATCATTTGCTGTTTTGCATATTGCGTAAATGGAGATTTTATAAGTATGTTAGTATTAGGTTTTGGTAGGTGAAAACACAGTTTGAATCTACAGTTGCTACGTGGAACTTGGAGGTTTATTTGTGCCAATAACTCAGGACGGTCTGTTAGATTGTTTAAGAGTTTGTAGAGGAATAAGCAAGCACAGTATGATCTACGATTTTCCAGAGATAAAAATGAGTATCTGTTGAGCAGCAAATTGTTGTCATAACCTTGAGGGGGATAGAGCCCATCCAGCTTGAATGGCACATATTTCATGAATAATCTCTGCAGTGCCTCCAATGGATCAATGTGGCATTTGTACAGTGGGGATCATATCAGAGAGCAATATTCGAACCTTGATTTTACGAAAGCGTTATACAAGGCAATGAAGCAGTCCTTTTTTGAAAGTCTTTGCATGTTCGGAAAATCAGTCCTGCCATTCTCATAGCGGAAGTTATTTTATTATAGTGATTGGAAAAATTGAGTATGGGGTCGAATTCAATCCCAAGATTGTCAAGAAGAATGCGATATTGTTAATTGAGTAAGAAAACTCGATGTTTGACTTATTTAGGGAAAATGTGTTGTATTTGCATTTTTGGATTTTCAGTGGAAGCTTGTTTTCAATACACCAGAGGTGGAGATTATGAACATTATTTTGCAGTGTAAGACAATCATCAATTGATTCGATTCTTCTAGCAGTAGTTTGCTGGAAATGTTGTTCCCAATATCATTAATGAAGATTTAAAATAAGAGGGGGGCTAGATTGCTGCCTTGCGGAGATCTGCTTGATGACATTTATGGGATTCGTGGCCTTTAAATTAGACAAAGAGAATACGATTTTGCAGGAAGGACTGAAACAGATAAATGAGTTGAGAGAGTCAAAACCATGCTGTTTGAGTTTGCTCAGTATTATTTGATGATCAAGCTTGTCGAATGCTTTTGAAAAGTCGGTGAAGATGGTGTCCAATTGAGAGTGGTTGTCGAGGGCGTTGCTTACTGATTGGGTGAAACACATGAGGATCGTGACAGTAGATCGTTTGCTCATGAAACCGTGTTGGTCAAGTGAGATTGAGTTTTTTATGTTGGGGTATAGTGGGATGAAGACATATCTCGAAACCCTTTGCAAAGTTGGAGAGAAGTGTGATAGGTCGCTAATTAGCCACATTATTGAATGGCTCAGATTTAAAAATTGGGCATATTTTGGCAATTTTCCATCTATCTGGAAAACATCCAGTTTTCAATGCTAGATTGAAAATGGACTGGTTTAGCTAAGATTTCAGCGGAGTGTCTAACTAGAAAACTTGGGATTGAGTCGTATCCGGATGTGTGTTTGGCTTTAAGTTTCTTTGAACTTTTTGTACTTATAACGCCTCATGTGAAGAACAAAATGGCCGCGAGTGGAGTAAAAAATTCATATAGGCAAAAGAAAACATGCAAATATTGTAAAAAAATATCACTTCAGGTCTAATTTGTGTGAAATGTGAATCAGTGTATCACAAATCATGTGCCAATAGACTAAAAATGTGTTTTGATGAACTTATTAAAGAAAAATATATTATTAATTCCCAAGTATTGGAAGAAGCATACATACTGGAAGAAAACTCATTACTGAGACAAGTGATAGCAGACAAGGATACAATCATCAAAGACAAGAAATATTTAATAATACTATGGAACGAGAAAGTTGCATCATTAGAGGAGAAAATACGGGAAGATAGAGCAAATAGCAACCCCTACAAAGCCAATCAAAAGTACATGCCTCCAAAAAACAATGAAGCACTTGTAAAAACGAGGAACTCACAAAAAGAGCAGTGAAAAAAACAAACAAGACGGACTGGGAACAAGCAAATAACAACACCTAAGATAATACTGAAAAAAACGAAGAACACACAAATATTTCCACCCTTGTCCCATCCACAGACAGAAGACAATGAAAACGGAGGTGCACAGGCCAAATATAAATGGCAAACAATGAAAGGAAATAAAACATACAAACGTAATGTAGGAAAATCAGAAGAAACTGACGAAAAATTCAAGGGGGGGAAAAGCAGAGTATGGATGTATTCATCAAAAGTATCCAAAGATGTAACAGAGGCGGATATAAAAGCGTTCTTGAAGAAAAAAACTGGTGAGACAGGGATACGTCGACCGGACCATCAGAGGAGACAACGAGGCGGCGAAAGCAACGCTGATGTCCCCTTGGAGCCCCGACCGACGTGGCCTTCGCCCAAAGCCCAAGAAAAAATTCCCATTCCTGCCAGCCTGACTCTTAGCCACTTCCACAAACCTACCTGATGAATACGCCAACCACTTGGACGAAACGCTGCTTACCCTTAGATAGTGACAACATTCATCAGGAAAACCTAACCCAACACCAAAACCAAACCAGGATCGATATTGATGCGAACAACACCCCCCGCACACCCACCACCCCCTCCCCCCAGGACCAACAAAAAACCCAAAACCCCGACTTTCCGAGACGTGGATGCCAGCCAGGACAGAATTCCCGCCCCGGAAACTCACCCCCCTCAGCAGATATCAAGAAAACATTACAATAATCAAGAACACACATAATAAAACAAAATCACCATATTTTTTTATTTCACCCCCTACCCCAATCCCAAACAACGTACAAAAAAAAAAAAAAAAAAAAAAAAAATTAACCAAATAAAAAAACAAAAAAAATAAAAAAAAAAAAAAAAAAAAAACAACAAAAAAATTAAAATTAAAAAAAACGAAAACACAAAAATTCATATCTCAAACAGAAATTTCAAAAACAAATCCGATCAAAATTTACATACGAAAAAATAACTGAGAAAAGACAACCCCAATCAATTAGAATAAAAAAATAAAAAATAAACAACAAATAACACATAAAGAATACCAAAAATAGAACAGAACTCTGAAAATCACAGAGAAAACAGCTAGAAATTTCAAGAAATCCAAAAAAAAAGGAAAAAAAAATACACACTGAAAAACACACAAACAGACAGACACACGAACGAAAAACAAACCCAAACCACCCCTACTAATCATACCTCCAATTTCAGCATTACAACAAGTACAATTAAGGAACAATTATAAAATAAAATACGAAACAGGAAATGAAGTATATAGAAATGTTACATTCGTGTGCACAGGTTTTCTGCGGTTTCCCGTAGCACGTTCCTTCAGAACGCCGAATGGCACGAATGAAAAAGAAAAAGGAGGATAAAAAGAGCCGCAGCTCTCCTCACACCCAAACAAAATTTTAGCTAGAAACAGAAAATAAAATATATAGCTGTCCCTGAAAAGAGCGCAGAGCTCTACAGCGGAGACATAGGGAAAAATTTAAGAATATAATAAGAAAATGTCCACAAAAAAAGATTGAATAAAATTACTTTTGACTTGACTTGACTGGAGACCACCTGTTTAGTACACGAACATAGAGCGAACACAATTGATACTAAACATAAAAATATAGCTCTGCCCATTCCCCGATCAGAGCAGACTAAACACTCAATAAAGTACGAAAGTAAAAAAAATTAACAAACTGCCTACAACTTTGAAAGGATTCCCGGGATACTTTTACTCAAAGCATACTGTGGCCTACAGGAGTTCTTTGATGATGGTCAATTTTCTTAATGACGCAATATCTGTCTTCGTCTATATACCTACCTATACCTCCTTTTATTTCTTCATACATATATAATATATATATATATATATATATATATATATATAATATATATATATATATATTTATCCCACGTACAATATTACGTCCGTACGTGAGTTTCCGACCATACACTACCGCGTCCTGAATGATACAACGTCCGTATACCGGACGCAGTATTGTTTTCCAACAATAATTCCATTATTTTGAACGAACCATCGAATTATATATTCACAAATTGTACTCCGCTTCCAGAGCTCCCATGGCATATGAGAACAGAAAACATTCATTATCAAATGCGAGAGTTATGTACACCAGAAAAACATAATGAAGGACGTACTATTATACGGTCTTTGAAAGTTCCAGTATACATTTAGTTCAGACAATTTCTGTTTGGGGGGCGCTTTAAATCGTGAAAGCTAATATACATTGAATATACTCCTTTCACCTGTAGCATGATGATGCGTCCTCAGTCTGGCAACCATGTACCAAAATACATTCTGGTCAGTGTCTTCATGTGCAAACACGTGCGAAGTTCTGTTGCACTTTTATTTTGTGAGTAAGTAAACTTCTTTGAATTTTTTGACCGGATTTTCATATGTTTTTACAGAAGTTCAAAATTTATGAGGAGGAAAACATATTATATATGAATGCAATAGTAAATTACATCAATTTCCCCCATTTGTTCACCAGAAATAACTTTCATGAGTTTTTGAGAATTGCAAGTGTTTTCATTAATTTTCAAGAAATTGAGTTATTTAGAACCTTTACATATGTGTGAAAATTCACAAATTGCTTTTCGATAGTTTGGTTGACTGATTGCAGCATTGTGAGGTGGTACCTCTAACTTTTTATGTAGACTGAAGACTTTTCCAAAGTGTTTATATTCAAGGCCGGGCATGCTCCAAAAAGTGAACTGGACAGACGCTCTTTCTTTTCACGCCACAGACGGTAGTTTTGGGATAGCATTATTTTCATGTGAGCGATTTCGATGCAGATCCAACATTTAGCACGATACGATAGACAAGTTATTAAGTTCATTTTTCAATTCATCCTGTATCATTCGCATTCATTTGGATCCTACTCATCTCAGAAAAAGCACATTTTTCCTTCTATTATTTCGTCATCATTTATTTTCAGGTAAAAAAAACAAACGTTTTCGATCTTCGCTCTCAACTTCTTTCAAATCACCACCAATGAGTTTTTGAATATTCCGTCCAGCCCTAGCAAACACAATGAGAAACTACCTTCTACCCACGAGAATCCAATATCAAGGGATCAAAACAAACCCTACCTTCTACACCCAGAAGCACTGGAAGATTGAATGACGAAATTGACAGTCGCCCTTCCACTCCAGAGATAACAATCCAATTAGAATTTATCTACTTACGGAATATAACTGAATATTGAGAATATGAAAGTGGAATATTATGTCGAATGTATAATGAAAAAGGGGGAATTTTATGGCATAGAGGACAAATTATTAAATTAAAGAAGAAAAAAGCATCCTCAAGTGGGAGTCGAACCCATGACCGTATGATTTCTAGCCATATGCTCTACCATCTGAGCTATTCGAGGACATAGGATGCTTTTTTTTTAATTTAAAATTTGTCCTCTATGCCACAAAATTCCCCCTTTTTCATTATATATTTCGGACACAATATGTCCACTTTCACCTTATATATTTGGCTAAATCTTATCAGTGGTTAGAGATCATCTGCTTTGATCTGCCAGGAAATTTTCGAATGACGATGAAGTTGTGTGACAGGTAATGGATTTCACTGCCAGTGATAAGTATGTTTGATTTTCGATTCATTTCTCACATGAATATTAAATTATGAAAGAAAAGGATTCACGAGTGTGTGTCGATTCCTATGTCCCAATAGCTCAGATGGTAGAGCGATGGCAAATCATAAGGTCGCTTGGTTCGACTCCCACTTGAGGATGCTTGATTCTCTTTAAATTAATAATTTGTCCTCTATGCCACAAAATTCCCCATTTTTCATTATATATTTCGGACACAATATTTCCACTTTTACCTTATATATTTGGCTAAATCTTATCAGTGGTTAGATATCATCTGCCTAGATCTGCTACTGAAATTTTCGAATGTCGATGAAGTTGAGTGACAGGTAATGGATCTCGACGGCCAGTGATAAGTACGTTTGGATTTTCGATTCATTTCTCACATGAATATTAAATTATGATAGAAAATGGTTCACGAGTGTGTGTCGATTCCTAGGTCCTCGAATAGCTCGGATGGTAGAGCGTATGGCTAGAAATCATAAGGTCGTGGTTTCGACTCCCACTTGGAGATGCTTTTTTTTTCTTTAATTTAATAATTTTTCCTCTATGCCACAAAAATTCCCCCTTTTTCATTGTAGCATATTTTTTTTTGATTACCTCATAAGTTTCAATCAACAAAAAAGAGAATATTACTCATTGTTAGTTTTGTGAGGAGGAATGGGAGAATACTCCTCAGAAGATAATGAGATAGATAGTGTGACTGAGGTTAGAAAAACAAAAATGAAAAAAAAACATTGAAAGTGGAATGATAAGAACATTGGTGGAATGGACAGCAGATCAGAAAAAAATTGCAACAGAATATTTCGAAAACATATAAAATAAAATATTTCAAAGGTGAAATACTCACAATTATTAGAAAACAAAGACTGAGCGAAGATAAAGGTATTTCTACAAAATACATATTCTGCAAAAATGTAAATATATTCTGAAACTGACTAATATGGAGATTTTATTTCTTATTTTTCAGATGACTATCTGAAACAAGTTTATTCATTTAGGAATCGTGATATTTTGTTGTATTTTGAAGATTCCAGAGAATTCATTCCTGTTTTACTCTTTAAAAAAGCAGCACTAAAAGCTCTAAAGTCACAAACTTGTGAGTCTAGACTGACTTGGGACAACAAACTCTCCCTAAGACAACTGGCTACGAATAATCAGGTTACTCTGATGTGGGTGCAAATTAATCAAAGGCAATGCGGAAGCGAACAGCCTTGGAAGGGGCAAATACCCAATTTTCTGGCCCAGAACCCTTCTGTAATATTTTCAAAGCCCACATCAAGAAAGAGTTTCGACGCTGGGAAGCTGACAAAATTGAAACCCACTGGAATAAGGTTCCAGGGCAAAGACAAGCAAAAAAGCTCTTGAGCTCATCGCCAAAAAAGGCTAATCAGCTTCTCGAGTTGGACAAGCAAGACTTAAAACTGGTACTGCTCACCGGACATTGTCCTCTGAGATATCACTCAAGAAAACTGGAAAGATCAGTACAGTGCACTGTGCAGTCTCCGCAAGAATGTTGCTGAAACTGCAGACTACACTTGAACACATAGAACACAGAACACTTGCTTCTATGTGAATACCAAGGGCAATTTTGCAAAAGGCTTGAGTTCCCCGAAGGAGTTTTTTTAACGACCTTATCCACCAGGAACTTTGCTCTAGGAAACTGATACGCTTTGCAGAGAGTCTCAGAATCCCAGTTCTTGAATAGGTGAAGGGTAATGTACAAAATGCCTCACAGGTCGAGGTAGGAGGGCTGAAGAGCCATATCAAACCCTATGACCTAATTTTTCTGAAATGTATTTACTTACAAATCTTTCTGAAATTATTAATTTATTTATATATACAGCGCACTATTTCTGTAAGCTCAATCAGTTTTTTTTTCCAAATCTTGTCTGTTTCCACAGCAACAATATGTACAGTGGTAACAACAGCAAGCTGGTGAGTACTTTACGCACCCCACACTATGGGAATCGTATACGCTGGATCAACGCCTAGGTTATCCTGCTACCAAATCATTTCAGCCACGGTGGGTCCGCCTGATGAGGCTTTTGACAAGTGTAAACATTTGAAAAATGTAGTAACACAAAACAAACAAACTGGCTCTGGGATGTCAGTACCCGAGAGTAAATGGCCGCTCCGCCAAGTCAGCAAGGAATACAATCATCAATGTCCATAGATAAAACTCCTCCGTCTCTATCGAATCACGGTATGTTTTTCATTGGTCAACTATCTATCACCCTGCCCCCCAGAGTCCAACACCTTGTGCGAGGCAACGCAAGCTTATGGGAGGTCCTCTTCCCCTGGGTACCCATGTCACCAGGAGAATTCCAATATCAGCAAGATTTCTCTCGCATCAACCATATCCGCCGCTGTTTCTTCAAAAGCTTCTAGGTATGCTACCATGTTAACTGAGAGGGACATGGACTTTACGCTCTATGTCTGGGTGCTCACAAGTATTACCCCTGTCGCCTAGATACATGGCGGCCTAGGCCCCACACTTCTTCCTCGGTTGATTTCATGGAAAATTGAATAGATAAATTTTGATTAGCAAGGGATTAATTTTCCGAAGAGAAGGACGTCATATTAACTATAGTTTGATTCCTTCAATTAGTATTACCATAACAGGTAAGTGATGAGGAAAATTTGTGTTGTGTTTATCTACCTGAAGAAGCACAAAAAAACAAATATATGAAGACAACATAAACGATTCCAAAACCCAGTTCTCTGTGAATTTTATGGAACGTTGGATAATTATATCATTTTCTACATTTTTCCAATATTCAATAGTTTTCGAGCAGTAAATTTCAAATAATCCAAAGAACTCTGGAAATTTCATAGTCTGTTGGGATCGGGGATGTGTATTCGTTTTGTATCTGTCGTATTTTTGTTGCTGTAATGAAACATCATCTTTTATTATCTTATCATAAATTATATTTTTTATGTGTAGTTATACATATAATGGAAGTGAAGGAAGACATCACCTAATGGCCTAATCATTTGGAGACATCAGAAAATACTTGATTTAGGGAACAAAACTGATTAATTACAATTATAGGATTAATCAAATGATTTCATTCATATAACCATAATTCATTATTATAAGGATTATTTACTATTATACTAATTATATATCAAGGATGACGAGATATTGTTCGAGAAAGAACATATCAGGGTTTACATACTATGAAAGTAACTTTAGAATTACGATGAGGAATAATTTTATTGATTACTTCAGGAGTATTTTTTTTTATTTCC
Organism: Gonioctena quinquepunctata; assembly: GCA_018342105.1. NCBI lineage: Eukaryota > Metazoa > Arthropoda > Insecta > Coleoptera > Chrysomelidae > Gonioctena > Gonioctena quinquepunctata. The sequence continues at coordinate 177,541 of JAFIRS010001304.1, forward strand.
TTTTTTTAGGATTTCTCCATAATTTATTACAGAAATTGAATAATTGATAAAAAACCTTTTTGAAGACAAGCTCTTATTCAAATGCACTAGAAAGTAAAGAATAATTGCTTTGGATGTGTGATAGATTCAATTCATTAAGTACGCCCCCTAACCTATGCATTTTTGTTGAAGCATCGTTATTAAGAGGCCTTTTTTTTCCTGTAGGTTCTGAGCTATCTAGTCCTTCAATGAGGAGACTATCTAGAGATTAACTCATTCGCCATCTAGGAGTTGCCATCTTCAATTTATGAATTTCAACTAAAAATCAATAATCTTCGACTTAATTCGTAATCTCCGACCCCAAAAACCCCAACATACCAATTATGAATCGAATCGGGCCGACATACCAATTTTTAATCGAATCGGACCATAAACACAGATACTATCGGCCATCTTGGAGCCGCCATTTTGATTTTATGAATTTTGAAGGAACATTCCTAATCTTCGACAATGAAAACTCCCACATACCAATTTGAATCGAATTGGACCATAAACCTGAATTTCCTCCGCCATCTTGAAGCGCCATTTTTTTTCCTCTAACAGTAACTCCATGAGCTGTCATTTCAATTTCATAAATTTTGACAGGAAATTCATAATCTTCGAATCCAAAAACCCCCACACACAAATATTGAATAGAATCGGACCATAATCACAAAACTCTTTCACCATTCTGGAGCCGTCATCTTGAATTCATAAATTTCGACAAAAAATTCATAATCTTCGACCCCGGAAATCCTAACACCAATTTTTGAATCGAGTCGCACCATAATCACAAAACTTGTCCGCCATCTTGAATTTTTTTATTTTCACAGAAATTTCACATTCTCCGTCCCTGAAAACCCCCACATACCAATTTTGAATCAAATCGTACCATAATCACAAAACTGGTACATCACCTTGAGCCGTCATTTTGTTTTTTTCCAACGAAAATTTCATAATGCATTGTCACGGAATTATGATCACCTGCCGAATTTCAGCTCAATCGGATATCGGCAAGTGCTCCAAAATTGATTACAAATTTGGAACCGGAAAGAATGACAGCATATGAACAAGCGAGTTAAATAGAAATGTGTAATAAATCATGGCAACAGCTGGATGCCGATCGGCTGAGTATGAAAGATATAATGCAAATTGGACGCAGTATCATACTAAATATGAAAACAAATTATTCATCGGACGTGATAATGATATGATGGTGAAAGGACGAATATTATATAAGAATACTTTTTTATTTTCGAAGTTTTGATAATCTGAAACCAGCTTTGAGTAGGATTTTTTGTGTAGAACCAGTATACTCTATCAGAATTGACCCAGATAGCGTATTTCTGGTGGACGCAGTAACGTACGCTTCCTGAAAGGACGCAGTATTGTAGGCAAGATGTATATATATATATATATATATATATATATATAATATATATATATATATATATATATATATATATAAATATAATTGTCTGTTTCTGTACTATTCTGTGATAATATATACAAGTTCTAGTTTTAAGTAAGCTTTGTGGATAAGACTTATTTTTCTTTGATAATACAGTATATAGTTTTTGATTTTTGGACAGAACATTTTAATACTGATTGCGAGTTAATGTGTTTTGTATAGAATCAGAATCAATTTATTCATCACAAATAACACATAAATATTCAATCAACAAAGATCAAAGACAGATGCATCTTTATCGGACTAGTCAGAAAAATGGGATGTAAATATGCATTTTAGATAATTGACATACAGTTAAAATACTACAAGTGAAATTAAAGTTAGAATTAAAATTAGTAATTAAAAATTTTAAAAATTAATATTAAAAACAAAACACATTTTAAAAGTTGAGAAACAATAATCCATTTTGAAAGTTGAGAAACTCTTCACTATAAAATATTTGTTCTTTCAGAAAACGTTTGAGTTTAATGCTAAATGACATGTTAGACATATTATAGGTATATTAAGTTCACAGATACATTTGAATTTATTGTATAATTTAACTCCTATGTAGTCAGGCGAGTACTTTTTATGATTAATACTTGTTCAATTTTTATGACTATTGTTTTTAACACACCACAATAATTTAATAAGTTTTTAGCATTGTAAATATCTTCGACAATAAAGTATAACAAAGTAAGAAAGTAAAAAAAAATACTGGCCAAAGCCAAATTTTCTAATTTGAATGATATAATTTCGTCAGGTTTGGGCCAATGCTCTGAAATGCAGCATATATCAACATCATATAAATCACATATAATGTCAAGATCTTGAGATTTGTCTGAAATACCACCAGTGTTGAAGTGCATCACATCGACTGGTGGTGACTACTCCTTACTGATGAGTGCCAAAAAGCCTGAAACCGGTATGCGGATTGTTAGGCGGACCCGACATAAATTAAACATAATTGAGCTTATCAGAGTAAAAGATTTGCAATCAATTTCCATTTATATGGAAGTTTGCATGGATTTTCAGGTGAATATCATTCAACGTTCTGCGTGGTATTTGCTAGGAAAGTAGTTGTTTTTCGACTGTGGTTTACCAATTTTGTTTCAATTTATATTGAATCTTTTGTGAAGATGACTTTGTGCACTTTATTTCTCACAAAGAAAAATATGTCACCCTACACATTGACAAACCAAGTTCCTTGGATACCACTCTTACTGCATAGCAACCTGATGTTACTTTCTTTCTTAGGGTGTGAATATGGCTAGAGAATTTCAGACTGTCATCTCTTTCAATGCCAAGAAACTTAGTGGAAGGTCACAATTGGATTCAAACCTAACATAAGTGAATCAAAGGTAAATTTGAAAGTTAGGAGGCTAGTTTTTTTTTGAATAGCAAACCGGGGTGAAAAATGTATATTTGGTCAATCTGAGTATATACCCTTAGCAAGCCCAACAATTTCCTTGAAGTTGAAGAATTATAAATAAAAAATTATCATAATAACTGTGTATGATAGTGATGTCAGATTGTTTTTTGATAAGATGTATGAAATGGTGTGTGACATTTATTAGCCAAATGATTACTATTTGGTATGTGGTGATTTCAATATCAACATATTTAACCAAAATGGATAAACTAAAGAACTCTCAAATTTGTTAAAAGAATTTGAAATGGAAAACTACATCACTCAAGCAACTTGAATCACCAGTACAAGTTCTAGCCGCATTTATCTTATATTCTCTAATATGAATAAACATTCCATATTGGTCAAAGACAATCACATTTCAAATCATACATTTACAAGTAGTAGACCTTTCAATTGAACATCATGACAGTAAGAAACCCATTTTCAAACGCGAGTTATCAGAAAGCAACATGGCAACATTCAAAAACTTACTGACTGGAAAATGAACGGTGGGTAGTAGTATATAATTCCCCAAATGTGAATGATAAATTTCATACTTTTTATACCACATTCAAATTTCATTATGACACAGTCTTTCCGCTTAAAAAATAAACAAAAGTCAACGCAAAAGAAAATTGTACACAATTGAGATAAAGAATCCATAGGTATGTTATGTGAAAAGGAAATAAAAAAATAGGGAGAAGGTAAAACTAGCAAAGTACACATATAATGATGACAGAATACAAAATGCAAATAATATAATGAAAGAAAGCTGGAAAATTATAAATGAAACAAAGGTAAACCAAGTAAATCAAACGTGTACCAACTAATGGGAAATGCAAATAGCTTGGAAGATATCTGCAATGCATTTAATGATCATTTTTCGAATATTCCAAACCCAAAACCTACTACTCTCGAGATAAAACTTGCCCCGTATCATCAATACTCTTTCTTCCTTAGTCCAATAACACCCAAGGATGTAGAAGACTACATTATGAAAACAACATGCAAAGAAGCGCAAGGAATAGATCAAATCTGTGGAAAAGTGATAAAATATGGGAAGGATATTATAAATGCACCAATTTTGATTTGATTCCGAGATATTCCCACTGGCAACTTTCAAACACACTTTATACAATTGAAGATTTGGTTATGATCTTGTTCAAATTGTCCGTTCAGTTGTATGTTAAGATATTTGCACTTGTCCAATGTGTATTGATATGTATGTTAAGTTTCCATTCATATTCAATATGTAATGTATTGTTTATGTTCAATGTTTTGTCCAATATTTTAGTTATATTTTTTCTGTTAATTTACATAGTTTATTGATCTAGAAATTATTTTAAAAGGGGAATATCTTGTAAGTGAAATAAATAATTCACTGGCTAATATGTTTTGTTTTCTACAGTTGGCAACCCTACATGTCAAATGTAAAAAAAAGTTAAGAAGGGAAATTTGTGTACGTAATGTATAATGTAAAAGAGAGTTGGCGGAGTGCAGACAATAATTTTTAAATTCTAGAAAAAGATATCCTTGGACAGGGATCGAACCAACGACCTCATGATCACCAGTCAAGTGCTCTCCCAACTAAGCTACCGAAGATGTACGTTCGCATCTGCGATCGAGATATCGCTTTCTTGATTTTAATGTTAGTGTGTTTATGAAAGTTATGAGGTGGAAAGGAATTCATTCGCTATCAAATGATCATCAAGATCCAATTTACCTTTCACCTTGCGTTTGCGACAATTTGCGATATCTCGATCGCAGATGCAAACTTACGTCTTTGGTAACTCAGTTGGGAGAGCACTTGACTGGTAATCATGAGGTCGTGGGTTCGATACCTGCCCGAGAATATCTTCTTTCTAGAATTTTAAAATATTTGTCTTCATGCCGCCAACTCTCTTTTACATTATACATTACAGACACAAATTTCCTTCTTAATTCACAACTGACCTCTGCTGAAAATCGCAAATTGTCCATGATGCAAGGAGGAAGGTAAATTGGATCTTGATGATCATTTGATAGCGAATGAATTCCTTTCCACCTCATAACTTTCCTAAACACACTAACATTAAAATCAAGAAAGCGATATCCCGATCGCAGATGCGAACGTATGTCTTCGGTAGCTCAGTTGGGAGAGCACTTGACTGGTAATCATGAGGTCATGGGTTCGATCCCTGCCAGAGGATATCTTTTTCTAGAATTTAAAAATTCTTGTCTGCACCCCGCCAACTCTCTTTTACGTAAAAAAGCTTTCTAGCATTAATTTCAAACTTTTTATGGATTTTTTTTTCCAATATAAACTATTTCCAATCGGACACCCCACATTGCTACATGAATGTCATGAGGATCATTCGGGAGGCAAATTGAAATCACTACTTCATTGATGTGTAAACCCTCCAGTATAATTATATGAAGTTGCAGAATGCCTACAAATTTTCTGCCTTAAGGCATTAAAACTCGACCTAGGCCTGAGCATGTTTGCTGTATCCTTCATTCATGTTTTTGACTTTCAAAAAAGGTGATTATAATTTTTGAAAAGGTAGTTATAGATGTAAATGGCTACTTACCCCATACACCTGAGAATTACTGTTTTCAGCCACCTCAAGAAATGAAATTCAGAGGCTAAACCCGGTTTAACTGCTGGGTTAGCAGTTCCAATGTACAACCATACAAGAAACACAGCACTAATACAAGCAAGAGCATAATACCAATTCACTAACAGCATGATAACTATCTTCAAGGCAGCCTGAAAATAAAATAAAAAATATTAATATTATCCATCCCTAGTGATTTATACATATTATTAACAATAATAATAAATCGACAAATGTACATGCATTTGCCCTTAAAAGGCGAAGATTAGCTGAGTAGCTACTCTTGAACTCTTAACCTTTTCAGTTTACAGAAGGTAACAAAATAAAAAATAATAAACCGAAAAAGCATTTACAATGTAAATAATATTGATAATCAGTAGTAGAGAAAAAGTAAAGAAAATAGTAAGTATTGTAATCTAAAAAAAAGGGAAAAAGAAAAAATGTAGCAATGTGACTAGTAAAAGAGCAACTTAACAAAATGGGACTGTTCAATGGTGACCTAACATGCAGATTATGCTGTAAAGAACCAGAAACAGTTTCACATATACTGTATTGGAGGACAATTCTATATGCAAACCTACCCTTAACCATATTAGCATCAGGCAACCTTGTAAAAGTCTGTCACTTTGTCTTGTTAAATGTTAATTTAAGTTTTTATGTATGATTGTTGAAATAAATATATCTGTGAACAAGTCAGTAATCATTAATAAAGAAACAGCAAGGTGAACGCCAAAACTCGAGATACTGTACAACTCATTAGCCTTGGATTGCAGAAGATGGTCAATTTTCGGGCAACCAATTGGTGAACCTAACCTGTACAGCACACACCCAGTAAACTCGTGGAAGGCACGAAATTACTGGAATGGGTGCTGTAAATGTGAACAGGCAAGATACAATGGGCCAGCAGGCGCAAGTGTCATCGGAGGTCATGACCAGACAAGCCACCGGTGGAGTTTTTAGTGGGTAAAACGGAGGTATAGAGGTTGTACTGATCCCACAATACCTTACTAGTGTAAGGTGTCCATAAAGGATTTTCTCAACCCTTCCCCCTAGACTTTACATTCACAAAAGCAGTAGCTCCAACACAAGAAATGAATTGCCATATCCGAACACGCTTGTTTGCTACCAGCATCATTAGATTTTTGCTGACAAAGGGGGCGAGGATATTAAAAATCTTACGTAAAATAAAAATAATTTGTTTTTCTAAATTTTAATTTTGATGTTTGATACAAATAAAAAAAAAATGCATTTGGGGAGGGGGGCTTTTACGATTTTCTCATTTTCTCTAACACAAGTATGGGATAAAATCAACGAAAGTTTGCTTAAGTAATACATGAACATCCCCTTACCTACCTTATTCATCATACATGTTAAAGAATTGTTAAGACCATATAGACCAGGGCTGAAGCCTTTAAAAATGGTAAAAAGTGAAAAAAAAATTATAGTAGGATGGAACCCATTGGAAAAGGAAGAGAATATAATAAAAATGAAAGAAAAAATAATTTACGGGCGATCTGAGGTCGGGAAGTGGAAAGGGGTGAGTTTTTAAGGGTAAAAAGATGGTTAATCTCGATTTCCGGCAAAACTACCTATGGAAAAAAGTTAGATGGCAAAGTTGTAGGTAATAAAAAGATCTACAACTTTTGTATCCACACTTTTTTCACATAACCTCAAAATTTATGTGAAAAATTGAAATAACCAAGTTTTTGGCTTTTTATTATTATTGTTGACAAAACAATTTTTTTTTCACGAAATTTGGTGAAAACTTACCTTTTTATGTCCCAAACACACTGTAATTTATATGATTTGAAATATTTATTTTTTCACCTTATTTTGACTTAATATCGAAAAACCACCCTAATTTTCAATCGAAAATTCTCGCGTCAAAATATCAGATATTTTCAAAAAGTAGGTGGGCTTTTTATTCGTTGAAATCTCTACTTTCTGATGGTGAAAAAAAATACATTACTATGGTAAATGTTCTCAGAAAATGCAAAGAAATAACAGGTAGTAAGGCCCAGACCCTCCTAGGCCCTTCCCCACTTCTCTATGAAATACCTTTTGATGGGCTAAAATTTTCCGTAGGTCACTCAGGTATATAAGTTATCTTAAAATAGCAATGAATAGGCATATAATTTAAAGAAAATTCTACAACTTTCTCAAAATATTGTAGATGTCTTATTAAATTCGGATTCGAGTTTTTTTCGTTTCTTTGGATTTTCTGAGAACATTTACCATAGTAATGTTTTTTTTTTCCACCATCAGAAAGTAGAGATTTTAACGAATAAAAAGCTCACCGATAAATATTTCAAATCAAGTAAATTACAGTGTGTTTGGGACATGAAAAGGTAAGTTTTTACCAAATTTCGTAAAAAAAATTTTTTTTTTGTAAAAGATAAAAATGAAAAACCAAAAACTTGGTTATTTCAATTTTTCACATAAATGTTTTCCATAGGACTCGTAGTTTTGCCGGAAATCGAGATTAACCGTTTATTACCCTTAAAAACTCACCCCCTTCCACTTCCCGACCTCAGATCGCCCGTAAATTATTTTTCCTTTTGTTATATTCTCTTCCCCTTCCAAAACGTTTCATCCTACTATAATTTTTTTTGGATTCAAAAATTATCGACCCTGGTCTAATATGCTATGAAAAAGTTCACTAATATTTTACTATTGTTAGTTATCCTAGTCAGCACTCTGAGGATCGAGCAAGCTGAACAAGATAATTGATTGACTCTTATTCTTCGATTATGTAGGGTTGGAATGTTCAGAAATCTTAAAAAAGTATAATTTCCAAATTTAAGATTGAATCTGTAAGCCTGTATATTCTGAACACTTTCTATAGCAGTTGGTGCATATTGGAGTATGGCATGGTCACTTGAGTTGCGTAGATTTTTTTTGTGGTTTTTTGTTTGAATGAGAACTTGTCACTCAGCAGCCAATTAGAAAATAGTAGGTATGCTGCAAGCCAAAATGCTAATAGCCTACATGTGAATCAATTATTGGACCCCATGTTACACTTTGCCACCCTATTAATCATGTTCAATTTTCAATCTCAAATCAATAAGATAGGATAATTTTTTTAATTTCAAAGAATTGTAAATTACAGTTACATGTACATTAACAATTAAATGAATGTGACGTCAAACAGGTTGAAAGACAATAATGACAAATTACAAGTGAAAGTAAAAAAGGCATATTTATATAAAACTATCGATACTCCGTAAATTTTTAAAACAGGATTCTTGCTGTATCTCTTTTGGAAATGAGTTGAAGAATTTAATACATGAGTATGTAGGAGCTCTTTCTGTCTGTGCCAATCGATGTGCTGGAAAGTTTAAATTTAGACTCCTAGTGTTGATCTCATGTTTCATTTCGAATTGGTAGAATTTTTCTCTATTTTTAAACAGAAACACCAAGCACTTATACACATATACCCCAGGTAGTGTTAATACATTCAATTTTTTGTACGCATCTTACCCCAAATAAGGACAGCCACCTATTGCACAAATTGGAATACCAATTTTTCTGTTTAGAATGTATGTTGAGTTTTGGTGAAATTGGTGTCGTTTCACTATTTTCTTCTGGACTACTAACAGAGTTTGAACTGGATTCTCCCTGAAACAGAAAGCCCATTTTATAACAAAAACTTCAAAATTGAAAAGATAGGCATGGCAGGGTTGAAAAAAATCATGATTTTTTTGAAAAACATAAAAAATAACGGTTTTTTTTTCATTTTATTTTTTTATTTTTTAGTTTTTCTCATAAATAAGACAAGTTGCTATTTTCAGAGCGTTTTTAATTTTTTCCCAAAGTTCTTCAAATTTTAATGAAGATAGTTCCTGTCGAAAAACGCTTAGTCCTGCAAATTCCTGCCAGAACGAGTAAGAAAACCTTCCACTATTTATATAAAGATGCGTCTGTCCTAATTCTCATTATTTGATAATTGGCCCTCTAATAGCAGGGCGAGCTCTGCTTTAAATTTCTAAAGGTTACCTAAAAATCTGCAAATAGTGTAACATTGTGAACTCTTCATAGAAGTGGAAGGAATAAAAAAACTTTTTAAAGACAAGCCTTTATTAAAATGCACCAAAAAGTTAAAAATAATTGCTTTGGATGTGTGACATAGGTTATTCCGTGAGTTATAGATTCAAAAGCTTGCCGCCCAGTTTTCAGTTTGAATACAAAAGCGACAAGCTTTTGAATGTATAACTCATGGAATAACCTACGTCACATGTCCAAAGCAATTATTTTTTACTTTTTAGTGCATTTGAATAAAAGCTTGTCTTTAAAAAGTGTTTTTATTAATTATTTTATTTTGTGCTTTTTAGTACTTAAGTATGTCTTAATCTATGCATTTTTGTTAAAGCATCGTTATTATGAGGCCTTTTTTCCTGTAATTCTGAGGCATCTAGTCCTTCAAAGATTAACTCATCCGCCATCTTGCAGTTGCCACTTTCAATTTATGAATTTTAACTAAAATCAATAATCTTCGACTGAATTCATTATCTCCGACCCCAAAAACCCCGACATACCAATTTTGAATCGAATCGGGCCATAATTACAAAACTCGTCCGCCATCTTGAATTTGTGAAGTTTGATAGAAAATTCATAATCTCCGACCCCAAAAACCCCCACATACCAATTTTCAATAGACTCTGACCATAAGCATAGAGATCATCTGCCATCTTGGAGGCGTCATTTTGATTTTAGGAATTTTGAGAGAAATTCATAATCTTCGTAAAACCAACCAATTTTAAAACCAAAACCATTTAATTTTAATTTTGAAAAAAATTCATAATTCCGACCCCAAACCCCACATACCAATTTTGAATCGAATCGTACCATAATCACAAAACTTGTCCGCCATCTTGAATTTATGGATGTTGATAAAAAATTCATAATCTCCGACCCCGAAAACCACTACATACCAATTTTGAATAAAATCGGACCATAATTACAAATATCGTCCGCCATTTTGTTTTTTCTTTGACAAAAATTCCATAATGCATTGTCACCGGAATTATGAACACCTGCCAAATTTCAGCTCAATCGGATGTCGGTAAGTTCTCCAAAAATGGATTACAAATTTTGAACCGGAAAGAATGACAGAACGAAGGAATCACAGAACGAATGACATACGAACGAAGCAAGTTAAATTAAAGCTTGTAAAAAATACCCTATCTGAATACATTTTATAGAAAAATCTAATGAAACTGAAGGAAAATCTGGGAATTTGCTATATGCAAAAAATGTAGACATGAAATATAAGTTATTGTTGAACGGATGAAAGTTCACTGGCAAAAGTGTAGTGAAACAAATACAGAAATCGAAAAGGACAACGAATCAGTTGTAAGTACACAAACAGCATATAATAATTTTCCAAAGATATTCAGAATACAGGATGATTTTTAAGTTGCTTTTTTTTAACCCAACATAGAATTCAAGAAAATAACTAAATAAGTTTATTCAGCAGCTTATGTCCGAAAATGCGTCGTTTCTGAGATACAAGGTGTTAAATTTGAAATTTTATTTTCGATTTTTTTTAAATAACTTTTACCAAAGATAAAGATTTCACTTTAACTTAAATTTAAATATTGTCTTTTTTTAAGGTTGAGGGTACTTCTGGCGTGAATGCGCCACAAAACTCACAGGAACCAAGTACTTCACAACCTTTACAGTCACTTTCCAGACTTTCCACTCCAGATTGTAGGAAAAGAAAAGCAGTGTCAGAAACAAGGACAGAAATTTCTAGTTCTGGATCTTTGTCATCTTTTGTCATACCCACTAGCAAATCTACTAATGACGAAATTGACAAACATATTGCCAGAGCCCTCTATGCTACAAACAGCAGTTTTAACTGTATGGAGCAACCGGAAGTAAGAAAAGCTATAGCTCTTTTACGGCCTGGATACATACCACCCTCTCGATATGATGTTTCTAAAAAATTGTTTGATGAAATTTATAATGAAGAAAAAATCAAATGCTTTGATAACTTGTCGGGAACATTTGTGTGTCTGACTTGATGGATGGTCCAATGTGCATAATGAACCGATAATCTATGCAACCGTTACAACAGAAAATGGATCTTCCTTCTTAGTAGATACTCTAGATACTTCTGGGAATCCACCACTTCTGTATATTTAACAGAAATTGCAACAGCACTCATAAATAAGCTTAAAACCGAATATGACTGTACAGTACGTAGTTTTGTCACAGATAATGCAGCTAATATGGCTGCAATGCGACATCAAATAAAAACATCTACTTCTGAATTGAACCTTATTACATATGGTTGTGCTGCACGTATTTTAAATTTACTATGTAAGGATTTGAAAATCGCTGATATTAAAGAGCATGTTGTTTACATTGCCAAATACTTCTGTAACAACCATTTTGCCTCTGCAGCATATGCCAAAGAAGGAGGCAAAAAAACTAGTTTTGCCAAATGATATCAGATGGAATTCGCTTGCCCACTGTTTAGAAGCCCATACTTTTGGAAATTGTTGAAAACAAAAATGAAATTGACAATATTATAAGATGAAAAATTTCAAACATTCACTTAAAAAGATTAGTCAAATAGTACCTAACAATACTTAAGCCTATCTCTATCGCAATAGATATACTACAAAGAAAGGGTGCCAGTCTTCCAGATGTGGAAGAATTTAAAATATTGGAAACCCATTTTAACAAAACTGACATAACTTTGAAACATCTGCAAAAATTTATGAGGCGTTATGAACGGTGTATAACCCCATATCATTTGTTGGCATATCTTCTTGACCCAACAAAAACTACTCAAACACTAACAGAGAGTGAAAAAATGTTGCTTTAAAAGCTGTTAAAGAATTTTATCCAAATAGTGGTTTACTACCACTCAAATCAAGTTTTTTGCCAGATCAGAACCTTCACTGATATTATGTTCCATGATGATATTCTTCAGAATGTAAACCCATAGATTGGTGGAAGTCACAACAAAATATACCCATTATTCAAAAAGAGTTCTTCATAATTAGAAAATTATTTTGTGCTGCTGCTTCTTCCGCATCAGTCGAGAGAATTTTCTCAACATTTGGTTTAGTCCATTCCAAACTCAGAAATCGATTAGGAACGGAAAAAGCTGCAAAATTAGTTTTTTTGTACAAGCACTACAATTAACTAAAATAAACATTATTTAGATACAGTGGTGTAATTTTATATAAGTTTTATTTTCTCTTAATTATAACTTATCAGAAATTTTTATTTTAATCATGATTTAAATTGAAAAAATCATGTGATGTAAATAATGTATTCACGTCAATTGATTTAAATCGTTTCAACCCCGGCATGGTGTCTCATAACAACACATACATCCATATATACATCTCAATAATATTGACAAAAATCTATAAAACTGATGAAAACAATCAAAAGCTTTATGAATTCAGAAATTCTTATGACAAATTTACATTTGCAGTTATCCACATCTGATCAAAGTTTCTTTTAAAAATTTTCATTCCATCAATCAATCATTGGAAGAAAACAATTCAAATCAAAATATACTTTATTGTCGGAAGAAGTGATTTCTCATTGACAAAGTGTGGAATAGGTCAATTAAAATAAACATTATTGAGATGTATGAATGTATAAAAATGTATAAGCACTTGTGCCTATACACACATACCCGAGGAGACATGTTCAATTAGTAAGTATGGTGGAGAATTAGATATGTATATGTGTATGGACACTTCAAAGCATATTAAAATTAGATTACAACAGTCACAGTTGAAATAAAGGTAGATTAACACATAGGGCAAAAGCAAAGTATTTGTATATATACATGAATATATTAAAATACATTAAAAGAATAAAAATTTGAGATCCTGAAAACAGGTATCACAGTCAAACAAAATGTACTAAAAATACTATATCTGACTAGACTATAGATTGGGCCTATGTGAGGTGAGGTGAGCACCGATGTGAGGTTATTGAAGAGTGGCCTGGAAAAACTCCTGAACATTATAAAGAACCAGTTCGGGAAGAATATTCTTCATTGATGATCTAAATAGTTTATACTCTTTAATATTTCTTATATTCCATGGAATACGATTACATATTTTCGCTACATTATATATCAGTGAGTTCTTGATTATATTAGAGGAAGGAAAGGGAAGTTTCAAATTACCTTTTTGGCGAGTGATGCCCTAATTGACCTCATACAAGGATTTATTCTTGAAAACCAAGCAAACTGTTTCAAGTATAAACAAGGATGGAACAGTTAATACATTATTTTGTTTAAACAGAGACCTACATGATACTCACGGTCCTCCATAACATAAATAACGAATGGCGCGTTTTTGTAGGACAAATACAAATGAACCCCAGAATGCTATTCCATATTGAATATGTGATCGTAAAATGGCATTAATACTAACACGTTAAAATAATGCTGAAATAAGGTAAGTAGATGTGTCGAGCAAAGGGTTTGTTTGCTACACTAAAATTCATCCAAACAATAGAAAGGATGGTCGCATAACAATTCCTTAAAATAGTGACTGAAAGTCTTTTAAATGTACTGGTAAGCAGTTATTTATTTTCAGACTATTGTATATGATAGAATCCTTGTATTAGTGGGTAGTGGTAATGATAATTTCAGTTTTTGGAATGAGTATTATAATAAGATGAGTTTACAATATATTTTTCGCGATTCTTGTGAGGTTTCTAATATGCAAATCGACATAACTGTGAGAATCATGTGTTTTTTTATAGCTCCTTGCAAGAATCACGCTGCTTTACTCTGCAAAGAGCCCTAATTGCTTTTTTGCATAACTTGGACCATCTGCATTATTTGCTTGCTGCACAAACCCCAGAATGTTATTCCGTAATGCAAATGAGATTCAACAAGAGCCATAATACGACGATTTTGCTGCAATAAAACCTATTTTCTGGGATAAAAACCTATTTTCTGGGATAAAACCCCAATGGCGTAGCAGTTTCTTGCACAGGTTTGTGACATGTTCATTGATATTCAATTCATCATCGATGTATATGCCAAGAAATTCAGTGAACACGACATTATCGATTTGTTTGAATCTAAATTAATGGCAGAAAGCTTGCTTGTTAGAAGACTTGTTTTTGATATGTTGATTGGAAATAAGTAAGTTGTTGCTCATCTTTAGCAGGCCAGAATATGGTAGTGTCATCAGCAAGTAATGTAAACTTGCCCCAGATATCTGGAGTAAGGTCATTAACATAAAGCAAGAAGAGTGTGGGGCCCAGTACTAAACCATGTGTTGCTGCAGTATGAGAGGAGTGATTAGTTCTGACCAATTGGCTATGTTTTTGAAGATATGATTGAAACCACTGAATATTCGCTACTCTGAAGCCATAATATTGAAGCTTGCAAAGAAGGATTCTGTGGTTTATGCACTCGAAGACCTTAGATAAATAACAAAATACTTTTGTGTGTTAACGCGATTACCGGTCGAAAACGCGATTTTTAATGTATTTTGTGTTGCCTATAGATGGTAGTTTGTTTCCCGAATTTATGTATTATTTTATTAGATCGGCTTACCGCAACAGTATAATGTTTCGATGTGACCTGAGCCTGCAAGTATTTTGGTTTTCAGGGATATAAGTTAGTGTATCTTGAACTTCCTATTTTTATATAATAAAAATAAGTGTCCAGTTGAACTAGTGAAAATCAAATACAGGTTAGATAATTTTCACTAACCTAACATCGAAAAACATGGCTCACGAAAATAAATATTTAAACGAACAGGAACTTTATGAACTCTTAATGAATATGAGTTAGGTGAATCTAATAAATTTTTATATATTCTTGAGTGTGTATTTCCTTCGGGAAGAGTGAATTCCAAGTACATATTTTATTGTAGTGAATTTGGCTTGTTTTTATAATACTTATACTTGTTATCAAATTGAAATATATTTTTTATATATTCTTGAGTGTATATTTATTTCACTTGGAAATTTAATTCTAAGAAATTTGTATTGATTGTATCTATCCTTCACTTGTGGACAAGACAAAAGGGTTGTTTCGATCCTTAAAAATTTCGTGGAAATTATTGTTTCTTTATTTCCAAATTGGGTAGTTAGTAATTTTCCACTTATTCATGACGAGAATAGCAGCCAGTCAAGATTAATGTCGCCCCTAGATAATTGTAAGTAGGGCTCTGGATAAATATATCGTTTCACTGCGGGAACCTTATAAGTACGCAAGATTATTCCTTCACCTAAATGTGGGAACCATGGTGATCAGCCCCAGCTCCTAACATCCGTTATGGAGAAGAAATTTCATAAAACGCTATCCGAAGTGAAAAGGTTAATAAGTACTCCAAAACTCTATTCTGAACTAACCTTTCAATTATCTTGGATAAAGTAGGTATCAGTGATATTTGGCGAAAGTTCGAGGGATCTGTTGTTTCAACCAAAATTTAGGAACCACTGTCCGCCCAACCTTAGCTGACCTGCTCAAAGCTCTAAGAAAACACTGGCAAGGAAAACTTTGTCAGACTCGACTACTGTTTTCTGATTGGCTGGTGAATGAAAGATCTTACTTCGACCAATCAGAAAACAGTACGCGATGTGCATGAGGAGTAATTTGAACATTCTTGTCTTTCTTATGGAGGTCATTAGGCAGGTTGTGAATCATTAGTAAAACATTATTTCGAAGTTATAATTGAATATGATGTTCAAAAATGTATAACCAGAATAGAAACACAAATAACGATTATTGAAATATCCTAATATCCCTGTCAAAATTGTCAAATACCAGTTCGCTGAAGTTAATTATTTCTTGTTTGAAAAAAAAATAAGGAGATATTTTTCCATTGCATTTCTCAGATAGTGTAATGAACAGTTCTTCCGATAATTCAATAAATACTCTACACAAAGCAAAATGTTACACTGTAGCCAGGTTGTTACTTCATTCTTATTGGTCTCTGGATGGGTAGGCAAATGTGTCAGTAAAACGACAATTTTAATTGTCGCAATATTGGTCAAGAAAACGCAGCTGTCCGAGGCAAGGCTGGAAATATTGTAAAAATGAGTTCTTTCGTTTGCAACGAAGTGTAGCCAATGGTGTAACACTAAGCTACAATGAAAATGAGTCTGTCTCTTTTTTCAATACAATACAGCGGATATCTCCACCTTTGTTGTATTACACCACTACACTTTTTTGCAATCGAAAGAATCTGTAAAAAACTGTAACAATGACACCTAATATTTGACAATGATGTGTTTTCATTGAAAAATAGACATATATTCGACAACGGCAGTTTTACGTGCGATAAACACATGATTTCGGGTGTGTGTGGTGCTTTGGTCAACAAAATGATAATTTTGAGTGTTTTCAGTAGCCAAAAATATCGCTTAAAAATTATATTCGTTCGTTCTCTGAAAGTATTTGAGAGGGCCGCGTTTTGACTTCGGATTCGTGTTCGGGAGGCAATAGGTAAATATGAACGGCATATTCAATTCAATCATTCAATTTAGTCAAAAACGAACTCGAAGCGAAAACACCAGGCAACGAAGCAGTCTGGACATTAACACTATGGAAGCAAACGTTATCGAACTTGGGGTAATCCAGCAGTAACCAGCGCAGTTTTGGTAGGTAATCCTTTTTTTTTGTAGCTTATTGAAGACTAATCGTAATCATTTCAAAGGAAAAACCTTTTTATTTTTTGATGGACTATCAACTGTTAGTGCGGCAAGTTACTTTATACTTTATATTGCATTATATTCAAACTATTCATGTACATGAAATACAACCCAGATAGCACAGGACGTTTTAGGGACGTCCAGTTTATGTCCTTTTTTGGCCCGAATGTCCCGAGCTATTAATAGTACATCTTTAAGACGCCCAAAAAAAGACTTCCTCGGGACGTCCGAAAATGTACTTTTCTGGTAGGTCCATTGGAGATACGACTATCATTATTGTTCCAGAAGTTGGAAAATATTTGTGTATGAGTATTTATAAGTTTGATGTTTACCGATCTGTTTGAATGAATGATATACACAAAATAAAATATATAATATATCTTCAAAAATACATATTTTTCTGTTGAAAAAATTTATAAAATATGATTTGTAATATATTTTGATAATAAACCATTATAACAAAAATATAAAATAAAAAACAAGTTGAAACTGCGCTTGTTTTTGAAAGCTGAGATAATTTGAAATAGGCGCCTTTTTGCTCCAATGAAAACGCTCATTACAACACTGTTGTCCCACGACCAATCTCAGTACATTATACGAGTTCCGACTGTTCTGAGAGGAACCGAGTTGATCTGACATCCGACATTTCCGATTTCACTGATTTCAAATTAGCAGGAAAATAAACGCTTGGAATCTGTAGGTCTGTGGGCAAGTGAGTAAAGTTCAATTGCAAAATAGTGGAGATGATTAATGTGTTTTTTTTGTAGATGTGAAGCAGTCCTTTGTATTTGTTGGTGAGTAGAAAATAATAATAGGTATACCAGCTAGCAGAGAAGCATGAAGAAACATAACCTCCAAAAACAATATGTGCGCGCCAAAAGACGATCAATTTTATTTTAAAATTGTGGTTTCAGGTCAATGAAATGTCAAAATATGGAGGGACAAACAATTACAATTTGAACCCTCATGATATCCAATGCTCTGGTCACGAAATACAGTTGGATTGGAAGAAAGAGCAAAATGCCATTCAACTTGTTGGCAATGTCAAAAATTATAATTGGTAAGTTAAATATTCAATTCCTTCTGTTCACTTTTCCTTAATGAACTCTTCTTCCACTGAACAATGATTAACAACACTTAATACAATTTACCAACTGTCCTGTTGTTTAAGGTGCCGCTGATAGGGCAGGATTTTCGCCAAATTACAAATCAACAGAGTCTTCAATTCAATTGTGGCTCAAAAGATCAACTGAGCGGCTTCATGCTGTTCAGAATAAAAGACTTTGAGATCGATGGATGTGAAATACACATAAGTGCCATAAATTGATTTGTTGAAAATATGAACAGGATGTTCATAAAATCAGATGTGGAATCATCTGCACCTGCGACTGAAAGATAAACTTTAGTCACTATCTTCCATCGTCAAGATAACCTCTTGTGGGGTATTCATGTTGAAAAGGGAAACATTCTCAATTGAATATTGAATAGAAATATTTTTCTGTGAATTGAAAAATCCACGATAAATGAAGTTATTTTTTGTGAATGTCTAACAGAAAACAACTACTTCCCCGGCTAAAGCCACGCTGGACATTGAACTACATCTGATAGAATGTAATATGTTTTAATATATATCCAGATTAATATAGAACATTTTGATCCATATTTCCATTTTATTTCTCCTGTCCTAATTTTTCGGAGTTTTTATTGATCTACCAATGATATGTTTATGAATATGAATATCTCTTCACAAAAAGTTATGAAAGACAAATGAGCTATTTATTTTTTTCATAACACCAATATTTGCTCAAACATTTTTGTTTTGTGTGACTATTTTCGAAACGAATGATTACTGCAATTAAATAACAAAACAAAATATATTCTACAATTTTATCGCGAATTAACAAAAAATACATGAGGGAGCTCAAATTATGCATGAAAAATCTGCTTTCGAACCTACGTATGATGAAGGTCCCTAAATAGTCCTGTTTAGACCTAAAATGGACTTGAATCGAACGTCCTATGGACATCTGGTTCTGTAACCTCGTATATCCATAGGATGTCCATAGGACGTCTGCCGTACAGAAAATAGACGTCCTTCGGACGTCTTCAATATCCGAAGCGAATGTTTTAAGGACGTCCATGGGACGTACTTGTGTTATCTGGGAACGTGTTCCTTACATTAGATCTACATTATTAACAATACCTAATGGGATTTTTCTATGTCGAACTAGAACATATGTAGCCCCTTAAAGTCCAACCTCACCTTCACGTGGTTTGGGTCGAACGGGCCGCAGCCGCGCGGTGAATGGCTTGGTTTGTGGACATTCATGGGACCGCGGCCGTGACTCGACTAACGAGGCTCTGTCAAACAGACCTAAATCCAAGCTGCGAGCACCGTGGCGACGGATGTATGGCACCGGGATTTGAAGAAAATGGTGCCGCAACGAAGCATCCGAGAAATAAGGCGAACTCTCGGAGGAATCAGCCTTAGCTCTGTGCAGGTGGCACCACAGGGCTGGACCAACCCCTTTCCCCTCACTCATGGGTACAAATGACCACTGAGCCGAAATACCGAAAGGGAATGAGGACAACTCTTGGCCTTCTCGGTTTCTTTCAGGGCACTGGAGAGGATGCAATTCTGAGCGTTCTACAGAATCGGAAGTGAACTCTTCGGGGTACTGAACAGAAGATAAGGGCCATTCAGATGAACCTACAGCAGTATAAAGTAGTCACGGCAGTACTTGCAGTTGCTAGGAGAGACCTCGAAGTAGCCCTACCTCAGGAACCATGGATAGACATGGTGAAACTTAAGGTCTGGGAGGGACAAGTGGAGAGCTATTGCGTAGCAGATCAACTGAGATCTTCCGGACCTGTATTCTTATCAGGTAAGATGCAATGGCCAAGGCGCTCAAGTGTTATCAGAGGCCATGGCCAGACCTGCCTGCGGGGTGGAGTTTTCAGTAGATAAATCTGAGGTGCAAGAGCACATACTTGAGAACTCGGGGACTTCCACTACCGTAAGGTATCCATAACGAATTTTCTCCACCTTCCCGAAAAAAAGAACATATGTGTATATTATAAAAGTATCCCTGGACACTCCTCTTTAATGAAGTGAAAAGACAAACTTGAACTCTAAGCAAAAATATGAAATATTGCATTTTAATAAGTACCAATTTAAAATCTTGAAACCGATTGAATTATACTATATACAATTCGTTCATCAGAATAGTGAAGTATCTTTCAAATTAATTTCAAATCTCATCATAGTAGAACATTGGGCATTAATCTAGACTTACCCTTAATGTTTTGTGCCTTGTGCGTTCAGGAAATAATCTATCTAAATCGCTGTCATCACTCGATATTTGTTGCTGGACTCTAGGTCGATGAAATCTTTGTTCTCGTTGATGCTGAATATCGAAGGTTTGTGCTAGTGCAAAATATGCATAATCAATGCAAGCATAAGTTAACAAGAAAGGCATCGTCACGATAGGCGCTAGGGTATTTATTTTTCCAATAAATATAAAGGCAAATGTTACAATGGCTACTACCGCCATTGAGTATAATGGCACTTTGTTTGGTCCTCTCTGAAAAAAAAACAGCTAAAATGTTTACAATGAAAAATAAACAATGTATTTATGATTATAATGTGCAGAAAAATACACTATTGCTAGTGTTGAAAAATTTACAAAAAAATTATGTAACTCTATGAAACCACTTGAACTAAATTTTTACATAATTTAAATATGGACAAGATACTATCACATTCGTTTTTAATATTAGGATTTCGAAATTTATATTTTCGGGAAAAAACAGACACTAACATGTACCAGTTTCAATTTATATCACCAAATGAGTATCAAGGTGTCATTAAAAGCATTCATGACAGACCAAATTATTTAATAAATTTCACGGAATTTCACAAATAAAACTATTTTCTTTTAAATAATTTTAGAGAATAAATTTTAGAAAAATTAGATATTTTGGAATTATTTCTCTTCAAATTAGCCGAAGACAGATTACATAGATATATGTTTGTTTTTTCTTGACAATTTTTTCCAAAGAAGTCAAATACCTGGGAATTATAATCGACCAAAGACTAATATGGAACAGTCATATAAATAACATTTTTTCCAAGGGGCAACTTGGACGTGCCGCAGAGTTTTTGGCAAGACATGGGGTTCGAAGCCGAAAATGGTATACTGGTTATATCAAATGATTATCACACTCATGGTCACCTATGCCTTATTAGTATGTTGGCCAAAAACCCACCAGTACTTGGCAGAAATCAAGCTGCAGAATGTGCCGCGGTTAGGTTAGGTCTGGGAATCACAGGAGCAATATTCACGTGCCCCACTGCAGTATTAGAGGTAATGCTGAACCTTCTGCCACTGCACTTGTGTGTAATGAAAGAAACGGCAAAGAGTGCTTTCAGACTGCACCAGGCATCACTCTTGAAAGCTGAAAATCAGATTGTACATCTGTAGATTCTGGAAAATATTCCTCTAGAATCCAGGTACAAGCCATCAGATATTATGCCAGCTAGGCACGACTTTGAAGTGAATTATGAAGTGGTTATAAACAACCACCATATATTCACAACGAACGGACCTCAACTAGAAAGGAATGCATCACTATGGTATACTGATGGTTCCAAGATGGATGAAAAGGCTGGAGTGAGAGTAACAGGTCCTAGTTTTATTTAAGGATTCCAAAACCCCTAGGCATAGCCCCAACAATTTTTCAACCAGAAACCCATAGACCTATAGAAATTTGAGCCCAAGGATGCCTTGAATGAGGCTCCAGGGGGGGCAAAGATCTATATTTTGAATTGATGCGGCCGATACTTGATGAAAATCTATATTAAAGTAAACAAAGGACACTTACTAAATAATTTTCACTAAACTGGATTTACAAAACCACGACACGTGTTTTGCTATACAATAGCTGGAGATAATACTCAGTTCTCTGCTGGTCGTGACAGAGAGTTGCCGAAACGACGTCTCTACGAACGATCGCCAAGATCCGCCATCCCGACCCCATCCACAACCCACCCAATGCTCTCTGTACTAAAGAACGCTAGTGACTCCAATAGAAGAACGGTTACAGCAGCTGACTCACAAATTCTTCAGCAGCCAAATGGAAAAACCAAGAGATTTTCAGAAAATATGCCATTAGAAGACTAATTAGAACACATGCAAGGAATTCTGAACTCAACATTCATTACCATCTCTCACCAAGTATTTGCAACTCATACTTTTTTATATTTTTTTTTCTCTTTCCTCGTATCTCAACTTATGAATATGACATGTACTCGTAAGAAGGGCCTAGGTTGATAGTCTATTGGATCATTGTAATTTGATTCAATAAAATGTATTATTATTATATTACAATTTAAATACAAAAAAATACCATATGAATATCCTTTCTTCTGTAGTCTTATTATTTAATTTAGGAACCTAAACGGCACAGAACATTTCATTGAACCGAACTTAATTCAGTACTATGGTTTCAGGGGTCTGTCTTACAAATGGATAGAATCATATTTACACGGTAGAGAGCAAATTGTCAAGACTAATGTACATTCTTCATTGGGACAGATACAATTTGGGGTTCCTCAGGGCTCAGTCCTTGGACCAGTTCTATTTTTACTATATATTAATGATATAGCTAACATCAATATCTCAGGTAAGTTCACATTATTTGCTGATGACACTGCTATTACATAGTACAACAAAAAGACTGGACGAATTAAACAAAGCAGTCAACGAAGATTTAACTAAGGTAACAAACTGGTGTGACTCCAATAAACTATCATTCAACATCAATAAAACAAATCTGCTTACGTTTAAATGTGAGCTTGATGACATAGACCTAGAATCAGGAATCATTGAAAATAAAAACAACACAAAATATTTGGGTCTTCACATAGATAGTAAATTAAAATTTGTTGATCATGTGATCGCACTGAGAAAAAAACTCTCTTCTGGGTGTTATGCAGTGAAGCTTACTTCACAAGAATTAAATTTCTCAGCTGCAAAGATGGTTTATCACTCCCTCGTCGAATCACATATCCGCTACGGCATTGCATTTTGGGGAAGTTGCAACAACTACTTATTGAACAGTGTACTCATCCTACAGAAACGAGTACTTGTGCAAAGCTAAACCTCGAGATTCTTGCAAAGAGTTGTTCAAATCCCATAAAATATTAACAGTAATTGCCCTGTATATCTTGGAAACAGCATCAATAATAAAAAAACGTAAAACTAAGTTTGGCTCTCACTCCTCTACACACAACACTCGACAAAACAGAGATGTAAAACTTCTGCTACCCACCTCAAGTCTCATTAAAGACTCATTTATTTACAATGGTTGCAAAATCTACAATCATCTTCCCAATGACTTAAAAGAAATTGAACCACCAACTAAATTCAGAAAAGAGCTAAAATATAAATTAATGGAAAGAACCTATTATAGTTTGGATGAGTTTTTTATTGACTCAATAATTTAGTGTTATATACCCAAATTTTTTGTAATTAATTGTCTCTATTCGTTTAATTTTTTACCTTAGATGTTTTATTTTTTATTTTATTTTATCTTGTTACTGTTATATTGTCTAATATTTTATGTTTATGTTTATACTGATTTTTATTGTAATTTTATCCTTACATTGTATTGCTTTGTAACCATGATTTCTTCATGAATACAATAAAGTATATATTTGATTGATTGATTGATAATAAAATTCAATATCTGTTGTTAAAAAGCTCAAAAATATGTGTTTAATTTATGATGAATGAGAGAAAATTCTAAGAAAATCTGGAACTTATTGAGTAAAAGTTACAGTTCCAAAAGAGTTATAAGTCCTATCAGTAATTGAAAACATGAGTATAGAGTCTGTGAGAGTGCTAGCAGGATCCAGATATCTCCCAGTAAGATGGTCCGGGGACTTAGCGCTCGGCCTAACAATCACTCTGACAATAACAAAACCAGGTGGACAACGTAAGCTCATTTCAATAAATAATATTAATCTCAATTAAACAGGACGCTGGTACATTTGGTGTCAGTTTGGCACAATAATCAACAACAAACAACATCAATAGTAGCCTATGATAACAAAACTTAATACGAAAGATTACAAATTTCCAATTCTTATTTGATCAGTAAATTGATAATTTCTAAATCCACTACGTTACTTGAAAAGAAATAAAAACATGGTTTTATTCATTCAATGCAACTGAAGGTGTCCAGCCGAGCAAGCTAATGCAAAAACAAGCATGAAATCTGCTATAGAAACCACTGAGGCAGAATTAAATTCTGATAACACGAATAACATATAATTTTAAGGATTCTTCTTTAGTTTATACTTCAATATTTTATCATTATGTATAAGTGTATATTTGTAAACTTGAATCCAGCTCTGTTACTATAATTCTTGAAGATGATCGATGTTTTTTATATATACAAAACACCACAAAAAATCGAATATGTTTTTTCATTTGCTAGCTTGCACAAATCATTCAGTATTACTCACCCCCATTCCCAATATTCCAATTCCAGGAATAACATTCTCCAGTGCTATCGATTGGAGAACCCTTGGTGTGCCATACATAGCTCCCAAGCAACTGGACATGGAAGACACATACAACCCAGCAAGGAACAGTACTTGAATTACTGCCACATCTTTTGCTATCATATAGTTCGTCAGCAACGACTCTCTATTGCACGTGGCGCCCAAAAATATAACAAATACTAAGTACAAAAAAGTTCCAGTACCGATTGCAGCCAAGGTACCATTCGGAATGTTGGTGGAGGGTGCTTTGAGATCTCCACTCATATTTATACCGGAGAGAATTCCAGTGATAGTGGGAAAAAATACACCAAATACTGTGAACCAGCTGTAGCCTTCATGATAATCAGACCACATGTTTTCCATCAGGTTGTTACTAACCCAGCCTTCGAATCCATTACCTGAAATATGAAAATGAACCAAATTAAACCCTTGGAATAATCAGAAGGTTGACTACTTTAGAGAGATGGTCCGATTTTTTTAATTAACGTTTGATGAAAATCCATATTGAGGTACACAAAAAACACTTCTTGAATGATTTTCACGACACGTGTTTCCGCTATACCTACAATAGCTTCCTCAGGTGAAGATAATACTAACTCAACACTCAATCAAAATATACTTTATTGTTCAAAGAATTAGATTCTCACTGACAAAGCATGGTGTTAACATTATAATTATTAAGAGGACTGTAAAATAACCATAAAATCAATCAATACACACACATAATATAATAAAAAATGGTTGAATGACTAACTGTGATTCAATGGAATGCCTATAAAAAATCAAGTTGATGAATCTTCTGTTTATTCTTTATATAAACGATATTCATCAAATTGCAGGGAATTTCTTTACTAACTCATTTGCCAATGATACATTGGTGTATTGTGAACCAGCTATATCAGAAATTAACAACACATTAGCCAATATTGAAAGATATCTGCAGACGAATAAACTTAAATTAAAAGTAGCTAAAATCAAATCAATGATTGTTACAACCAAATATAAATATTCGATTGATATAGTGATTGAAAATACAACGTTGGAGATTGTAGAAGAATTCAAGTACCTGGGATTTATGATAGATAATAATCAAACATTCACTAGTCATGGAGAATATGCCATTAAAAAAAATTCTAAAAAAATTTTTTTTTTCAAGAGTTGCAAAAGCGCTGTCCATGTTTGCTAGAGTTAAAATTTACAATTCCATTATAAAACCTGATTTTGACTATTGTGCAACAATAATTTACCTGAAAGATAAGTGCCATGTGAAGTGGAATGAATAGAAAAATCGAATTAAACGGTTTTCTTCACATAAAGGATTCAATATAAAATTGAACCAGAAAATGGTAGATCTCAGGTGAAAAACAACTACTTTCCTGGCAAATACCACGCAGAACGTTGAATGATATTCACCTGAAAATCCATGCATACTTCCATATAATATCAATTGACATTGAATGCAAATGTTTCTTTCTGATAAGCTCGATTATGTTTAATTTATGTGTGTTCACCTAACAATCCGATATCGGTTTCAGGCTTCTTGGCCCTCATCAGTCGGAGTAGTCAACCAGCCAAAGGTCCAAGAACTATGGCTGAAGTGAGACACACGTAAACAAACCATCATCGAGCTTGTAACACCTATAGAGTCGCGGAAAGATAAACTTTAACTGGCGGTACCTAGTGACAGAAAGAAACACTCGAAAATCTCCCACCTCGATAGGTTTCTAAATGAAAGATTCCTTCTCAGTAGGAGTGGCAAGCCCGTCTAGCATATAGTGAAAGATAAGTGCCATGTGAAGTGGAATAAATAGAAAAATCGAATTAAACGGTTTTCTTCACATAAAGGATTCAATATAAAATTGAACCAGAAAATGGTAGATCTCAGGTGAAAAACAACTACTTTCCTGGCAAATACCACGCAGAACGTTGAATGATATTCACCTGAAAATCCATGCATACTTCCATATAATATCAATGGACATTGAATGCAAGAAGCCTGAAACCGGTATGCAGATTGTTAGGTGAACACGACATAAATTGAACATAATCGAGCTTATCAGAAAGAAACATTTGCATTCAATGTCCATTGATATTATATGGGAGTATGCATGGATTTTCAGGTGAATATCATTCAACGTTCTGCGTGGTATTTGCCAGGAAAGTAGTTGTTTTCACCTGAGATCTACCATTTCTGGTTCAATTTTATATTGAATCCTTTATGAAGAAAACCGTTTAATTCGATTTTCTATTCATTCCACTTCAAATGGCACTTATCTTCACTATATGCTAGACGGCGGCTTGCCTCTACTGAAGAATCTTTCATTTAGAAACCTATTGAGTGGAGATTCGAGTTCTTCTGTCACTAGGTACCGCCAGTTAAAGTTTATCTTTCCGGATCTATAATTGACAAGCTTCGATGATGGTTTTTTCGTAGGTCTCACTTCAGCCATAGTTCTTTGGACCTTTGCTGGTTGATACATGACTGATGAGGGCAAGAAGCCTGAAACCGGTATGCAGATTGTTAGGTGAACACGCATAAATTAAACATAATCGAGCTTATCAGAAAGAAACATTTGCATTCAATGTCCATTGATATTATATGGGAGTATGCATGGATTTTCAGGTGAATATCATTCAACGTTCTTGGTATTTGCCAGGAAAGTAGTTGTTTTCACCTGAGATCTACCATTTCTGGTTCAATTTTATATTGAATCCTTTGTGAAGAAACCGTTTAATGCGATATTTCTATTCATTCCACTTCACATGGAACTTATCTCTCACTATATGCTAGAAGGGCTTGCCACTCCTACTGAGAAGGAATCTTTCATTTAGAAACCTATCGAGGTGGGAGATATTCGGAGTGTTTCTTTCTGTCACTAGGTACCGCCAGTTAAAGTTTATCTTTTCCGGTACCTATAGGTGTTACAAGCTCGATGATGGTTTGTTTACGCTGTGTCTCACTTCAGCCATAGTTCTTTGGACCTTTGGCTGGTTGACTACTCTACTGATGAGGGCCAAGAAGCCTGAAACCGGTATGCGATTGTTAGGTGAACACGACATAAATTAAACATAATCGAGCTTATCAGAAAGAAACATTTGCATTCAATGTCCATTGATATTATATGGAAGTATGCATGGATTTTCAGGTGAATATCATTCAACGTTCTCATGGTATTTGCCAGAAAAGTAGTTGTTTTTCACCTGAGATCTACCATTTTCTGGTTCAATTTTATATTGAATCCTTTATGTGAAGAAAACCGTTTAATTCGATTTTTCTATTCATTCCACTTCACATGGCACTTATCTTTCACTATATGCTAGACGGGCTTGCCACTCCTACTGAGAAGGAATCTTTCATTTAGAAACCTATCGAGGTGGAGATTTTCGGAGTGTTTCTTTCTGTCACTAGGTACCGCCAGTTAAAGTTTATCTTTTCCGCGACTATAGGTGTTACAAGCTCGATGATGGTTTGTTTACGTTGTGTCTCACTTCAGCCATAGTTCTATGGACCTTTGGCTGGTTGACTACTCCGTACTGATGAGGGCCAAGAAGCCTGAAACCGGTATGCGGATTGTTAGGTGAACACGACATAAATTAAACATAATCGAGCTTATCAGAAAGAAACATTTGCATTCAATGTCCATTGATATTATATGGAAGTATGCATGGATTTTCAGGTGAATATCATTCAACGTTCTGCGTGGTATTTGCCAGGAAAGTAGTTGTTTTTCACCTGAGATCTACCATTTTCTGGTTCAATTTTATATTGAATCCTTTATGTGAAGAAAACCGTTTAATTCGATTTTTCTAATAATTTACCTATTCAACAAAATCCGAATTTCCCAACAGCAAAAGCTTCGATATAAGGGAATGAGAATAATACTGAAATGTAATAGATATACTCGAATTAAACTGATGTTAGATACACTGCAATGGTTTTCAGTTAGTACTCGTTTATTCTACATGAGTAGTATAACTTTCATTCTACATGAGTATAACTTTCATTTATAAATTGAACAAAAGCCTACTTCCTTCCTATTTCAACGAATTCTTGATAAGAAATGATGAAATTCATAACTATGGCACAAGAATGAGGACTGACTGACTTTCACAGAACAAATTCTGATGAGATCCTATTTTTCAAAGGGTTAAATGAATTCAATAAACTACCTATGAATATTAAATCATCAGATCTTTACTTCTTTCAAATCTTCATTATAAATATGTTAAAACTCTATGATTGTTGTGTTTATAACATCTTTGTGAAAAAATCTTATTTAATATATTTTCTACATTATTATCTAGCGTATTATTATCTCTCGTCTTGTATAACTATAAATTGCTTGTGACATTTTTGTATTTATATTGTTACTTTTATAAACGTATAAATGATACTAGAAATGTTTGTATATTAGGCTTCCAATTTTAAAAAAACTACTACTACTACAAACAGGTAGCTTAACCCCTTCACTGCGGCTGAGGGAAGCGCTGTAGACTATATTTGAGTCACGCAGTTACGTGTTTGCGCTTATATTTGTTTCCGCAGCTAACTGCAGAACGACGCTTACATTGTTGCCAATTGTTATAAAATGTCACAAATGGATGGAATTCGGAGTTATGAGTGGAAGTCGCTGTGCATTCACGAGTATTTTGTAATTTTGTGGGATTGGCTCTTTAATAGATGTTTCAAATTGTATCAAGTAATGTGCACAGCTATATACCAAATATTGCGAGCCAGAGTGGGCAAAACGCTAAGCAGAAAAAGGCAGTTCTCCACCGGCCGACGGAGGGAAGCAGACCGCCAGTCGAGAAGCACGCACCGAGATCTGATGTCACTCGCTCTGTCTCCCTGCAGACAACCGAATAGGTGAGATAAAAAGTCGAGTTCGAAACAATCTAATTTCTAGACATCACCTGAAGATGGCAGATGGAAATTTGCCGAAACGTCGTGAAATCGGACCTTTTCGAGGACCAAGAACCCAGAACGCGGACAAAGATACTTTGTAGAGGGGACCAATTAAATGCTCCCCAAAATGGGATACCATACCGTAGTTGCGGGTCTATTAAAGCATAGTAAACTGTTTTAGCAGCTGAATATCCCAACTCATTTGATGTTATTCTGTCGGCATAGCAAGCAGAAGATAACTTTTTATTGAGGTTGTTTATATGTTCATTGAATTATAGACAACAATCAGTGTATTGCCCCATTTTTTTTTTCAATAATTTTAATTTCTAGGGATACATCCCCAATTGTGCATCTAAAGGAAACTATATTGGTTTTGGATGTGTTGAATGTGAGAAGATTTGGGTCACACTATTTTTTCACTTTCCGTATGTCATTGCTGATAATCTGATGTAAATCAGTTTCATCGTAACTGTGCCTTAAAATGGTAGTATCATCAGCGAAGAGAGTGAATTTTCCTAATATATTAAGAGCCGTCACATAATTTATATATAGCAAAAACAAACTGGGGTCAAACATTGGAAATTGTTTTTGTTTGTACTATCTGCTTTTGATCTGATATGTATGATTCAAACCATCTATGGGCACTATATCTTATTCCATAGCAGTGGAGTTTCCGCAACAGTATTTTGTGATTCATACACTCAAATGTCTTGGATAAATCACAAAATACTGCCGCAATCACCTCGCCACTGTTGATTTCGCTATACAGTTCATATGAAAGATAAAAAATTGCATCATTAGTGCTTTTATCATTTTGGAATCCAAACTGTTGGATACTTAATATATTGTGGGTGCATTAGAAATGCAATTTTAAGCAATTTCTTTCTCAAACATGATTGCCAAATTTCTATGTTCACTCTAACTCTTACCATTATCAGTATGTACAAAGCTGCCAACCATAAAATCAAGACCAGCTGAAAGTAATATCAGTAACAAAATAAACTGCAACTTTATAACCCACTTTACTCCAGCAACATTTATCACGCTCAGTAGTAAAACAGCTGCCATTGCTATCAATCGAATTGCCCATCCAGAGTCACCTAGCCCAATCAACTCTGCCATTGATTCCCCAAATCCGAGAACATTCAGAGCACAACCTACTGCCTGAAAGAAATCATTTAAAAATTTATCTTTTTTGTTCAAAATGAAGATAAAAATATGTATGCTATTATTACGTATACGTATGCCAATGATCGAATATATTTTATTACTATTTGTTTTTCCTGATCAATCAATCAATCTGTTTTATTTTTGGATTTTCTCTATCTTTCTCTTTAATGCCATGGTTTCTACATATTTTTTATGCGTTTTCCAGTGTGTATTGTAATTTTTTATATAAGAAAATTGGCCACTTAATGCACTATATAGAAAACAGTTGTTTATTGCATACGTCTTACAAGAGATTCATGAAGAGTCAAGGAGAGAGTCACAGTCATATTCATGAATATAACGTTAGAGGTGCTATGCAAATAAATAATCTATTTTAACTCATAGTTCACTCTTAGGTGCGCATATCTATCATGCCTTATCTAACTCTTGCGGCTTTGCCTCGTGTATAGCCGGAAGAACTCGTAGCTGGATCAGTTGTTGCCATATTTATGTACTAACATGCAAGACGATAAGATAGTGAATAGAAAAATATAGCTTACATAACAAATTAACAGCAACATGTATAACCTAACACTGGTTACAGACTTTTGAGAAACATTGCTATAATCTAGAAGAATTAATCAGCTGTTACTGAAGAACCACTAGTATAATGTATGTATTTATGTGCACAGGTCATTTGAGTCTACAGAAATTCCAAGTATCACCAACATGTCCATTGAAAAAATATGTAAAATAGCAGCATGTCATATAAAAATATTGAATATCATAATAGTTACTGTATATGGATCCACTTTTCATCAAGATATTACTCGTTTCCTTGAAGTAATGGAATCAGTGATTCATGAAGTAAATAATTATATAAAAAAAGCGAAGATTTGGATGATTTCAGTATGTTCCTTGTTAAAACATGTAGTTCTTTTATAACTGAACCATTAGTAGATTTTTCCCGAAGGTATTAAAAAAGGGAAGGTGTGTCCATTACATAAAAAAGGAGATCCTTCATTGCCCAATAATTTCAGGCAAATTGTTATTCTTCCTATTTTTTCGAAAATTTTAAAAATAATAGTTTACAGTTCTTTAATCAGCTATCTTAACTCAAATGATTTATTATGTGCTTATTACCAGTATGTTTTCAGAAAAGGTTTGTCTACAACCGACTCCCTTGATAGAATGCATTGAGAATTGCTTTGAGGAGAATGGGGTGCCGCCTCAGCAACACTGATCAATAACATACAGAAAATTCAAAAGTGCATCCTCAAAGTGATATACAGAAAACCGAGGATGTATCAATCTGATAAACTTTACCAAGAAACGGCATTGATGAATGTTTACCAACTGTATGCAAAAACGATCCTTTTAAGGCAGTACAAAACATCATATCCACAAAGAGAACATGTTATAGTCTAGCCCCAACCAATTCAACATCTTAGTTGTAGTTATAATTAAGATTGGAAATTATTTATTATTATTATTATTTTATCCTATTATATATACGTATATGTGTGTCTATATATGTTTTAGTATGTATGTGATTATACAGTGCTTTTCTTTAATGTCCCCCCCCTTTTATTTTTTGAACGGGTCACTCAAAAAATTGAAACTTGGGATAAAGAAATTGATGCATGAATACTATATTTTGGAGTAAAATTGACAGATGAAACTTTCAAGATGGCGACTGGGCGCCATCTGAAAAAAAAAAATGTCTTGTGACACATCCTTTTGAAGATCCTGACGAATACTTCACAACCCTAGAATATAAAGTCAATATCTTCACCTACTACAAAATGGCGGAACATTTAATAATTACCTGCATACAAACACATTGATATCAATACATCTAGAACTATTTGTTTTTCTCTGCCATATGGCAATCCCAACAACCCGATAAGGTTTGATAGGTTATTTTTTGTTTAAACAAAAAATGACAAGAAATGTCAGTACGACAACAAACATCATTGTTCAGTTAAAATATTCTCATTTAGTTTTCGATTTTACTAGTAAATAGGTACCACGTGAACTATCTCTAAAATGGTCCATTCTCGTCCATTGGAAGAAAAAATCGAAGCGATTTTTATTTGCGGTGCGACGCGTAACTTTCACGAAACCGAAAGAATTTTTAATGATCGTTTCCCGAATCGTCCTATCTGTAGAAAATATTTAAGGGAACTTGTAACCAAATTTACAACTACCGGTAGTGTACAGAACAAAAAGCCCCCAGGTCATCCGTCCATTCCGGAAGAACAGCAAGTTCAAATAATTGGTGAGATGATAGTAAATCCTCAACAGTCTACTTCCTCTGTCGCTAATGTTTGTGAGGTGTGTCCTTCTACTGTGTGGAGACTTTTGAAGAGGAATAAGTATCATCCATACAAAATCAAAATGGTACACCAGTTAACT
This sequence comes from Gonioctena quinquepunctata, assembly GCA_018342105.1. Lineage (NCBI taxonomy): Eukaryota > Metazoa > Arthropoda > Insecta > Coleoptera > Chrysomelidae > Gonioctena > Gonioctena quinquepunctata. Next base: position 210,718 of record JAFIRS010001304.1, read on the forward strand.
GAAGATGACCCTGATCGAAGAACAGAATTCTGCGAAATTATGACGGCAACCATTGCAAGGCAGGCCCGCGCCGTACATAAGGGCAAAGTCGTGTGGTGCACGACGGCGCCGAGGCGCCGAAAAGCCTCAAAAAGTAAAAAAAAGATAAAGCAACAAACATTGTCAAAACAAAATTTATAATGATAAAAAAAACAGTAAGGAATTACATTGTTTTTTATTTGTTTATTATTTTATTTTTACTCTTTCGAGACGAGGAACCGAATTTCTCGAAAATAATATATTTTCCAAATGAGAGTACGCAATAATAGCATTTATTCGATCGAATACGTAACATGATAACATGAATTGTGTAAACTCAAACAAATCTGATTTTATTCATGTTTGAGCTTGAAATTTGGCTTGCAACGAGCCAACGAGCGGACAAGCGGTTTTTTCCTGTCTGAGCTTGCGCAATGTACAGAACTTTATATATTAAGCGCTGCATCGGTCGCGATTTCATTTGTTGCCAGATGCCCGATCGATAATTAACTTAGCGAAGTGAAAAGGTGCATGGGGTAAAAGATATCTGTTTTTGAAATAAGTAATGTTGAGAAAATACTTTCGAGTTTGAGTTTGAGACGTCAAAACATTTCCATTTTTCATGAATAATTTGTCAATTTGTTTACTTACGTATTAATTCCTTTACAGTATACAGGATGTCAGAAAAAAAGAAGAAATTGTCTGGATACCAAAATTTGCTTAATAAAAGAAAAAGAGAGGAAGAACTGGAAAACCATGACAAAATTACGCATTTTTTTTTCAAAACCCGAGTTTACTTTGCCAAATATTCGTAACAACAATAATACAGCTGAATCCCAATATTCTGAACCTGTACTTGAAACAAGTATCAGCAGCAGACGAGAAACTGGTCTAGAAAGCAATCCATCAACATCTTCAAGTCCCGCTGATAATGTGAAATCAACACCTTCAAAAATTACCAGAACGGAAAATATGAGTCAACTTTCGAAAGATGCAGCACTATGGCCAAAGAAATTACGTCCTAATAATATTCAAGAATTAGTAGAACGTGGCCCTGTTCATTAACAAAACAAAAAGGATATTTATCCGAGAGATAGTTCGGAGTCATCGCGTAAGTTTTCCAATAGTTACTTCCTTAGAATTTTACCGAACAAAGAAAAAATTGAGCGTTTTTGGTTGTTGTAATCCGAAACAAAAAATTCACTTTAGTGCTTCTGTTGTAAAATTTCTAATGACAGCGATTTGAAATCTGTTCGCCTTAGTGATGAATCTGGTTACAATGACTGGCAGCATTTAAGTGAACATTCAAACATTCATGAAAAGAGCAAGTTACATATCGAAAATGTTCTAAAATTGCTAGATCTTTCTAACCGTTTTAATAAAAATGAAATAATTGATTCTGAAATTCAAAATGTAATACACAGAGATACTAAATACTGGCAAGCTGTTATAGAAAGAATTTTCTACGTGATTCAGTTTTTGGGTGAGCAAAATTCAGCTCTTCGTGGCAGAAGTAATAAGTTGTTTGAGAAAAATAATGGTAACTTTTTAAAATGCATAGAAATGATTCCCAAATTCGTCCCGATTATGTCAGAACATACAAAACGCTCTCAAATAAAAGATCACAAAAACTATTTCGGGGATAAAATACAAAATGAAGTATTCAACTTGATCGGTGAGAATATCAAATCCAAAATTTTAGAACTAACTAAAAAGGCAAAATATTATTCCATAGTATTAGACTGCACTCCTGACTCTAGTTACCAAGAACAAATTTCAGTTTGTATAAGATTTGTTAATTTAAAGAGCACGGGAATTATTTATTTGTACTCCTATTCATCTATGTACTGTACAATTTTATATTTTCCTTGCTTTTATTCCTATAATGAAATTAATTAAATTCTATTTGTAAATGTTATGTGTTAATAATAGTTTTTTTTTGTTAAATTTGTTAAGATATGTTGATTTCAGGTTATATTGATTTTTGTTCCCTACGCCCTACTAGGGTTTTTTCCATTGTTTATATTTATATATGTGATACCTTTGAGAACTATGTAATCGCAATAATGGATACTGGGAAATAAATTCTATTCTATTCTATAGAAGAAATTTTTTTATCATTTTGTCCTATAGATGATGTGTCGGGTGAAGGCTTGATAAAATTTCTTTTGTCGGCGTAAAAGAAAGAAGGCTTAAATATCAACGATTTGCGGGGTCAGGGTTACGACAATGGGGCAAATATGCGAGGTAGGCATAATGGTCTACAAAAAACAAATTGGATTTGAATCCGCGAGCTTTCTTTGTTCCTCGTTGCAATCATAGCCTTAATTTAGTCGTCAATGATGCCGCAAAATCGAATACTTTGAGCATCAATTTTTTTTCTTTAGTTCAAGAACTGTTTGTATTTTTTTCAGCTTCTACTAAACGCTGGTCAATTCTGAAATCTAATTTATCTAATGTAACAAATTTAACTTTAAAACCTTTATCGGATACTCGATGGTCTAGTAGAATAGATGCAATAACTCCTTCAAGGTATCAACTTGGGGAGGTTTATAATGCTCTGTTTGAAATAAGCGAAGGAAACTTTGAAATAACGTAAAAATTTGGCTGCATCGTGGCCAAAAATTCAAATTTTGAGTTCATTTGCATCTTATATTGTGGTATAAATTTTGTAAGTTAATTGTTAGTAAAAAAAACCGAACTTTGTGTTGCTCAGTGTTAAATAATTTGACTAATTTTTTGAAAGTTACCGCTCGATAAAGGTTTTAATGATCTATTGATTGATGCTAAAGAAATAGCATCCAGCTTACACATAGAACTCTAAATTCCAAAAATCAAAGATGTCTAAAATCGCGAAAAACAAAAACAAACATTTTGATTATGAATGTGACGATGAACCGATCCACGACGAAACTTCAAAGTTCAAAGTTGATTGTTTTTTTAATGCTCTAGATGTAATCATAACATCAGTGGATGAGAGATTCCAATTACTTTCTTCTTACTCTGATAATTTCGCATTTTTATGGAATATTGATAAATTTAAAAAATTATTCTGAAAACGAACAATTAGAATTATGTCAAAAAGTTGAAAATTTATTAAATGACAAAACTCGCAATGAACGAGACATAACTGCCGTGGAACATGTTAAAGAATTGCAATATTTACAAAATTTTGATGAAAAAGTTATTACGTCTCCAGAAAAAACTTTAAATTATATTACAATTAACAACTTAGTGAATTCTTTTCCTAATACGAGCATAACACTTCGCCTGAGGGTGTCGATGTATTGCTTGAATTTGTGGGTCTCTTATGAGGGTATATCTGTTGAGGAGCTCTATGTTTATGGGCTTCAGAAAAAATCGGTGGAGTAGATGTTTCAGACGATCCTCAATCGGCATAACGTTGGTGAGCTCATATAAGAGTTTGTTTGGCGGGTTGTGTAGTGGGTTGTTTGGGTGACGAATTTTTGTGATAGTCCTTAGTGCAGTTGTTTCCGCAACTTGCAATTTTCTTCTAGTTGTTGGCTTGCAATTGAGAAAAACAGTGTGTCCATACTCAATCATTGGTCTGCAGATGAGTTGGTAGATTCTGCTGGCTGTTGGAATATTAATGCCTTTATTTTGGTATGTGAGACAACTGAAATGCTTGGCTCTGGATATCATTTGTTTCTTTTTTTCCTCTAGATGTGTGTTGTAGGTAAGTTTGCTGTCCAATTTGGTCCCTAAATATTTGGTAGTCCTCACTGGATTGAGTTGTTGTTGTTGAATATTGATAGTCGGTGATGTTGGTCGTAGTTTGTGATTGAATATCATTAGATGGGATTTGCTGGGATTAGGAACACTTCGTATTTTATTAAGAATGCCGGTTTCGGTTGCTACCGCAGAACAATCTTTTTCAAAACATTTTATCTCAACGGCAAGGTTCACAGACAAAATTGCCGTTATTGGAGTGACACCAACCCTCACATTTTCCGGGAAACTCATACTCAATATCCAGAAAAAATTCACGTCTGTGCAGGAATATTGGAAAACCATATTGTAGGACCTCTATTCATTGAACAAAATTTAACTGGGGAACTGTATTTGAATATGCTGAAAAATACTGTTGACCCTCTAATCACAGAAATCGTCAAAGCGAATCCTAATGAATTCGATATGGATATTGTATTCTAACAAGATGGAGCACCACCACATTACTACGGACAAGTAAGAAACTATTTGGTAATACTTTCCCCGGTCGTTGGATTGGCCATCAAGTTCCTACGGAATGGCCAGCCCGCTGGCCAGATTTGACACCTGTAGACTTTTATGGGGCTATTCGAAGCAAAAGGTGTACGAAACTGAACCTGCTTCAATATTGAATATACGGCAGAGAATAATAAATATTTGTAGAAATATCGACGTTACTGTGTTCGAAAATGTTCGGCGTGAAATATCGGGTAGGCTGTTCTTATGTCAAGCAGTTCAAGGCAACCATTTCGAGCATCTTCTGAACTGAACTCTGCTTCTTTCCTCAAATTATGAAGTTGAACGTCGATGTATTCAGGCAATCATTAAATGTTCTGCCATTTTGTAGTAGGTGAAGATATTGACTTTATGTTCTGGGGTTGTGAAGTATTCGTCAGTAGCTTCAAAAGGATGTGTCACAAGACCCCCCTTTCAATTTTTTTTTCCCAGATGGCGCCCATTCGAAAGTTTCATCTGTCAATTTTACTCCAAAATATAGTTTTCATGCATCAATTTCATGATCCAAGTTTCAATTTTTTGAGTTGACCCGTTCAAAAAATAAAAGGGGGGGGGAGACATTAAAGAAAATCACTGTATGTATGTACTGAACATAATTTTGATAGTTTTGTGTTTATAAAAAAGATGCAATAAACAGAGATATTGTACCACGCGCGGACTCGTTTCCTTGTGGTTGTCTGTGTTTATTCACCACTTGATGTGTTCACATTTCTTTTGTACATATTTAATCTATTTTTTTCGGAATTTTATTAAACTGACTAATATATCACACACAAGCTATTGAAGCTTCTGTGCATTTTTTTCACGTTTATTTCAAATTTCCATATTTTGTTTTTCATGTCTCACTTTATTGTATTTGGAAAATTTACGAAATAAAATTATTATTATTATTATTATATATTTTACAAACGTAATGTATATCATCGTATTAATATTGTCAATATAGTTTCTTGAATAAATTATCTGTATATAATATAAAGTAAATAGTGATGGAAACATAAAAACTGTAACTGTACTTGATTAGTAATTGCCAATCAACTATGTGAATAAAAAATGTAAATTTTCACTTCCATTTGAGTTAAGGTCTCTTCACAACATCTATCAAAAGAAGTTTGACGCCCAGCATCGGCATAGTGTTGGAAAAGTAGTTGTGTTCCGTTAGACTTAACATAAAATGTCCATTTGATTATTATTATTGACTTTCCATTTCCGAAAAAAAAAACAATTTTAAATTGACAATGTTTCTTTTTCAACAGTGAACGTGTTCATGTGTAAGTAATTCTTTTTCTTGTACATATTAAATGGTGTATAGGGAAAAACAAAAAAAGTTAACATTTTACCGTACTATTAAAATAATTTTTTTATTGATGTTTTCCACAAACATCTATCAGAGTTTTTCTCCAGTAAATATTTCTTAAAAATAAATAAAAGTGAAAGTTTGGCAATACTAGTCGAAGAATTGAAATGATCAAAAAGGTCATTGGCAGATATTGAGAACAATAAAATTTGGATTTTTGCATTCACTTTATTGTCATCATATCCACAACTTTAGTGACCGAAGTGAAAATATATAGGTAATGACCTAATACTGTTTGGTTCTGTGAAAACTGTTACCCATGCTGTATACCTATACTGGTTATCATATTCTTTTGAATCACTGTGGTGCTTCGAAAAATAATTAAAAAAATGTCCGCAAGAGATACAGTTATTTCAACCATTGCATTAATTTGTCCATCATTGTGAATTTATTGAAATGATTCCAATGTAATATCAAATAGATGCATGACATCAATAACATTCAATTCTTCAGATTCGCTTTCGTGGTTCAATCAGATAATATGACCCCAAATCAGTAAAATTTCCAGGCAGAATGCATTCTCATAAATTTGAAAAATTTATGAGCGATAAAATCCCTAGCACTTACCCTCGAATAAATTTTAGCAATGAGGGAAATAATCACTGTTAGGTTGAATTCCATCCATACTTGGGCGTAATAAACGAATTGCGAAAAAAATTATTATTTTACAGGACGACATTCAAGATAATATACATTTATGCCTTATTTGTATTAGATTTAAAAAAAAACATTTTATAAATGTAAGAATTTTTTTAAATGTTTAGCGGTGAAAAAATTTCGAAGCAGGCTTTGAAATTTTGAATTTCAAAAGCACTACATCAGAGCTATAGAAGCTATGGGCATGGGCCACTACGTATGTATGTATGTATGTATGTATATATATATATATATATATATATATATATATATATATATATATATATAAGTGGGTGGGATCTTTGCTGCTAGTTAGGTACAAAATAGGGATATGGGGTAAGCAGCAATAAAAAAGTAAACTCTGTAGCCAAGCTTTCGGAAATATTTATTTCCATCATCAGAGAAACTACAATAGATGAAAACCCAATAGTAGTACATATTCAAGTACGAAACATTATGCTACTTCGTTGAGGTTGGTTTCAATGATGTTAAACATATTCATCTAACATAATAATACAAAAGAAGAATGTAAATCAGAGAATAAAACGAAGTTCAAAATTATAAAAAACGCATTAAAATTGTTTGAAATTCTAAATATACCTATCTACTCCATTTTCCTCCTCTCTCTCTCTCTCTCTCAATTTCTGTCCTTTTGCTTCCACACATGCGCAGTTCGGACATCCTTCCTTCCGGAGAATCCGTCTCCATTCAGCCTCTAACCGGCGTAGAAAAGGAGTTTCTATATATTGGGGGCTGCAGGATGTCTTGCTCTAAGCAATACTCCGATTATTGCAATGCACGTCTATGACGGCGGGACATAGAATGTATCATTCACACAGTGGTCTGGGTGGGCCTTGTTACTTACTCCATACGCCACCTAGGAGCAGCACTGTTAATTTGAACGCAACAGCGAATCGTCGAAGGACATCTCGTGGCTACGAGATTTATAATTGAAATAATCACTATTTAAATTAAAAATATCTGCCCCGGCTGAGAATTGAACCCGAGACCTCTCAGACTCGAGTAGGACGCTCCACTGCGCCATTTGACCAATATATCGTATATTACACCACGACAAGAAATACTATAAATTACATTTGACATTGAAACTAATGGTCTTTAACTCCAGAATAAATTGATCTGATTGTTAGAACTGTTTTCTATACAGGGTGTAACATAAGTACGTTAAAATATTCAAGTGACGTATTCCTGAGACAATGTTAAGAAAAAAAGGCTATTAAACTTGTGTCCGGAAATGCTTCGTTTCGGAGATACAGGGTGATGAAATTGTTTTTTTGTTCGCTTTTTAAAAATAACTTTTGCAAAAAATAAGTTATTTGCACGAAAGTTGGTACCCAGGGTTTTTTGACACTGTGGAATTGGAGGAGGCGGTTCTCGAAGAAATTAGTGAACATCCAGAGACAAGTACAAGAAAAATTAGTCAAACTTTAAATGTGAGTCACATGACCGTTTACAGAATTTTAAAGGAACAGCAACTATATCCTTATCATATTCAGCGTGTCCAGGCACTTACGCTACGTGATTTTCAACCACGTATCGAATTTGCTCAATGGCTTCAAAGAAAAGTTGAACAACATCCCCAAATTTTATCAAAAATCCTTTTCACAGATGAGGCTAATTTTTCAAGAAATGATATCATGAACTTCCATAACAACCACATCTGGGCGGAAGATAACCCACATGCGATAATGCAAACTCATTTCCAAGACATTCTCTTTTAATATATGGGTAGGCATAATGGGGGAATATTTAATTGGGCCCTATTTTCTCCCCTTATGTTTGAATGGAGATGCTTCCCAAAATTTTTTGGAACACGAGCTTCCCCAGCTTATGGAAGATGTTCCCATTGGTCTCCGAAATCACTCTTGGTTCTTAGACGTAGCTTATCCCCAATGATGGATAGGAAGAGGAGGCACTCAGCATTGGCCCCCAAGGTCACCGGACTCAATCCCGTCGATTTTTTCTTCTGGGGACATCTAAAATCACTAGTTTATGCTAGCCCCATTGAAAACGAGGAAATGTTAAGGGATCGCATCATAGCTTGCTGCGAAACGATAAGAAACACTCCCGGCATTTTTCAACGGGTGCGGAATTCTTTGATGAGGAGAGCAGAAGCTTGTATTACTGTTGGGGGTCGTCACTTTGAACAGTTGTTGTAATAGTTATTTCGTTCAATTTTTATATGTTTAATTGCCTAATAAATAACATATTACTTCTCCGAATTGTTTTTTTACAAACTCCGAAATGTAGCACTTTCTAATTGAATAACAAAACCTGACCATTTTTTTTAATTTGGATTGATTAAGCAGTTTGATAATGCTTAGTTTGAAAGAAGTCTGTGTTTAAAGTTTGATGAAAATAACTGCAGTTGCAAAAAACTTATGACAAAAACCAACCATGTTTTGAAAAATGTCAACCATCTGTATCTCGAAAACAAATCATTTTTCGATAAACATTTCATAGGAAAAAAGTAGTTTATTTTCACGAGACCTACCACATACTTAGTTTTTGTAATGTTCTCAGCAACTTCACTTAGCGCCCTAGGAGCTAAGTAACATGAATCGATATAGAAAATTGTTGTTGTTGAGAAAGTGTACCTTTTTTACTTGGAAAAGGTGTGGGAATAAGGTTTTTTCATGAAAAGTACCAACATTGTACTGTCAAAAATGTTAGGGCAATTTGAAATAAATAATGACAGCGTACGCAGCGCCCTCTAGATGTTACATGAAAATTAATACGAAATTATGATTTCCCACGTCGAAAAAACCCCGGTTACCAAATTTCATGCAAATAACTTATTTTTTGCAAAAGTTATTTTTAAAAAGCGAACAACAAAAATTAATTTCAACACCCTGATCTCCGAAACAAAACATTTCCGGACACAAGTTTATATAGACTTTTTTTCTTAAAATTGTCTCAGGAATACGTCACTTGAATATTCTAACGTACTTATGATACACCCTGTATACTATTTTAAATTTCTCTGGGTTGTGAAATAATCTGGAGAGTTTAGGAGTGATCTCTCTTATATATGATGGTAATGAAGTGAAAAAAGGTTGAGTAGGGGTAGTGTTAGTTTCATTGTTGTTTGGGACAATGCTCGAGTTATTACTGTTTGAGGCTAGTACTTCTAAGTGAGATTATGTATTATATAGAATGTTATGAAGTAACGTTTTCGGATATGAATTTTCTAAACAAAGTTTGAAGAGAATATTTAAATTTTGTTTGTGGAATTTTGGATCTGAGATTTTCAGTAGTCTTAATTTCATTTGTTTTATAAAGTTCACTTTCATAGACTGTTTGTGATATGAGTGGTAATTCAGGTATCTGCCTGAGCTGCATGGTTTCCTATACCAATCTACCAGTAGCTTGTTTTCTGTTGTTCATATAAGCTTGGTATCAAGAAATGGTACGGAATTATTTTTGTTCTCAGTTTCAATTGTGAACTGGATGTGATGATCGTAGCTATTGAGAATCTCATCCACACCATCATTCGGTAAAGCTAATATGATATCAACATATTTTTTTATGAAGTTAAGATTGAAAGATAAAACTGGAATAACATTGTCTAACAAATCATCCATGACGACGCTGCCAAAATAGGTAAAATGAGCCAGGTACCATGGTTGATAAATTATTTTGAAAAATTGTATTATCAAGGAAGAGACCAATTCAAATGCCTCTTTGTTAATGAAAAATAATTACTATATCCAATTTTTGTGTATTGCCTAATACAAGCATCAAAAGACATTGATGTATCTGACTTCAAAAAGGAATTGATAAACATTTGCAACGATCATTATCCAAATAATTTCCTTCTCTGTGTTAATGAAACAATAATTACATGAATACGATTCGTGAATTCCACAACATTCTTGTGTTTATATTGCTCAATAATACCAAGTTTTTTCAAACCAAATCTAGACATTAGCCCTAGTTAATCAAAGGGAGTATATCAGACATTAGATTCGTTGGCTTAAATACAATTGCGGGAATTATTCCTAACCTGTCAGTTTTACCAGTCACACCACATGGAGTAGACAGTCAATCCTTTTTTCCATTGAGCAAAGAAACCAGTGTCGTGAACCCAAAAATACTGCAAAAACTGAAGAAATGACAATCAATGGAAAAACTCATGAAACTGGAATGTTTTTACATGTATTCATTGGCAGAGGAACAAAAAAGAAAAATGGTATTAAAACTTCGTATTATCAGAAAGGTATACCATTCATTGCGGTTTTGAAATGTATTTCTGCTAATTCGAAAACGCGAGGGAATGGTAATTTGGACTTACGCAAAGGATTTTTAAATCTCCAGTATTGGATGTATAAGTTAGTTTTGCGAGTGTATTTATGTTGAAGTTCTCTTTCATTTTGTCACATTATTTTTGGATTGTGAACTTTTAACTTTTTTGAATTTTTCCATTAATTCTCATTGCTTGAGCTTTGTTAGAGTTTTTGGGTTAATGACAATGGTTTATTCTCTGGATGAAATAATTGAAATGACTTGTATGTGAAACAGGATAATTGAAGGAGAACAGCAACCGTTTTTAACGAACGAAACCCAGAAAAACATTATAGCCACAAATACATACATTAGTTGGTGACAAAATTTGAGGAAACAGGCTCCGTTAAGAACAAAAAGAAGGCCACACCACTAGTACTTGTTGAGCTACTGAGGAAGTACTGGGACAATTTGTAATGAATACTCAATTGTTGTTGCGGAAGGCTGCAAGAGAAACAGGAATTTGTCATGAATCGGTGCGGAATGTTCTGTAGCATCATAAGTTTTTTCCGTAAAAAATGAAAATTTTGCAAGAACTAGATAATGATAACCCACCTTGATAGAAAAATAGAATTTTGCGAACTGATGACTAACTTAATTGATGCTGCGCCTGGAACCATAACAAACTTTTGTTTTAGTGATTCAATCAATCAATACTTTATTTTCCTGAGACTTTTTTACAAGCATGGAAATCGTCAAATACACAAGTAAAAATAAGAGTTAAAAAATCAAGTGATAAAATATGGAATATACATGTGAGAAAAAAGATATTGAATGTACATAAAAATAATTCAATAGTAGTGGTAGGAGATAATGATATAAAACAATTAAAAAAATAAATATATATATATACATACATATATACATATATAATATATATATATATATATATATATATATATATAATATACATACATATATACACACATACACACATACATATATATATAGTATACACAGTAAAATAGTAAATAAGCAAACAATCATGATGTCAAGCAGCCAGATCAGTTTGAAAATATTCATCTAGTGAATAAAAGGCATTTTTGAAGAGAATGCTTTTAACGCTATTTTTGAAATTGATGGGATTAGACATTTCCTTAATGAATATTGGAAGTTTATTAAATATTTTTATAGACATAATATGGGGTCCATTTGATACAGATGTTAATTTGTGAACAGGAATTATCAGATTATAATTTTGTCTAAGAGTATAACCAGCGGCAATGCGGATAGTATCCCTTTGCTGAAACTTGTGGTAATGATTCTTAATGTAAGTGACACAATTCAAAATATACATGGATATCACAGTTAGAATTTGTAATTCAGTGAATAACTGCTTACAAGAATCATCATATTTCTTAAAACACATGGTTCTTAATATCTTTTTTTAAATCAACAGATCATTCAATCTACTGCAGTTACCGTAGCAGACTAAGCAATAATTTAGACTTGAGTGGACATAGGCATAGTAGTAGCTTAATAAAATATTAATGGGGACAAAATTTCTAAGATTCCAAATAACGAAACAATGTTTGGATAATTTATTAGAAAGAGAGTCAATATGATCATTCCAGGATAATTGGGAGTCAATGTTCAACCCTAAGAATTTGACTGATTGTTTCTGTACAATAGATTTAGTATTTGCTCTAACCAATATACTACAATCCATTTCTCTAAGCGAGAAAACAATGGTATTTGTTTTGTTGCTATTTAGTGCGAGGCCGTTTCTGGAGCAGTAATTAAGCATATTTGCAACTGCAGTACCTGCTTGGTCAGATAACCCTTCACATAAAGCAGAACTCAATATGAATGACGTGTCATCAGCAAATTGTACAGTACAATGTTGTTGATTAATATTGGAGATATCGTTAACAAATAAGAGAAAGAGAGTAGGACCCAGGACACTACCTTGGGGAACACCTGTTGAGATGTTACGATTTTCAGAATGATATATTCCCGATTTGAGCCTAACCTTAACAGATTGTGACCTACCAGTCAGATAAGTCTCAATCCATTTGAGACTTTGGCCAACTCCAATGTCATAAAGTTTATCGAGGAGAAGTTGATGACTGATGGTGTCAAATGCACGGACAAGTCAAAAGAATACTGATCGTTTTTTCGCCATTTTCAAATTGTGGATAAAACCAGATTTACCAGAAGAAAGAGTAGTCATCTTGGGTTGATAAACCAGCTTGGAAACCATAAGGGCTCTTAGAGAGCAAGTTATACTTTTTACAGAAGGATACAAGTCTGTTGAGAGAGGATTTTTCGAAAATTTTGAAAATGAAGATAGCAATGCAATACCTCTGTAGTTGGAGATTAAGTGCTTATCATTTTTCTTGTGAACAGGAACCACAATAGCGTGTTTGAGACACGAGGGAAATGAACCCTCAAGGAATGACAAATTAAGTAAGTATGTAAGTGGTTCGATGATTAGTTCAGCAACAGTCAACAAGACTCTACCAGGCAATTCATCTATGCCACTAGAGTTCTTAGACGATATAGATTTGATGATATCAAAAAGTTCAGTTTCGTCAAAAGCATGAAGAAAAAGAGAGTTTGTTTTTATATCATGATGATCTTCACCAGCAGGCTCAGTATCATTGATTAAAGATTTTACAGAGTCAACAAAAAATCATTAAAGACTTGAGGAATTTCAGGGCCACCGTGAACCCGAGTTCCATCATCAGTTTCAAAATAGTTCGGTAAACAATTGCCCGCATTCGCATTATTGGATGACGTATTCTGTTTAATTATATTCCAGGCAACTTTAGATTTGTTATCAGCTTCAAGAAATTGGTTGCTGAAATACTCTTTTTTTGAATGGTCAATTTTTTTTCTATGATTCCTCAACAGGATTTTATATTGCTCATTAATGACTTCATCAGATTGAATTCTGTTCATATTGAAAACATCACGAAGAAATATACCATCATTGATGATGTCATTGGTGATCCAGGGTTTACCTTTTGGAAGTTGGGTGTTATTGATTTTACGTAGAACAGGCGGAAACGCTTTGTCAAATAGATCAGGAATAAGGAGTAGAATTTGGAAAATTTTGTGTCGAACTCAATGTAATGTAATGTACTTTCTTTCTGAGTGGGGAGGTCAATAAGCAAAACTGTCGTTATTGGAGTGATGAAAATGCGCTCCTTTTTAGGGAACAGCACACTTAGCATCCTCAAAAAAGTTAATGTGTGGGCTGGAATTTATGGAGCTGAAGCTATAGGATCCTTATTTATCGATGGCAGTCTAAATGGAAAACTGTATATCAATTTGTTGGAATCTGCAATACAGCCTTTAATTGTGAACCAGCTGGAAAAATCAAATTGATCCAGGTGACAACCAAGCCTTAAATGAAGATCAGCTTAGTTACCAACAAGACGGCGCTCCACCACAAGATTACGGCACTGTGATACAATGGTTGGATGACCATTATAACAACCGTTGAGGACTTATCAAGTGGCCTCCAAGACCTCCAGATTTGACCCCTTAGATTTTTTCCTATGTGGTCATCTGAAATCTGCAGTTTCTAAAACTCAACCTGCCTCAATTGAAGCACTTCCCTACCGCGAAAGTTGCGCGAATATGAGACAAGAATTTGAAAACAGGCTCTTTTATTGTTTGAAGAATAACGGAAATTATTTTGAGCATTTACTGTTACAACGAGGTTCGCTCATATGCTATTTAGGTTCCCCCGACCTTGCCTTGAAACAGGTTTGGGCATTTCTTGATATCTTTTTTCATTTCCAAATATTCCCACTCGCAACTTTTCAATTTGACACGGTATATATATATAGTTTTTTGTTTCGTGCAATGTTTATTAATTATAATTACAAAGCGCTTTCGAACTCATCATTGCTTTCTTGTCAGGTAAAAACAAGAGGAATCCATAAAATATAAACATTCACAAATTTAAAATGTATAAATATATAACAATCAGTGTAAAATGGAAATAAATTTAAAATGAAACATCTTTATTAAATTGCAACTTTTCTAATCCAAAGTTTTTAAAACATCCAGATTCATGTAATGAGTATAATTCAAATAGTTCTTGTACTTCAATTTTATATTGTAACTAAGCTGAATTGATATATCAGGACGCAATTGTTTCAAGTTTGTGTCATCTTTTGTAGTATTCATATGTAAGAAAATAAAGTAATATTTTGATGGATGATAATATATCACAATTAAGTGTTCAGTATTTCAAAAACAGTAAACATATTACAATTTGAAACATATCATTCATTTGTATGATTGTAAGAATACATACCTGTCCAAAACAATACAGTAAACCCAATGAACCACCAAATCTTGACCCCAAAGTATGCGCAATAACAAAATAAACTCCTCCACTCTCAATGCGACATCGTTCACATATTCCAACAGCTGACAAAACCGATATCAAAGCAGTAAATACTGAAAATATATGAAATCATTATGTTCTGAAATACTGCGTTTTTCATTTTCTATAACTATGACAGATATTATAGAATCACGAACACAAATAAACAGGAATAAAAAAAAGGAAATTGCTGTCAATATTTAATACGTTGATAGTCTTAAATCGGAAGAAACATTATTATTTCAATAAACATCTGTCCAATTCACCTTTTCAGGTGTAATTTTATGGTACATATCAGTTTTAATTTTTTTTTTACAAAAAACAACACCATTCTGGAAAACTTTACTTTGTAATCCAATTCCAGTTTGAAACTGTGGGTTTTGGAATAAGTTTAAACTCATATTTTACATACAATTGTATGCTGTAATTTCCCGTTAATGGGAACAACTATAGTCGAACTTTGAAAAAAAAAATATTTTCTAGGCTCGTTTATACAGCGTGGGCCATTGAAAACGAAACCAGCGGTGTGGGTGGGGAGAATCAGAGTATCAAAAAACGCTCAGACACGTCAACTCCAGTTTTGAGGAGGCCATTGTTCACGATGGCAGGCACCTGCAATAACGTTCATCCCTTGGTGCTTTGATCGCCAATCCTAAAAGTTTAAATGGCAACATATGGCAAGTGATACCTCATGTAAAAGGTAGTTTTCCCCCGAACATTGAGCAACAAAAAAAAATATTTTTGTAGATTCGTTTTGAAGATATGCAAAGTTAAAGTTGAAAAATCACTCTTTGTTTATTCAATCAATAGTCACCAGAGCTGACAATGCAACTGTTGGATAATTATGATTGTCAATGAACTGAATTTTCAAACTGTCTACCACCGGTTTCCATACACTAATACAAGTGTTGTGCAAAATGAGACCTCGGCAACAATTTGGTAGGGAGTTGATACAAAGATTCCGCTTCCGTTGCTCAAAAACGGATTTTCTTATTTCATTTTTTGTAAACGCTGGTGTTGACGTCAATCAATCAAACATTTATTGAAGAAGTTTTCTGTCACAATCATATTAGAAGAATCATAACATCATCATAAAATACTAGCTAATTCAACCGGTCAAACATTGAAAAGATAATATGATACAAGGTTTACTACACAATTCATATATAAACTGACAACTAATTAAGTATACAATTGTTTTTAAACAACCAGCACAACGAATAGGACAAACAATATTGTAAAAGAATTATATATAATCTAATCCTCCTAGGATTCTAAGAGAAACTCATCAACAAAGTAGTAAGCTTTTTGCAGTAGAAAATATTGAGTCGCCTTTCAAAGGCCATAATATTTGAGGATTTAATGTCATCACTAAGCTTATTATATAGCAACCCCAAAGTACAAGGGATGATTCTGAAATACTTCAATCTACTATATGGTTGATGTAGTTGAGATTTATTTCTTGTGAAATGTTCGTGGATATGTTAATTTTTTGGAAAAATTGAAATATTGTTTTTAATATACATCAAAGTTTGGTAAATATACAAACAAGGTAATGTTAATAAATTATAATGCAAGAATAATGGCCTGAATAACAAACACTTCATTAGCTTTAGCTGATAAACCCCATTGTCCAAGGCCAGAGGAAATAACAGATTGAACTATGGTATAGAAGTTTGAGAACACCGAGAGAGACAATTTGTCTCAACTGACGCAGTAAATACATATGTTTACTAAGCTTGAGTTTAACACTATCAAATTGGTACTTCCAGGTACGTTTATTATCAACCCCTAAGAATCTAGTACAATTTACTTGATGAATAGTTTCATTATTAAGTTTAACCAAATAGTTTTTTTTATCTATTGTTGAATTTTTGGTAACAAAGTTGATCATTTGAGATTTAGCAGTAAGCCATTTAGAGAATACCACTCAGAAATTTGATCTGTTCATCAGCAGAAAGAACAGTAATAGAAGCTTTTGTACAAGATACCAAGATATTAGTTCATCAGCAGAAATAACAGTAATAGAAGCTTTTGTACAAAATTTCGGAATGTGTCGAATTCATCGTCGGTTGAACGACATACAGTGAAGTACTTGACAAGAACTGCTGAAGAAGTTTCCTCAATAATGCTGTATATGATGGCGGAAAGGGTTGAAATAATATCGATTTTTTTAAGAATGACGAATGTGGTAACCATACGGCGAATGCGTTCAATGAAACGGATACAGTACATGTTGCTAGAAAATACGTTTTTGAATTAGTGCGGAAGTTTCGTCAAACGGGATCAGTAGCCAATAAGAAACGGGATCCAGAACGTGAACTTCCATTGAGAAATGAACCTGTTGAAGTTGCCCTTTTAAGACAAGTTCATGCAATCCCAACGTTAAGTACGAGAAAATTGACTAGTGTTACCAACATTAGTAGAACCAGAATCCGCCGAATCCTGAAACATAAATTTCATCCCTACAAAATACATTTGATACACTAATTGAATGAAGATGATTTTGATCGGCGACAGGAGTTTTGTGGAATTATGACTGCACAAATAAATGCTGATAGGAGTCTCCTTCTCAACATCTGCTTTACGGATGGGTGTACTTTCTATTTGAATTCAAAGGTGAATCGTCATAATTGTCGTTATTGGTCAGATGCTAATCCACATGTCTGCCACAAAGTCCACACTCAAAACTCCCCGAAAACACACATTCAGTATTTTTGGAGAACGTCTAATTGGACCAATGTTTCTCGATGGTAATCTGACCAGATCATCTTATTTGGAATTACTAGATGAGTGTGTCTATCCACAACTAGTAGACATAATTAAAACAGTTTGTAACCGGGAAAAGCACTTGATATTTCAACAAGACACCTTCACATTTTGCACATCCTGTTAGGGCGTTTTTGGATAGGATTTTTCCTGGACATTGGATTGGAAGAAGAGGTCATATAGAGTGGCCAGCCCGACCAATGTTTCTCGATGGTAATCTGACCAGAGCATCTTATTTGGAATTACTAGATGAGTGTGTCTATCCACAACTAGTAGATATAATTAAAAACGTTTGTTACCGGGAAGAGCACTTGATATTTCAACAAGACACCTTCACATTTTGCACATCCTGTTAGGGCGTTTTTGGATAGGATTTTTCCTGGACATTGGATTGGAAGAAGAGGTCATATAGAGTGGCCAGCCCGATCTCCCAAGATTTGTGACATAGAATTGTTGACGAATTCCATCGGATAACGCCAGAAATGCTACAAAATATGAGGTTTCATTTTGAACAGAATTTGTATTTTTGTATGGAAAGAGTTTGAACATATAATTCATTAACAATGAATAATTATTTAACAGTTGCATTGTTTGCTCTGGTGTATATTGATTGAATAAACAAATAGTGATTTTCCAACTTTAACTTTGCATATATCGAAGAAAAAATTGATAGAATTATATTTTATTGTTGCTTGATGTTCGGGAGAAAACTACCTTTCACATGAGGTATCATTAGCAAAATGTTGCCATTTAACTTTTTAGGGGTGGTGGTCACAACACCAAGGGATGAACGTTATTGCAGGTGCCTTCCATCGCAAACAATGTCCCCCTCGAAAATGGAGTGGACGTGTCCGAGCGTTTCATTTTCAATGGTCCACTCTGTATATGCGTTTAATAGTTTTCAAGATGTTTGGAGCTCTAATTATTTTTTGTATTCTCTAGTGAGTACCAAATATATTTTTATTTAGAAAATTTCAAAATGAATTTGATGTACCTAAAGCTTTGCTCTGTAAGCAAATTAAGAATCAAGTTCTCACTGAAAAATGTTTCATTTTTACAATTTCCTTTTTTTGTGTACATGCAATAAATCCCATGATAGGATTCCCAGGGGCATGTATCATAAGCTTCAGGAGTGAATCCATCAACACGGGACTGAAGCACAAATCCTCATGATATTAAACTCCAAGTCTGCTTTCCGCTACTCAAGTTCATAGTCTCTTGAGAAGTGAGTGAGTATTTCGACATATTTCCTCGTCCCAAAAAAACTGAAGAGTTGACAGTAAGGAGCAAAACTGATCTATTCAACACAGGACTGGGGCACAAATATTTATGATACAGAACGTCCTCACTTTTTAACTCCTCAAGATTATGATACAGGCACCTGGTATTTTTCCTATTGAACATATCCAAGTTAATTAAAAAAACACATTTATGAGCTATACCCCTATAGAGTTATATCTCATTCCATATAAAGTTTCAAGCACAAACTAGAAGTCATTGAGATATTCAAGTTGGAAATGGTGGTCTATCATAATCAGAAATAGTAAAAAGAAGTAAATGGAACACCCTGTATATTATTCCATTTTCAGAATTATAAGAACATGATGTTTCAAGCAATTTAATTTATCACATTTTTTATTTTAAGTAATTAAGCTAACAAACGTATTATTTGTTTTTCATCATGATAAACATGTATATTATTTTAGTATCCTAATATACAATATATATATATATATATATATATATATATATATATATATACACCGTGTGTAACAGGATCATGGTACACCCCCCGTATCTCCTTTAGTTTTGAAGGTAATTGATTGAAATTTGGGATATCCCATATACATAATAAGCGGCACTTTTTGAGCTACAAATGTTTTTTTTTACTTCCGGTTTCGCCGGAAGTGATACCAACTTTCGATTTTTAAATAGAACACCCTGTATATTATTACATTTCTGAAATCTGCATAATTTTATGAATCCAATGATACCACATAAGTGACATTTCAAACGTCAATATTTTTGATAATTCAATTTTTAGTTTTCCATTTAAGTGTGCCATGATGGTTCCGATTTATTCCAATTCACCCGTCTAATGCTAAAAAAACCGAAATCCCGTCAAAAATACTAAATTGCGTTTTTTATGAGCAAATAAAGTTCATCGTAATCGATTTTGGGGTAAAACTCAATTTTTTCAAATGGAACCATATTGGTACCGTGTACCATTTATTAGTACTATTAATAAGGAATTTATTCATACCTGCTAATAAAATGTGCGATAAATACAATCAAAATTAAAGCTAAAAGAAAATAAGATAATACAATTACTTTGTTCTAATTTAATGCTAAGAAGTTACTAAGGTGGCTTTGAAATACAAAAAATGAACACAAAACATTACAACAATTGTTCGAAATGCTGTCCATTAACGTCAATGCACTTCTGAACTCGCATGCTTCGAATGCCTGTTGAAGGTAATCAGTTACTAAGGAGGCTTTGAAAACAATGAAATTATTCATTCAGATTGTCAAATAAATAGGTATTGGTTTATCGGTGTTTTTATTGTGTATTGGAAAAGTCTTTACATTTGTTGTTATTTTTATTCAAAATGCCCCACATTTATACAAGGGATGAAAAAGTGGACATGTTAATTATTTATGGGGAATGTAGAAAAAATGCCGTTGCGGCTAGAAACCTTTATGCCAACCGATATCCTGATAGACAATGTCCAGCGAGAAATTATTTTAAAGCGTCTTGAAAATCAATTCAAGAGAGCCTAACCATGATCCAAGAAAACGTTATCATTGACGAAGGAACGGAAATTAATGTTTTAGCTCGAATAGAAGTTGATAAGACTGTTTCTTTAAGGCAAATTGGGTTTGAATTGGAAATTAGTCACCAAACGGTAAGCCGAATCTTGCACAAACTTTATTATAAATCTTTCAAATATCAATTGCACCAGCACCTGTACGAAAATGATTATGAACGTAGGATGGAATATTGCAATTGGATCTTGCAGAATAATGTGCAGCCAAACAATGCTTTTTTGGAAAGGATTTTATTTTCGGACGAGTCTAGGTTTACAAATATGGGATCATTTAACCGACAAAATACAAGGTATTGGTCACAAGAAATTCAAAATTTATTGAGGGAGGGTAACTTTCAAGTGCGGTTCGGTTTCAATGTTTGGCTTGGAATACTCGGTCGTAGAATCATTGGTCCAATAATATTTGAAGGACGCTTGACTGGAGATAGATACTTAGGATTTCTGCAAAATGAAATTGAGGACAGGTTAACTGAATTACCTGTCCATCTACGACAGGGAATGTATTTCCAACAAGATGGAGCTCCTCCCCATAATTCAAGAATAGTAACTGATTACCTTCAACAGGCATTCCAAGAAATAGTAATTTCGACAAATGGTCCTGTGCGATGGCCTCCAAGGTCACCTGATTTGACACCTCTTGATTTCTTTGTTTGGGGCCATTTAAAAAACATTGTCTATGCAACCGCCGTTACAACCCGCGAAGACCTGGAGTTGCGAGTAAGAAGCGCAATTAATAGTATAACGGCCCAGCAATTAGCGACCGTTCTTCAAGAAACAGCTATGCGAGTTCAGAAGTGCATTGACGTTAATGGACAGCATTTCGAACAATTGTTGTAATGTTTTGTGTTCATTTTTTGTATTTCAAAGCCACCTTAGTCAACTTCTTAGCATTAAATTAGAACAAAGTAATTGTATTATCTTATTTTCTTTCAGCTGTAATTTCGATTGTATTTATCGCACATTTTATTAGCAGGCATGAATAAATTCCTTATTAATAGTACTAATAAATGGTACCACAGTACCAATATGGTTCCATTGAAAAAAATTTAGTTTTACCCCAAAATCGATTACGTTGCTCATAAAAAACGCAATTTAGTATTTTTGACGGGATTTCGATTTTTCTAGCATTAGACGGGTGAATTGGAATAAATCGGAACCATCATGGCACACTTAAATGGAAACTCAAAATGGAATTATCAAAAATATTGACGTTTGAAATGTCACTTATGTGGTATCATTGGATTCAGAAAATTATGCAGATTTCAGGAATGTAATAATATACAGGGTGTTCTATTTAAAAATCGAAAGTTCGGCGAAACCGGAAGTGAAAAAAAAATCATTTGTAGGTCAAAAAAGTGCCGCTTATTATGTGTATGGAATATCCCAAATTTGTTTGTTGTGCGGTTCGGATAACGGTCCTGATACAAACGTCTAGCCTCATATGCATTTCCGTTAGCAAGTCCGTATGTAAAATGTATGTCAGCATACTCTGCATTGGTAAAGTTTACCATTTTTTTACAAATAATCATAATAATAAATAAAACTATTTAACTATGCGTCAAGATATTATTTTTGACATGACAGCACAAAAAAAATATTGGAATAAACTTACTAGCCTACTTGATACTTTTACTTTAAAATCGATTAATTTAAATCAAAATATCTCGAAAATAGCTGCTTGTAGCGACATTTGAAAAGCATACCTTTTTCACGTAAAAATGATAGAGAAATTTGTAAATAATTATTACTTGTTTCTTGCTTTGATTCTGTTACGTTCCATTCAGTTGAAGATGAGTGAGTTGATTTTCTTATCGAAATGTATTGCATGTTGTTAATTAAACTAAAGGTACCTAAATGTAATACAGATCCGACCCAAAGAAATTTGGATAAGGGTCAAAATCACCTGAAAATCAACTTTGAATGACATTGTATGATATATCGTTGAATTCAGCGTTGAAAGTTATTTCGAAAAGTGTCATAAAATATGCAGGTCCGTATTGAAACAAATGAGGTTGAGGGTGGCCCAGAGTGTACGAAACGTTGGATACAAAATCTGATTATGTCAAATTGAGGATAATTTACTGTCGAATAAAAAACTCCTGTGACATTTTTTGATAATATTCGAAATGAAGTGGGAAAAAAAAGAAAAATTAAAATGACAGAATTTACTTTTCTTATATCTCAATAACCGGCCCTGATAATCTCGACTTGTTTTAACTCCTTGACAATGCTTCTATGAATGCAACTTTTTCTCCATTTGACCGACCTTCTAACTCTTATGGTTTTAAAGTTACCAATACAATCCCATTAAAAAAGTGGCCACTCTGTATAAATATATATATATATATATATATATATATATATAAACAGTGGGGAATAACGGGGATCTTCAGTCAGCACAAGTGTTGAAATATGAAAAACTCTTTAATACTTTCGACCGAGCTTTCGTTTCAATTTTGAAACTTCTTCAGGGTCCTAAAATATGTAAATTACATTATTTCTCTCTAATTTTTCATATTTCAACACTTGTGCTGACTGAAGATCCCCGTTATTCCCCACTGTTCATACCAATTTTCAGTCGTTATATCTGAACTTATATATATATATCTTTATATATATATAACTCGTGGTAAACAAGAACTCAGCAAAATTTTTGGGATTACTTTTGGACAGTAATCTGAAATTTGAAGAGCATATAACTCATTTAAATAAAAAACTGGCTTCTGGTTGTTATGTTATGAGGACAGTATCAAACGAATTAGGATCTAATGCTGCCAAATCTGTTTATTATGCACTTATAGACTCCCATTTACACTATGGCATATCTTTCTGGGGGGTATGTAACAATCAACTCTTCCAGTCAGTGTTTGTGCTTCAAAAACGGGCAATTAGATACCTTTGCAAAGCCAAATGGAGAGATTCTTGTAAACCTCTTTTTAAAGATAAAAAAATCCTAACTCTTGTCTCAATTTTCATATTGGAGACAGTGTCTGTAATTCATAAGAATAGATTGGAATATGAAATCAACAACATCCCCTATAATACTCGCCAGAACGAAAATAGCCTAAAGCTCCCCATACCCACTTCCAACCTAGTAAAAGATTCTCTGATATATAATGGAGTGAAAATGTATAATAAAATACCAAGTGATATGAAAGAGAGAAATCTCCAGGTTTTTAGATACAAACTAAAAACTTTACTTAGTGATAAGGCCTACTACAGCTTGATTGAATTCTATGATGATACACTTAGTTAATGTTTACATTTGTTCATATTGTTAATTTTGTTCAAACTTTTTAATGTTTTTGTGAAAGTATTTAATTAAGTCTCACCATTTGTTTTATATTTGTTTTATCCTGTGACGTGGTTATCAATTTTTGACAGTGACTTATGTTCATTAGCATACTGTGAATTTTTATTTATGTGTTTGTCAACAAGATTTTTTCTTATGTACAATAAACATATATTCTCTCTCTCTCTCTCTCTATATCTTTATATATATAAATATATTTTATATATATATATATATATTATATATATATATATATATATATATACAGGGTGTCCGGTAAACCTTGTACAATATTGGCCCTGGTGATAGACCAGGTCATGACTGTTCAGAATAACAGAATTTCACCTCAGTAAAAATCTCACCGTTTTCGAGATAATGGGCATATTTTGAATTTCTGGAAATCGCTACCTCACCTTGGATTTTTGAGTGCTATGTCTACAAATGAAGACTAATTCAAATATATTTTCTGCTGAAGATTACTGATGAGTGATGCTTTCAGACATACAAAACAGTTTTTCAGAAATTAATACAATTTTTCGAAAAATGGGGGTAAAATGCCAGATTTAATTTCCACCAATTTTTTGTTAACAACTTTGACAATATTGTCTGCAGAAACTATAACCATGTGGAGGTGGAAATGTATCACAAGAAATTGAGCATTTTGTCCAGACTCTCAAATGGTAGATAACCTTTTATAATTATTTTTGGAAGGGGTGGTATTCCGATTATATTAGAGTGGGGTGTTATTCTGAGCTAAACTCAACTCTTACGACTTTGTCGATAATGTGTTTTATTTTTATCCTATCAAGATGAAATGATGAAATAATTATGAGTAATAACGAATCAATTGCTTAGAAGCATTCAATGAAAGGTAAAAAAGTAAATACTAATTGAACGTTTTCTTTAATTAACATACAATGTAAACCACAGTATCGATTATTCGGCATCGCACTGAATAATATTACAATAAATGTTCGAATTGTTTTCCATCAGATCTTATGCAGATACGACATCTTCTCAAGAAGGACCTTTTCAAATGCGTTATAGCCCCCGAATCAGCGATTCTCTGAGCGGCAGTGTGAATACGCCGTCTCAATTGTTCCACATCAGGTATAGGTGTGGCGTAAATTCGTTATTTCAAATTGCCCCAGTAGAAAAAATCCAATGGATTTAAGTCAGGTGACCTGGGCGGCCACGGGATTGGGCCATGGCGTCCTATCCATCGTCGTGGGTACATTTGATTCAAATATTGCCGAACTCGTACGTCATAATGCGCCGGGCAGCCATCATTTTGAAGCCACATTGTTTGTACTGAAGGTACATTTTCTAAAAGAGGGGGCAGTTCATTTTGCAAGAAATTCAGATAAATGTTGCCATTCAAAGTTTGTGGCAACTCGTAAGGGCCGATTACTTCGTCATTTAAAATTCCCGTCCATAAGTTTATCTTGAACTGTTGTTGTGATCTGTCCTCTCTCATCAAATTTGGATTTTCTAGGCTATAACTGTGTAAGTTATGCATATTCGTATATCCATCTCGTTTGCATGAAGATTCATCTGACCACAGAATTTTATTAAAAAAGTTCGGATCCTCACGGTTTCTTGGTAACATTTCACGGCAGAATCGTACTCTTACCGGGTAGTCCCTCCTGAGTAATGCTTGGACGCCACGCATGGTATGGATGATATTGGTAACGTTTTATAATGGAATGAGTCGTAGATTTCGGAATACCCGTTCGTCGTTCGATTTCTCTTACAGAAATACTTGGGTCTTCATCAATTTCTTGCAGTACTCCTTCATCATTATTGTGGTGCGGTCTACCTTCGCCACCTCGATTTCCAAGAATTCTGCCTTCCAAATAAGAGTTGTGAACTCTTATGAAAACACGAGAACTTGGATGTGATGCATTCAGATATCGTTCTGCATAAAGCGCAGCTGCAGCAGTAGCACTACCTCTACATTCACCATAAATGTAGTGCATTTGCGCATATTCTCGGGGAGTATAACATGTGTACGGCATGATGATGAAATAAATACTGCCAGATGAAACAAAATGAGTACCTATATTTCTTATCTTCAATACACAATAAAAACAAAAAGTGGAAAAGAAGTCTGGTACAGGACAAAAGAAAGATGCGCAAAAAAATTATGTTTAGCAATGTATCTGTCGATCTCTGAAACTTCGTTGGAATCTGGAGACAATTGCAACATTTATTACAAGAATTCGTGTATTAATCGGTGCCATGTCGAATAATCGACCATTTAATTTGGATATTAATTTTATTAGGCTGATTACATCAAAAGTCCATTTGTGAACATACTCTTTAATGCTATCAAGTAATTTATTCGTTATTATTAATAACCATTTCCACTTTTCATCCTGATAAAATCAAAACAAAACACTTTTTGGGCGAAAGTATAAAAGTTGATGGAAGCCTAGAATGAAACCACACTCTAATTCAAGGGAAATATCACTCCCTCCAAAAATAATTTTAGTACGTTTTATACCATGGTAGAGTCTGGACAAAATGGGCATTCTTTTGTAATGAATATCCACCTTCAGTGGTTATGTTTTTTTCAGACAATAATGTCAAACTTTTGTTAATAAAAATTGGTGGGATTCAAATCTGGCATTTTACCTCTATTTCTTGAAAAAATTTATCAATTACTGAAAAACTGTTTTGTACGTCTGAAAGCATTACTTATCATTAATCTTCAGCAGCAAAGATATTTGAATTAGTCTTAATTTGTAGACATAGCACTCAAAAATCCGAGGTGAGGTAGCAATTCTCTAGAAATTTATAAAATTCCCATTATCTCAAAAACGGTGAGATTTTTACCGAGGTGAAATTTTGATATTCTGAACAGTCATGACCTGGTCTATCACCAGTGCCAATATTGTACAAGGTTTACCGGACACCCTGTATATATATATATATATATATATATATATACAGTGTGTGAAATTTATAAGTTTCCAGTGGAAATATCTCGGAAATGAAAAAAGATATCAAGAAATGCCCAAACCTATTTCGAGGCAAGGTCGGGAGAACCAACATAACATAACAGCGAACGTCGATACTCTCAGCCCCCTCCTCCTCAACCCGTACTTCAAAAGTTTGAATCGCAACCCCTCCATGTGTGACACATCAATGGAAAGTACTTTTAAAATGCTTTTCAGTAATAACCAATTTTGAGGGTGCTATTGTCAAAAATACTAAAAAAATAAGTTTAGCCGTTTCATCTAATACTATCTCTTATTGGGTAAGTTCAGAGTAACCCACCTGGTTAGTCGAGTGTCAAGGTATACTCTTGTATAGTGGCCATTGACAGAAGCTTTTAAACAATAAATAACTATCGAATCATGTTTCCTGCAGTACTAAGCAAATCTCACAATAAGTATTCTCTAGAGTATTCCAAAAACGATTTTTTCCGATTTACAGTAAATGCTCAAAATTATTTCTGTTATTCTCCAAACAATAACACTTAGCTTGTCTCACATTCGCGAAAGTTTCGCAGGAGATATTTTGGCATTCTCGATGTGATCCTTGAGTTCTTCAATGGAGACTGATTCGAGTTTTATAAACTGCAGATATCAGATGACCCCAAAAAGAAATCTCAAGATCTTGGAGGACACACAATAGGTCCTCTCCTTCCAATCCAACAGTTATTATAATGGTCATCTAACCATTCTCTCATTCAAGACTTGGTTGCCGTCTGGATCAATTTGATTTCACAGCTGGTCCACACTTAGAGACTCTATCATAGTTTCCAACATATTGATATACAGTTCTCCATTTAGACTTCCATCGATAAATAAGGTCCTATAACTTTATCGCCATAAATTCCAGCCCACACATTTACTTGTTGAGAATGCTGAGCTATCCTAAAAAGGTGTGGATTTTTATCATTCCAATATTTCCTCATTCACTCTTCACTAAAACACATGTTTTTTTATGGTTTTAGACACAGCATCAATTAAGTCAGTCATCAGTTTGCAAAGTTATATTCTTCTATCAGGGTTATCATGACATAATTATTGCAAAATTTTCATTTTAACCAGAAAAAACTTTTGATGCTTCCAAACTTTCCGCACCGATTCATGACAAATTCCTGTTTTCCTTGCAGCCTTTCGCAACAAAAATTGAGGATTCATTGCAAATTGTCCCAGTACTCCCACAGTGGCATCTTCATCATGTACTTGTGGTGTAGCCCTGTTTTTGTTCTTTACGGAGCCCGTTTCCTCAAACTCGCGTATGTATTCCTGGCTATAATTTTTTTTCTGGATGACGTTTGTTAAAAATGGTTGCAGTTCTCCTGAAACAATTATCCTGTTTCACATTCAGGTAAATCATTTCAATTCTTTCATCCATAGAATAAAACAATTGTCACGAACTCAAAAAACTGCATTCAAGCTATGACAATCAATGGAAAAATTCACAAAAGGTTAAATCTTCACAACTCAAAAATAACTTGAGAAAATGGAAGAGAACTTCAACAGCAATACACTCGCAAAACTAACAAATAAATCCAATACTCGAGATTTTAAAAATTCTTTGTGTAAGTCCAATAACTCTTCACCGCACGGTTTCAAATTAGCAAAAAGTAATTTCAAAACAGCAATAAACGGTATATCTACCTTAAAATACAAAGTAACTGATAGCATTCATCTTTTTTGTTTCAGTTTTGTGGGTTTTTCCATTGATTGTCATTTCTTCAGTTTCTGCAGTTTTTTGGGTCCATGACACTGGTTTCTTTCCTCATTAGAAGAAAAGATTCACTATATTTAAAAAGGATAATTGTTTTAGAATTTACTTGTCAAAGTTTGTTAATTGGGATTTTTTTGGGTATTTTTGACAATAACACCTCCACATTTCCAAAATTTGGTACCACTGTAAATAATTTTTAAAGAGCTTTCCAATGAGGTATCACACGGGGGTCCATTTACACTTTTGTAGTGGGGGTTGATGGGGCGGAGGGGGTGAGAGTATCGAGTTTCGCTCACATGCTATTTTGGTTCCCCCGACCTTGCCGAGT
Organism: Gonioctena quinquepunctata; assembly: GCA_018342105.1. NCBI lineage: Eukaryota > Metazoa > Arthropoda > Insecta > Coleoptera > Chrysomelidae > Gonioctena > Gonioctena quinquepunctata. The sequence goes on from JAFIRS010001304.1 coordinate 239,548, forward strand.
TTGGGCATTTACTGATATATTTTTCATTTCAGAGATATTCCCACTGGCATCTTTTAAATTTGACACATTGTATATATAGAATAATTTCTTTGAATAATATTCTAAAAAGTATTTTTCCATCGGATCCCTGAAAATAAAAATATTTCAAAAACATTAATTTGACATGCATGAGGAATTTTATTTTGTGCTATATGGGTTATATATATTTGAAAAATTATAATTAGTCACCACCATTTCCATAAAGTATCTTGGACACTTCCAGTCTGTGCTAATTTTTTTTATACCTTCAAATGATAACTTTTAGAACATAGTACATGTCTACGTAACACATGAAAATAAGAAGCATATTCATCTACCTGTAAACAAAACTATTGTAATAGCACTACATACTCCAGCTTGACTAACTATCCATCCAGATCGTAAAAATACTATCACACCAAAAATGTTAATTAAGCAAGATGTGAAAACACCATCCCATGTCCCAAACAAAACCGGCTGGGATATGAAAAAATTAGATTTCCACCAAGGTACATCTCCCTAAAGCAAAATTCCATACATTATTTTCTGTGAAAATAAATTTACCAAAATCAAGAAGAGATTCACTTATTTACATATTTTTTTACATTAACTACAATAAATTGCATTTTAATTAGTAATTTCAAATAACAGTACTAATATGTGATATTTCGAACAAAAAGTTATGAGATGAAAAAGACACCAGTTAGAGTCAAACGACACGGACGGAATTTCCGCGGCGTGTTTCACGCGACGATAATTCCGCAGAGTTTGACGCATCAAAACATAAAGCGTTTTTTCCGTCGAGTACATTCAAGCAAAACAATACATATGCTTTTTGCTAGTAGTTCGACCTCTAACTCATCCAGTTTTCATACATAGCAATTGCCACTTCTTTTCATATCACTTCAACATATCTATTGCTATACTCCTTAATTTTTATATTGTACAATGCAGACCGCTTTCATACTTAGCAAATACATTTCTAGGTGTCGAACATTTTTCACCAGACTGTATTTCCATCGCCTCATGTAGTTTGCTCGGTACTAAACAATGCATTTCGTTTCCAGCGTATTGTGGCGGTGGCGATTTCCACGGAACTTGTAACGTTCTACACGCTCAGCTGGCGGAATTAAAATCTACGCGAGGTATATTCCGTTCGTCTAGTTCAACTCGTTTGTAGGCATGGTTTCTATTTGAGCGTGCAAACCGTCGCGTGAAACACGCCGCCGAAATTCCGTCCGTGCAGTTTGACTCTTACAACGAGTTTGAGAGTATTCAACATAGACAACAAAAATGTAAAAATACCATTTCATTTTACCTATAATATTAGTTCGTGCAAAATATGTTGTATTTTATAATTGAAATTCATATTTCAAATAAAATATTGAGAAGATATGACATAATTTATATATATATATATATATATATATATATATATGTATATATATATATATATATATATAGATGAAGAGAAATTTGTTACGAATCCAAGAGAGCATCACCATCCGCCAACAGCTGTTTCATGGTTTCCCAATCATCAGGACGGCTTGTGGTCTCTCTCAAATTCGTATCAAACATCTCGTAGTGCTAATACCTTCCGGCAAGTACGAAAATATGAAAAGCATCAAATTATAGATAGATATATATATATATATATATAGTATACAGTGTCACACATAAAGTATGCAACATATGGAAGTTTTTTTTATTAATAGATATAATGAAAATTTGTCTTCGCAGTTAGTTTGTGCTTGAAAAATGAGTAAAAAACAGCCTCTTTCCTTTTGTCATGTGCTACTCTAAATCTGTCAAATTTGACATTTTTTTCAAAAATCCTCAAAAATTCAGTTTTTTTTTGGAAATTTCGAAAAATGCCAAAGAAGAAAGTTACTCAGTTTCCAATTTTATACCTTTACTCCAAATTTGGACTCTATTGTCACTTCGACTTTTTTCCAATTTTTTTAATTTTTGGAATCTTTCGCTCTACCGATTCGAACGAAACATGATTCAAATATCATAATTTTGATGAATACGAGACTTCAATGTCATACATGCCTAGAAAATACCCACATTGGCTGGTTACCAGAAAAAAAAAATGCACCTCCAGAAATTCGTCTTTGTTGTTGCAAAGTTCATCTAGTTTTTTCATTTCATTGTGAAACCGATTCGGATTTTCAATGTATAGACGTTAATATGTCAGTAATTGAATAAACGAATTTCTCTTCATTCTTATTACACTCGTATTTCTTTTTTTAACAGATTTGTATCCCGTTAGTTGCAGATGAGTTCGAAATATTTTGATGTAGTTTACACCCAACAGTGTGACTGTTGGATGTAAACTGTTTGATGTAATTTTCGAGCAAATAATAATTTTTCGCAACGTTTCTTGAATTAATTCCATAAATCAATATTCTTCATTTTAACCATTAGATGTGTAAAAAACATTAAACCAAAATAACTATAACCAAATTCACAACAAAACATCGTAACATTCATTGATTTATCTCAATAATCTTATAAAGAACCCGAATTCATCATTCAGTGTGCCGTCCTTCCCGTTCTATACAAATTATAGTCCTTTCATTCACAGACTTTGTGGCATTTTTAATAAATAGAGGATTTATATTAGCACAACACTCCTGAATGGTATTCTCTAAATGTTCTTTGTTTGCAAATGGTGTGTGCTTATGCACTTTTTGTTTCAGATAACCCCATAGAAAAAAGTCCATTGGAGATAAGCCCGGTGATCTTGGTGGCCAATGATCTTCCTAATCTCGTCCTATCACTTTGCCCCTAAACATCTGACTGAGACACTGTTTCACATCTACCGTTTGGTGGATCGGTGCCTCGTCAAGCTGATACCACAAATTTCGTCACAGGCAGATTATCCAAAACTTCAGACAACTGATTCATATTAAAACTTCTGTACATGTCTGCGTTCAGATTTCCTCTAAAAAAATATGGTCCAATTATTTGGTATGTAATAAACCACACCACACATTTGTCTTGAATGAATATTGGTCACGGCATTCTACTACAAAATTTATTTCATTGTTGGACCACCAGCGACAATTTTGGGAACTAACTGTTCCCTTCGACGTGAAAGTTACCTCGTCTGTCCATAAAATCCTGTAGGGAAATGTGATATCATTTTCTCTCTCACCTTGGAACCAAAATGAAAATCCTGCTCGAATATCGAAATCTCTTTCTTTAAGAGTGTGTATACCTTATTGGATTGTGTGGTTTCTTGAAACAATTATCCACAGATCCAGTTTCTTTGAATGTTTTCAATATCCTTCCCACGGTACTAAAGTGAATATTTCTTCCTGGATGCCGGTGATTGAAAATACAAGCAACATCTGGATATGGCACATTCTCACCACATAAAAGAACGATTTCAACTTTGTCTTGTGTGGATAACATTGTACATAAAACTTATTTGTGAATTATAAATGAAGGAAAATCTGTACACAAAACAACTCGATTTATTAAACACAATTATTTGACATTAACCAAAACTAAAAATTTGTTTCAAAAGCCTACTAAGGGAAAATTTTATTTTGATTCGATCAATTGTACTATTTTCTTCCGGAGATGTTGCATTAGACTTGTATTGTTTAAAATCACGAAATTTTATATCATGTTTGGTACAAATCGCTAGAACAAAAGTCTTTTGAATAGTTATGAAACTGTAGGTCATTGTTTAGTTTACAGAAAAGTATGATATTTCGGGTTTGTTTGTAACTGAATTATTGGTCAGAAAAATAATCAAACTGGATAAAAATCTATTAAAAAAAGAAATACGAGTGTTATAAGAATGAAGAGAAATTCGTATATTCGATTACTGACATATTAACGTCCATACTTCGAAAATCCGAATCAGTTTCACAATGAAATGAAAAAACTAGATGAACTTTGCAACAACAAAGATGAATTTCTGGAGGTGCATTTTTTTTTTTCAGGTACAGGCCAATGCGAGTATTTTCTGGGCAAGATATGATATTGAAGTCTCGTATTCATCAAAATTATGAAATTTGAATCATGTTTCGTTCGAATCGGTAGAGCGAAAGATTCGAAAAATTAAAAAAATTGGAAAAAAGTCGAAGTAACAGTAGAGAGTCCAAATTTGGAGGAAAGGTATAAAATTGGAAACTGAGCAACTTTTTTCTTTGGCATTTTTCGAAATTTCAAAAAAAACTGATTTTTTGAAAATTTTCGAAAAATCAAATTTGAAAGGTTTAGAGTAGAAGACAAAAGGAAAGAGGCTGTTTTTTTTTTTCAAGCACAAACTAACTGTGAAGTCAAATTTTCATTATACCTCTTAATAAAAAATAATTCCATATGCTCCGAACTTTATGTGTGACACTATATATATATGTATATATATATATATATATATATATATATATATATATATTAACTTTTATATATAGATATTTATAAACTAAATTAAATTTTTTTGTTTGTTAATATACTTGTTAACTTTTCCATTTACTTAGTTATAAAATTGTGATACTTGGCAGAAGGACCTCGGTCAAGAGCCGTTTGGATTGAATTTAAATTTAATTCAATAAAGTACATTCTTATAATTATCATAATCTTCTGTAAAGTGTTTTTTCTGAAAAAAAATCTGCCCAATACCTGTCCAGTAATATGAAATTTCCAGCTATTTGAATTTTACACGTGCATAGGTTTTTTAATAGAAATAAGGAACTATGAATGGATATTTCCGGAACTAAAAGTAAAAATAAATAAGAATCTTGAAATTGATTTACAGAGTGAAAAGGTTCTCAAACAACTTTGCCACAGCTTATTGAATTGAAATCATGAAACACATATAAAAAAACGTTCTCATAGACCTTGATTTGAGGTTTTTCAGCTCCATAACTGAAATTCATGAAATTTTAATAGCATTTCAAATTGTGAATTGAATACGAAGGTAGTCTGAAAAGTCTCCCACCTGAACATGAAGATGGCAGCACTCGTCAACAATAGCTAGAGAATATGTTTGCGCAGCAATGCCTACGCAAATCAAAAACGAGTTGGACGCTGTATACGGAGACTCTGCACCATCATTCACCACTGTGAAATTTTGGGTAGCTGAATTTAAACATGGCCGTACCAACTTCGGAGGCGATGAACGTTCGGGACGTCCAAGAAACCACGGACGATAACATCGCTCATGTTCACCAAATGGTGCTAGACGACCGTCAAATTGAAGTGAGAGAGATAGCAGAGGCTATGTCCAGAGAACATGTTTGACACATATTGCATGAAGAATCAGGCATGAGAAAGCTGTCCGCACGTGTTCGAATGAACATTTCCGAGGCTCTGTTGTCGCAGTTCAGGCGCAATAAATCAGAGTTTTGGCGCCGATTAATTACTGTAGATGAAACTTGCATACACCATTATATCCCAGAAACATAAATACAGGCTCCAAAAAAAGTAAAAACTGTTTTTTCAGCGGGAAAGTGTTTTTTGGGATAGTCATGGAGTTATCTCAATAGATTATTTTCAAAACAATAAACCATTACAAGAGCATACTACAGATAATTACGTGTCAAGCTGAAGGCAGAATTTGCTAAAAAAAAATGTTTCACCAAGACAATGCCGTCCCACACCTCAGCAGTTGCCATGGCGAAAATCCTTGAATTACGGTTTGAATTGCTTGACCACCCTCCTTACTCACCAGACCTAGCCCCAAGCGACTTTTTCCTGTTCCCTAAGCTAAGCTCAGAGGACAGAGAATTTTGTCAAATGAGGAAACAATTATTTTGCCAACAAAGACGCCAAGTACTAGTTGGGCGGGTTAAAGCAACGCTTGGAGAAGTGTGTAGACTTACAAGGAGACTATGTAGGAAAATAAATTTGAAGAAAAAATGTGTTGTATCAGTAACACCAGCTATAGAGACTGGAATATTATTAGGAAGGACGGATTCATGATAAACAATGCAAGGGGAGGAAGTCTAGTTCAAGCGAACCTCGCCCTGAGGTTAATCAAAGATAATGCCTCTAGAATCAACAACAACCTGAATGAAGCAACATACTTCTCCATACCATTCATGAACGATGAAAAACATATCTTTCTTGTATACACACCCCATACATCTTCCAACATTGAGGACACAATATTCACCAAAGCTGCCCTGTACATATATGCAATTATCATAGGAGACTTCAACACAAATCAAGCTCGCAATAGACAAATCAACTCCTTCAGAATTATCCTTTCAAGAAAGCATAAACACCACCTACCTTTCTGATGGAAAATAATCTAGACAAGATCCCAGATCTCATTTTATACAAAAGTAATCTGGAAAACAACATAGGCGAAATTGACACACATGTAGATCTTGGATCAGACCATCTAGCAATTGAAATTATTTTAAATATAAATATAACCCCCCCAGCAGAAGAATACAAAATAAATTTCAACAAATGTGACATGGAAAAGAAACAATTCATCAAAAGCCAAACAACTATTGATGAAAATCCCATCAGAGCATTCAACAAAAAACTTATCGAAGTTGCTCATATCATTCGCCAAAAACAAAAACGAAACAATATGCCCACGAACTCCCTCCGTTGATTATAAAGTTGATAAAAAACATAAGAAGAATTTATAGAGAATATAAAGTGATTAATTTTGCAATTCAGAGAACACAAATGGACAGAAGCATGCCAAGAAATAAACATCCAAGAAGGGAAAAACTACTGGCACCAAATTAGAAAACTCTAAATACAAAACAAACAACAAAAGGAAAAATTTAAAAAAAATTTTAACAATGCTACATTCGATCAAGACTACTATGAAACAGTCACTAATTGGTATAACAATATTTTAACAATAACCAAAACAATGAAGAACAAAAAATCGATGAAACATATACTATGACATAATAAACCGGGGGAAAAATACAGCATCAGGAAATGACCAATTATCAAAGAAAATCATTAGAGCACTGGATCAGTAAATACACCAACACATTATCACAATATACGAATACTGTCTCAACAGCCATTACTTCCCTGCACAGTGGAAAGAAGGTATAATAATTACGATCCCAAAACCCAACTCCAATCACTCCCAAACCTGCAACTATAGACCAATTACACTCCTTCCAGTAATTGGTAAAAACTATGAAAACTACATAAAACAATGTCTTATTCCTCATGTTATCACCAACATTCCGGAATACCAATTTGGATTCAGGGAAAACAGGAACACAGCACACCCATTAGCAATCATAACATCAAACTTTCAAACAGCCAGACTTACAAACCAACACTCAGCAGCTCTATTTCTGGACATCAACAAAGCATTTGATAGTGTTTGGCACGAAGAAATCCTATACAAACTCTACAACTTGAACATCCCCACATACCTACTATTCAACATTAATTATTTTCTGAACAACAGAACGTTAAAAATAAAAGTTGGAAAGACTGTTTCACACCAATTTTCACCAAAACAGTTCACCCTCGTAGATATTAACACATTTGTTTAATTCAGTTTTACCTTTCAAACATTAAAAAAAAAAAATTTATTTTAACTCCACATATCAACTGACAAAATCAAAAAATATATATCCACTGAATTTTCAATGTATCAAAGAATCTCATCCTAAAGAAACTGTTGTTTGGTCATAATTCGAAGAAAAGAGGAAGGAACACAAATAAAGGCTGGGTAAATGTCAAGTATAGGGGGCCAGCCGGAACTTCACAAAATTTCCACAGGGGCTTTGCTACAGAATAAAAACAGTACAGCAATTGAAATTTTTGCGAGGAAAGATGATTTTACGAGATATGGTCTCTTGAAGGTCCATAAAGGGTGGTTTTGGAATGTCTCTCCAGGAGACTGTAAATGGCTGTAGACCATACATTTTTCCACCAAAACAGTAACTGTATACTCATTTAACTTTCTAGGTATGTTTTAATAACAATTTTCTAGAAAAAATATAAATTACTGTTTATTTCATTTGATATTGGCGTTTTATTGACATGCCATGTTGCCAACTAGTCAAGGGAAAAGTGCCATTACAGATTTTCACGAATTTTTCACTACTACTAAAACTATATTTTTTTGCGGAAAATACACTTTTGAGATATATGGCCATTTAAAGTTCCAAAAAGTGCAGTTTCCCAATTTCAACATTGGAGAGTCTAGATATGCTTGAACTTGTCCTTCTTTTCGTCAGCACTTCATTTGCATTTTTATTCAGCCAATTCTTGTTTTTTCTCTTTACGGCTTATACATTTGTGATCAGGAAAGTAAAAATAATTGTAACAACAACAATAATAAAATGTAGGATTATTGGAGCACCTTTACTTTGAAGCACCTTCTTAGAGTTACCAATAGTTTTCAAAGGAATTCGTAAAAAAGAGACAAATCACTACTAGCAAGTTGTTTGCGAGCGAAGTGTTACTTGTAGGGTTCATTGTAGGTTGGGTTGTGTTCCTTTCTTTTACGTAAAAAAGTGGTTGGTTCGGCATGCCCGGACTGGCATACGAGAAAAACTCACACCAAAGGCGTGTTTCTTTGTCCGGTTTACAGTAAATTAAAACAAAATTAATTTCTGACGTAACATTGTTATTTGGGTGTATTTGGCTACCAACAAAAAAGCATAGTCACATATTCTTTGGGTTTGAAACTTCTTGTCTTGTCACATATATCCTTCAGGACAATCAGATCATCTTTTCATAAGCTGTAACGATTATCTTACATATCAATCAAATCAAATCATTTATTTTCCACAATTGACAATATACATTGTATCGGAATAGTCATAAGTTCTACTAAACTAAAACACCAACAAACTAACAAATGGAAGTACCAACAAAAGTTAGTATCTTGTCAAAATATCACACAATATCTGTGACTTTTCATAGCTTAACAGAGCCATAACATAAGTAGTAAGTATATTACATCTGGGTATATCAAGCACACAAAAACTCATCCACAGTATAAAAAACCAACCAAAAATAATTTAATTTGTTTTTTGAATTCTAATTCCACTGTACAGTTTTTCACTGATTCAGGTAGTTTGTTGAATAACCTTGGCCTGATACAGTTTGGCGAAGAACTGGTAATATTCAATCTGGCAAAAGGTACCCCCAAGTGACTCTTTTGTCTCGTATATTATGTGCATTATAATTCTTCGACATTCCTTCCCAATTTCTATAGACAAATAAACATATTTCAAAAATGTATAATCCAGTTATAGTTAATAGGTTCAGTTTTTTAAAGAGATCTCTGCAAGAATATTATCTTGATTTTCCTGCTAAACACCTTACAATTCTTTTTTGTGCAATAAATGTGTTCTTAGAATATGTGGAGTTGCCCCAGAAGTTAATTCCATATCTTAAACGAGATTCTACTTGTACATAGTAGAACTATATCAGTTGTTCGCGGGATAAAAAAGACTTCAAATTATACATCAAGTAATAGAGTGAGTTGAGTTTAGATATTAATGATTTTTATACTTTATGCTCACATATTGCATGCGATTTCTCAAAAATGATGATAACCAATCTTGAGAAACACCCCTCAAACCGTAAGCATACAGTTTATCTAGTAGTTTTGCATGATCGACCCAGTCAAACTCCCGACTAAGATCACAGAAAATACCCGCCTGACACTCACCGGACTCGATGAATCTCAATATTTCTGAATAGAGGGACTATATAGCTGTGTTGGTAGACATACCGGGCGGAAACCATGTTGTTTCTTACATTTTATATTTTTTCAAGAAGTTCTCTTAATCTGTCAAGAAAATCATATTCTAATATTTTGGAAAAGCTACTTGGAACAGTAACTGGACGATAATTACTGAGCTGTCGAGTATCATTCCTTTTGTGAATTGGGATAATTTTTCCTGTTTTTAACATTTGCGGGAAGCACCCTGTTTCGAATGACAAATTTACCAAATATGTCATCGGAAGAATAATATGAAGTAATGATAACTTTATTAGAAAATTTGGAATTTCGTCCGTTTTTTATTTTTAATTTTGTTATTTAGGATTAGTAATTGCTCAGGTGAAAAAGGCTCCAAATATAGTGCATAATTATTGTAAATAATCTTTTCTGTCGCGTAACAGCTTAATCTATATGTCGTATTGCATTCAATTTGAAGAATTTGAATTATCTCTGGAGATGTAGGTAACATGGCATAACAATAATACGAACAAATCAACAGAATTCCGATAAACAAAACACAATCGCCAACGTTTGATTTTTAAATTTATTATTAAAAGTAATTGGTGTTTCTTCTAGGAATTATCGAGAAGTTATTGAACAAAATATAGATCGTTAAATGAGTGTACAGTTACTGTTTTGGCGCAAAAGTTATAGTTTATATCAATTCACAGTTTCCTGGAGTGACGTTCTAAAACCATCCTCCTAAAATAATTTTTCTGCTCAAAAATTTCGATTGCTTAACAGTTTTTATCATGTTCTAGGCACCTGTGAAAATTTCGTGAAAATCTGGGCTGGCCCCCGTATACTTGACTTTTTCCAAATGGTGAGTGATGGGTGTGAAGTTATGCTCAACCACAACATACACTGAGAAAAAGTAACTCGGCTCAGTTTCTCATTAAAATGATAATGTAGGGCTTATTCCATTGAATTATCAAACTCTGTAGGTTGATAAATGTAAGAAATTAGAATGCTCTGCCACCCCAGGAGGTGAAAATGTTGAAAAAAAAAATACTCAGTTTGAACGGCTGTGTAGAGTTCTTTTGTTTGCAGAAACAAATTCAGGAGGTCGAAATACATACCACCTGATATATGAAATCATTTGTCGCCCTGTCAACGGGTGAGTTTTAGGGGTGAAAAATGTTGAAAAAAAAACAATATTCAGTTTAAAAGGCAGTGAAAAGTTTTTTCCTTCGCAGAATCGAATTCAGGAGTATGTTATATATACCACCTGATATATGATAGAGATGATTGGGAGACGAAAGAAGTTGGGGCCGGAGTACATAGAGTACAGCCAGAATTCAAACTTAGTCCATGCAATCAAACTCTGCCTGCAAGAAATTCTGAACAGAAACAGCAAAAATCAATCGATCAAAATCATGTCGGACACCCAAGCAGCACTGAAAGTTCTGACATCAAGGCGTAGGCAGCAGGGACAACAGAATAACTATTTTATGGGTCCCTGGACATAAAGGCTTTGAAGAAAATGAGAATGCCGACCTCCTGGCAAAAGAAGGCACTATAAAGGAGTTCATAGGACCCGAGCCCTTCTTTGCAAAGAGCATAACCAAAGAAGTGTTTTCAGACTGGACCGAACGGAAAAAAACGCTAGTACCGGTATGAAACAGTGGGACAAGTCCACTCGAAAGCATTTACAGCAAACCCTTCGAAATGAAGAAAAGCAGCCCTGTTAGAACTTAATAGGAAAAACCTGAGGATCATAACAGGACTACTGACAGGTCACTGTAAAAGCATCTTAAAAAAATCGAACTTGTGGAGAGTCGCTTTTGCCAAGGCGAGGAAGAAACAGCAGAGCACATCTTGTGCAGATGCAAGGGTCTGGAACGAGCAAGATTCTACCCTATGGATTACGGGCAGCTAGAGCCCAAAGACCTGGAAAAGGTATCACCGAGAGACATCATCGACTTCGTCAGAAATGCAGGACTTGAAGGTGAACTCTAATATGATTAGGATCGAGCCACAAAGATCTGAAAAGGTCACAGTGAAAGGGTCAGTTATCGCTGCACTCGAATAGAAGCTAACCTAATCTAATGAAGGCTGACATTTAAAATAACAATCGATTTGAATAGTTTTTCAAACAAAAAAGCAGAATTATTTACTTTTGAAGGGCTGTAAAATCCCAGTCACTGAAATACTATACATTACTGCCAAATCAGGCTTGTTTTGAATTTGTAATGTCCTAACATAAATCTCTTCTAGATTTTGGGATATCTGTGCTACTGTTAGCCACAACATGTATTTACCGAACAATATTTCCCACCTGTTCCTCTGCAAATAACTCATTAGCCCCAGAGGCCTGATGTCCTCCAGCACCATAGTCATTCGATAAATCTATGAAGCCACTTGTATTTGCTCTAACTCTTTGGGCTGTTTCTGTGCCGAGTCCATATTTCGACCAGTTTATATCTTTATTTCTATTTCCATCTCTACCGTTGTTACCGTTTTCCATGTCTTTTTCCCTGAAATGTAAACATCCATTGAGAACAGCTTTCACGTTCAGAATCAGAAATGCTTTATTGTCATATAATATCAACTATGTTGACAAAGCTTGCCTAAAACTAAGATACATAAAAATAAGATTTAATTGAAGTAAATATGTAATGTTAATGATATATCAAAGCACAAAACAATTCAGACATATTAAAATAGTTTATAATATATAATAAAGTTTTTAGTATATTTAGGAGTGAGCTGTGAGGTTGTCCATGAAGTATTTATTCAAATCATAATATATTTTTTGGTGTAGGAGCTTTTTCACTTCTTTTCTAAATCTATTTTCTCCTTCCAATTTTCTAATAGTAGGTGGAAGGTGGTTGAATAGCTTTTTTCCATTATAGATTATTGAATTTTTTATTTGTGTTGTTGAGAGGACAGAAAGACTGATATTATGAGTAAGACGGGTTGCATAAACTGACTGAGGCATAATATTCTCAAAGTGTTTTTTACGGATCAAACAAACTGTTTCTAAGGTAAAGAGGCATGTCAGGGGTATAATTCCTTGTGTTTTGAAGAAAGTTGTAAAGGCATATCTGACTTCAGCTTGACAAATGTATCTGATACCTCTCTTTTGGAGTGTGAAGATAGGGTTAGTAATGTTTTGGGTCCCCTGCAACTCAGTAACATATTCCATAACGTAAGTGGGATTCACATAGTGCAAAATAGCCGTTTCTAGCTGAATTGAGGTCGAGAGAACTAGAGACAGTTCTAATGGCATAGCACTTTGAGGATAATTTTTTGCCCAAATAATTTATGTGATTATCGAAGTTCATGATTTGGTTATCAAGAAAAATCGGTTCTACGTTGCATTTGAAAGTTATGTTAGTTTTGGAGACATTAAATATTAATAGGTTTGCATCACTCCATTTTTCAACTTCTTTCAGATCATGTTCAGTATTGTTCTGCAGTGTATTTAGGTTTCTGTTATTCCAAAGCATGGACTTGTCATCTGCAAAGATTGTGAAATTTCCACCAATAGGTATATTGGCCAAATCGAATTCTTTTGTTCATTAGTTTTTCAATAATTTTTGCTAATGTGGGAAGTAGAGAAATGGGTCTGAAGTTTGCTGGAATGTCAGGATCACCTCCTTTAAATAATGGTATGACTATAGCAACTCTCAAACACGATGGAAACATACCATTTGATATAGTTTTGTTGATAGTTTCTGCCAAAATAATCAATACATTTTCTGGTAATTGGGAAAATATTTTCAATGAGATATCATCCTATCTTGACAAATTCTTATTTTTCATTTTGGCTAAAATCTCTTTTTTGTCATTTGCAGAAGTTGGTGAGTAACTAAATATATTTGATATAGCATGATTTACCTAGATAAATTGTAGGATTTTTTTCCCGCAGTATTTTGTCATTTAGATTGCCAGCCATAGAGCAGTAAGAAGTATTCAGTTCTTCAGGTAATAGACTGCTTTTGACCGGAACAGTGTTAGTATTTAATCTTATTTCATCAACAATCTTCCAAGATTCCTTTTGCTTTTTGATCGCTTTTGTCAATTGTTCACTAAAATGACTTTTTTTGGCCACTTCAATTATACTCCTACAAGTCTTTCTATAACAGATGAAGTAATTAATAAAAAGTGCATTTTCCATGAAATATTTTCGGATGTAATGAAGACACCTCATATTTTTAAAGGCGATTTTTATGCCTTTGGTTATCCAAGGTTTCTTTTTTTTACTCTAATGTTGTGTATACGAAATTGTTGGTGAAAGTCGTTAAAAGGATTCTTTGTTCTTGGTAAATGGTCACAAGTCGAAAGAGAACACATTTTTGAAAACTCCTTGAAGTTTTTTTAATGTAGATCCTGCCATACTTATTAGAAGCTACTGTTATCTTTATAAAGTCATAGGAGTATTTACATAACGTTGTGTCATGGTAAAAAATACCTGCATTAACCACCTCACAAATCACTGATTCGACGTAATCTAAAAGGCTTGATGAGTATTTACGATTTCGAGTAGGCAATTTTACATGCATAGTTATGAAATCAAGTAAATCATCCAGCGATCTTTTATAATCCAATGAGTTCTCTAAGTAATTGATGTTGAAATCGCCTGTTAATAAAACTGCAGCATTGAGAGAAAAGCGAATAAAAGTGTTTTTAATTCACGTAAAAAAATTCCTAGAGGGGGACCCATTAATACAAATGATGTAGATATTGACATTCTGACTGAATGCTATAGAGAATTCATATTATTTTTCAGTTAGAAGATCATTGTGCTTATGGAAATTGGAAAAGTGTGTGTTAAAAACTCTTCCTGGATAAGTATTAAAATACCTCCATGAATATAATCAGTTCGAAAATATTTAGAAATAAAAATGTAATGTGGAAGGACAAATGAGTGTGACAGCAGCAACGGTTTTTTTATTGTCATTTATAAAATTTGTTGGTTTTCGAACTGAAAATGGCCATTGTTGGGCATGTTTTGATGAATAACTATATGTTGGCACCTTTTTTCATTTCATTTATTCTTTGTCACTAATGTGACAAGGTCACTATAGAAAAGGTAATACAAAAAAAAATATAGATGTAAATATAAAAATATAAATTTCGGTAGATGTCCAGACAGGTTAACATATTAAATAAACACATTAGACAAAGTTATTGAACATCACTATAAAATTCGGTTAGGGAATAGTAGGACAGAAAATATTTCATCTCTCTTTTGAAGATGCATATATTCTTTCGAGACTTTTAGGAAGAACATTGTATAATTTGTAAATATTCAATAGGCTTCTGTAGAGTTTTCCCAGTGCATTATACCATACTTCATATTTGAATGGAAACAGCCAAAGTAAAGGCTTTTAACGATACTTACACTACAGAAGAAATGCAGAGTACATAACACATTTTTGCAAGTTTTAACGTGAGTGTGCCATTTCAGATTATTTTGCAGGGTAAGCCCTAGAAGCTTTGTGGACTCTGATCATGTAATATCAGTGTTGTTCAAGACTATTACGTTAAGAGTTTCAGTCTGAGTCTTAGCAGTTTTGAAGACAACTACTACAGTTTTATCGTTGTTAAGGCACATAATATTTTTTTCACTCCATTCACAGATATTGAAGTAAACATTAAGCGCTTGGTTTATGACTTCATTGATATTACTGTTTACGAATAGGTAATTAGTGTCATCAGCATAAGCAACAAGTCTTGAAGAGAAATGCCCCGTTTATTCTAAGAAATCATTAATGTATATAAGAAACAAAGTTGGTCCCAGAATGGATCCCTGGGGAACTCCGAGATTAACTAGTTTCAAGTCAGAAACAAAACCATTACATTTTACCTGCTGATATATATCTCTAAGGTAGGAGCCAAACCATTGGAGAGCAATTCCCCTGACACCGTATCTCAATAATTATGAAGGAGAACAGCATGATCTACCCGGTCAAAAGCCTTTGAGAAGTCGATAAATAACCAGAGCGCCGCTTTTTTTGTATCCAGAGCTCTAGTGACCTCATCAATAAACTCACAGAGTACTCTATCAGAAATTTTGTTTAAAAAAAAGAGTTTACCATTTTCTGTCAGGAATTTCAGAACCCTTTTGGTCATTATAGCCTCAAATACTTTACCGAGACTTGAGCTCTATAGTTTGCAAGTTGTTCAGTGCCACCTTTTTTGTGCAATGGTATAACATTTGATACTTAGAGTAAGTGGATCAATAATTACTTTTGCAGACTTTTTTAATAATTGAATTTGTTATTTCGTCACAGCCTGATGAATTAGTGTTTTTCATAACTTCAAGCTGCTCAGCAGGACAAATGAATAGAGATGCACTGGACACTTGGATACTACTATCAATGTAGTAATAGTCAACATTTTTTGTGTCGTTGTTACCTAGGGTAGACTGGCCAGATGTGAAAAAATTGTTGAACTCGGCACAGTTTTCAATTCCTATTTCATTTCCATTTACGGATAACTCAATATTATGATCAGATTTATTTTTACTACCCGTTGTTGCATTTACTAGATCCCAGATTGTTTTGCTCTTATTATGTGATTCAGATATTTTTTGGTCAAAGTATTTTTTTTATTTTCAGAATAACTTGTTTTGATATATTTGATTCACTTCCTTGAAAACATATCTGTACTCTGAGTACTGCCTGCTTAGATCACCATACAGAGAAACCTTCAATTTTATATGAGTTCAGGTGTAATGTTACAGTGGTAATTTTTTTCTTTTGTTGAGTACTTCCTCCAGAGAAAAGAGTTTTCATAGTGAAAAAGAACTGTTTGCATGAAAATTTCAAAGGCATTTTTACAGTTGACCTCAATTAATACATCTGATCAATTTTACCGAGACAGGTAGAAATAAAATGTCTCAATATTATTATCAATAAAAACAGGGCTCTCTGATTCATAGGAAAGACTTAATGAATCCAGCTGTGAGAAGTGGTTCGAAAGATTTGATTTTATAACTTTGCAATCAATCAATTAGCGCTACTGTTAACAATAATATTATCAATAAGAGTCGAGGACCTTGGTGTAACTCTAGTTGGCTCTTTTACTACCAACTCCAAACCATATGAAGTTATCAGATCTGAGAAAGTGTATTTTAGGTTGCATTTACTTATGATATCAATGTTGAAGTCATCATCAATTATAATATTTTTATTAAGTTTCTTCAAAATGTTGAGAGCTTCATCAAATTTAGATAAAAACAGGTTGCTATCACAAGTAGGTGGACGATAGATACATAATATTTGAGACTTTAACTTCAATTGCACAACATTCAAATACATTTAAACAGGCCAAAAATTCTACACCAATATCTCAACCCCAATTGAAATATTCGCAAATAGAAAAAATTAAATCATTGTTGATTTTTTCATGCAAATACATTATAAGGAACTTGCTCATCTCGTTTCATATAGTGGAATAATTTGTGACCCAAAAACTACTGCAATATTTCACCTCCAAATTAAAATATTCGCAAATGGAACAAATTAATCATTGCTGGTGATTTTTTCATGCGAATTCATTATTAGGAACCTACTCTACTCGCTCCATGCAGTGAAATAATTTATGACCCAAAAACTACCCCAATGTCTCACCCCCCAAATTAAATATTCCCAAATACAAAAATGGGGATTTTTTCATGCAAATACATTATTGGGAACTAGCTCTACTTTTTCACCCTATGTGGTCACATTTTATTTCATGGTACTACTCTTATCGAGAAGATCTCAAAACATACTCTCCTTTCAGAAAACTTCCACCAACGATTATATTAACTATTTTCGCATTATTTTTTTAGGCTAGGCAACAACGATGAATTTGTTTTATTTATCTGCGAATATTTCAATTTGGGGTAGTTTTTGAGTCACAAATTATTTCACTTTATGGAATTCCAATCAACAGCAACGATTAATTTATTCTATTTGCCAATATTCCATTTTGTGGGTGAGATATTGAGGTAGTTTTTGGATCACAAATTATTTCACAGTATGGAGCGTGTCTATCAAGTTCCTTATGATGTATTGGCATACAAAAATCACCAGCAATGATTGATTTGTTCTATTTGCGTATATTTCAAATTGGGGTCGTTTTTGGGTCAAAATTATTTATATATGCATAATGATTTGCTAAAAAAATTCCAATTAATTTTATTTCAATTTGGGGGTGAGATATTGGGGTAATTTTTGGGTCACAAATTATTTCATCATATGGAGCGTGTCTGGCAAGTTTCTAATAATGTATTGGCATGAAGAATCACCAGCAACGATTACTTTGGTCTATTTGCGAATATTTCAATTTAGGGGATGAGATATTGGGGTAGTTTTTGGGTCACAAATTATTTCACTATATGGAGCGTGTAGAGTAAGTTCCTAATAATATACTTGCATGAAAAAATTGCCAGCAAGGAATTTGTTCTATTTGCGGATATTTCAATTTGGAGGTGGAATATTGGAGTAGCTAGGTGGGGAATCTAGGGGCCACAAATTAGTTCATGCTATTTGACATGTCAAAAAGGCTTCAAAACACACTCTTCCCTTGAAACACCTTCAGCTACAACTGTTCAAACTATTTTTGATTTTTTAAGGGTACTGGAGGGGTGGTTGAGGGGTAGTTCCTGGGTCACACATTATTCCTTTGTATGTAGCTTGTGGATCAATTTCAGAATAATGTACTGGCATGAAAAAATCACCAGTATCTGTTTATCTCATTTCTATTTCAAGCGTTTAGTTAGGGGTGAGTTATTGTTACCCCAATACGGGGTCCATCAGAAGGTGCCCAAAAATAGTTATTCATTAAAACAATGGAAATTTTCAGTTTGAAAACCAACAAATTTCATAAAGCCATTGCTGGAAAACCATTGTTGCTGTCACACCTGTGAGGGACAAGTGGTTCGTCTGGTTTCAACCACTGCTCAGTTACTGAAAGAATGTCAGGGTACGCAAGGCTCTCAAGTAGTAAGGTCAGTTCATACCATTTCTTTCTAATAGTCAGAACATTTAATAGCATGACCAAGAAGTCGTTTGTTGACTCCCTAAAAAATACTTTTGATTACCTAAAAAAGACGTTTGATGATCTTCCATCGATTTAGTTAGAGTTTTAGTAGAATTTTCGTTTTGGTCTGAGTTTTGATCCCCTATTGGTTCGTCCGACAGCAAATTTAGCGGAGATGAATTATCGTCATAATTATTTTGTAGGAATCCCAGGATACATTTTGCTTGTGTTATGTAGAGGCAATCTTATTGCGGTAGACTCAGAGCACCTCAGTATATTGTTACAGTCAAAGAATGAGATATTTCACAGCTTTTTACAATGAAGGTGCTATCGGATGTTTAGGTTGCTTTCGTATACCACTTGGTTCAAGATCTTAGAATTGAAAGAGAATGGCTGTGATATCAATAAGATATTTGTGTTTTTCAGGTTAGTCGTTGAGGTGTCAACGGATTTACAATTTGTATTGTTGGTCCGAAATATCAGTACCTACATCATTTTTTGTCAAGTTTTTGCCTATTTTTAGTGTATTTTCTAGCAAATTATTATCTGGACAGTTTGGCTTACAATAAGTTTATTTGCAGCCGATATTAATTACAGAATATGTTTTATATTTATCAATATCACAATTTTTGGAGTAAAAATTGGTACATACCTTTTCTCTAATCCTTGGATGAATCATAAAATGTGTTTATAAAATATGTTCGCAAGATATGCAATGTTTTCCATAAGTATATATACCAGAAGATAATCTAAGAAAAAATAGTCGTATCTCATTGGGTTCCAAAAATGCCATGTCAGGAATGTATTATTTTTAAGAATAAAACATATTGTCTCAACTACAAAAGATACGGAAAAATGTCATGCTTCACAACACGACTTCACCCACCCACAGCTCCACTCAGTGCTGCCGTTTTTTAAATGACACATGACACATTGTACCAGATTTGAAGAAAAAAATCTAATAAATAGAGGAAAATTGTACTGACTTTGAAAAAATTAATTTGACATTTTGGGACTCCGCATAGCTGGAGAGAGCGAACTCATCTAGCTCATATCATGTTGGCAACATTGACAATCAAAGGAATCGCACTGATCAACGACAAAGATTATTGTTCTACTCTTTGTCAACGATGACTTTCCATTGTGCGAAAAATATACAAGCAAATTCTATAGGTCTCTTCACGCGCAAGTGTATCCACCATGTTAAAAAAGCGGGTAATATGAAAATTTCGGACACTTTAACTTTCTTGCTTGTTTTTTTGGCCTACTACGGACAATAAACCAGTGCCAGGGATTATAGCGCATATTAGCGGGTTATACTCGTATAAAGTGTTCGAAAAATATGGTGCACGTTTCTTTTATTAGAGAGGCTTTTTATCAGATTCTGAGTTTATTTCATCATCAGAACTACCAGGATAACCATTTTCTGTTTCAGGTTCCCTCTCGGTAGACATGTTTTCACTTTCATTTCTTTCTGTTTTTTTTCTGATCACAAAGCTTCAAATGAAAAAAAAATATTTATCAAATTAGAAACGAATATAATTAGACTTACTTATCCAAACTCATTTTGAAGTAAAAAGTATATAAAAAGAATTAAAATATGCCGGCAAGGGACAGATGACACCTTTTGGGGACGGAACAGGGAACGACGGAAGAACGAAAAACACAGCATAGAACACAATAACAGAACAGTCATCGGTATTGCTTCTTATAACTGTCAAACTCTTTAAAAAATAATTGTCGACGTATCTCTACGAAGGTTCCACAGTTTACATGCGCGACGTTCTATTTTTGTCAGAATTCGAGTATCTAGCATCCTTAGGCCCGGTTGTTCAATCGAGGATGACCAAGTGATTTGGCTTAAACCAGGATTACCAATTTTGTTTCAGTTGTTCAATACGGGTTTATGAGATAAACCTAGTTTAACCATGGTTTAAGTTAATCTCATGAATTCGGGGGTTTAAGGAGATAATTTGCCGATTCTAACCTATTTGATTGTTTGACATTTCAATAGACATTGACTATTCTGAAAATTATTATTGTGTTAAATATTTTTGTTTTATACCCGACTGCAAAGATGTTCGTAGATATAACAGACGATTTTTTTGAAATTTTTGATATTATTGCCCCAAGAAGAAAGATACCCGTATTTAGACAATGTACCGTAATTTCGGGTGACTTTAACCCAGCTGGGTGACTTTGGCTCATTTTCAGAAATAGACATTATTAATTATAAAAAATGTAAGCCTGTTTTTTTTATCGGATTGATTTTTCGTGATTCTATTGTATATATACCTGCAACACTGTATTCGATTTAGGAGTCATTTGCAACCAAATTCAACTTGCATAAGATTTGTCTGCAACTAGCAATGTTTTTTTACTCATATGATGATTAAAAATTAAATAACGTTTTTATGGGCAAATTTATTTTGCTTATTTTATCCGTCGGATTACTTTTAAATCACCCAAAATTTAAGCCATGGGTCAAAGCCAGCCCTCAATATGCGGGTGACTTTGCACACCATGTTTTTTTATATATCCACATACAAAGTCTTAATCACATTAATAGCTAAAAAGGGAAACATTCCCAATTAAATATTGAATAGAAAGATTTTTCTGTGAATTGAAAAATCCACGATAAAAATTAAGTTATTTTTTGTGAATGTCTAACAGAAAACAACTACTTCCCCGGCTAAAGCCACGCTGGACATTGACTACATCTGATAGATATTCTGAAAGGACCCTAACTTAAAAGAAAAAATCTGAAATTGAAAATTTGCATTTTTATTCAGATAGTTATTATTTTTATTGATTTTCTATTCGGGTCTCAATTTGAAAGAGTGGTCAAAGATCAATATTTTGGTATATAATACCAATATATTTTTACAAATTAATCGTACATTCTTTGAATTCAAGTAAGCCAAAGTCACCTGAAATTACGATACCTAGAAACCATTTGGAAGAATATGGACAGAAGAATAATTTTTGAATAGATTTCGCTTGCCTAAAGAAATCGTCCGCAACTAACAGAAATACAAAAAATCACCCCTCACTACAAAGGCAAAATCGTAACCAAAAATTTCCAAATAAAATCAAATCTTGATTTTTCATACCAAAACGTTTGACATAAAAAAACCCAAAATTAAGTCATCACAAATGCAAAATGAAAACTACATGATCTGTTCTCAGGAATCTCAAGCAAATGTTGATTTATTGATGGTTGATGAGTTATATTTCAAAGATAATGTTTGTTTATATATCTCAATCATATGGGTTTTCTCTAGATTCTACTCCTCCCTTTGTAGTTCCAAGGAAAGTTGGTGTTTTTCTTTAATGTGTATTAATTTCAACTTGTGTTCTTCGAATGATCGTTTTTGTAAATCTACAAAATCTGCTTTGGACAGAGCCCAAGTAGAAATTTAGTCCTTTATTGTTAAGATGCAATTCCTTTTTTTGGGACCTCCGCAGATGGTATTGTATTCATTACTTATTATAGCCCAAACTTAAATTTTGCGAATTAGTAACTGCGTCCGTTTTTACATTCTACAATATCTTGGAATTTTTTTACGAGTGAAATGATGAGTAATTTTTCTTAAGAGACGCCTAAGCAATTTATATAATACATTGGCTGTTTTCGATCTATTTTCTGTATACTTTTGACAAAACTACGAATTCTTAGGTTAAGTTTGATTCAATGTTGATGTTTCTGAACGGTCCGAATGAAGGTACAAACGGAAAAATGTGTTGCCAACATATGAAAACAATGAGTTAAGGAATCCAGGATTAGTTTTTCATTGAAAAATGCAAAACGTTCTAATCCATAGTTAATTAATAATCCTAGTTTAGATAATCAACGGTTTAAACTCGCATTGAACAACCGGGCCTTAGTATTTTGATTGGAGGGAAACTCAAATTGTACTGAAATTTATGGAATTGTACTAACAAAATTCACAGGAAAACTTAATTTGTACCAAAACTCATGAAATTGTACTAACGTACTGAATCGGTGTGAATTCTACTAAAAAGGTACAATTGTACTAAAAACGACAACACTGGCTCCACTCGACCTTTCTTTTTCTCCTCATCGTCTCACCCGTCACCTGTTCCTTGTCAGGGGTACTTTTTGACAATCAATTTCTTCTAGCAGTGGCTAGGATCCCAACTCAAACTCAGTTACTGCTCGTTACCAGTGTAGGGATTTTTACATTCGGCTTAATTCAGGAGTAAGACATTGGATATTGGTTATTTTTCAATAACTAATGATCGTGGCTGTTTCCTATTCAGTTGCATCTTGGAAGTTGAAATATTTTCAGACATTGGTTATTTTTCAATGTTGGTTCAATTTTGGCAAAAAACCGTCAATATCCCTACACAGGAGACCATTTTTTGCCAAGAACAAATTATTGGATATTGACTTTTGTAAAAGTTTGTGAGGATAAAACGCCATTTATGAAATTCCAAAATATAAAAAATACTATTCTTCTTTTGGAAGAAAATAATTTCAATTACAATTATGGATTACTTGAAATATTCTTTGCTAATTCATTCATTACTTGTTCATTTTAATTAAATTCTCTGCAAGGAACATAATCAGGAAAAAGGTAGTTAAAATCGCTATCAAGTGCTATTTGTCTGAGGGGATAATCTGTAGTAATATGTTAAGTGCATGCAAAATTTCTAAAAACAGTTTGAATGTATTTTTTTGTTATTTGACAAAAAGTCTTCGGCTCGCAGGGGGACGGGGGGTACTTTTGAGTGCAAGTAACAATTAAAATACATTCTAACTGTTTCTTTAAGGCAAAAAACCTGAATACAAGATTTTCAAGCCATTTTGCATGCAGGAAATATATTTTTTAGACTATTTCTTGAATAAAATATTACAAAAATATCAGAAACAAATTTTATTCAGAACAATACAAGGTATTACAATTAAAAACACAATTATAATAAATCGTACTTGAGGTTGTAGACTGAACATTTTTTGTAATCGAAGTGCTCTCCAGGCGGGAACTACTTCTTGGGGCTTTTGACGACAATTCTTGAATTTCTTCTCTCATCTTTGTCACAATGTTTCCGTGATGTTCGTCATCAAGTTGCAAGTAAGTCTATTTGATGAACTGCTCTTCTCCTACTCCGCTTTTGGCCACATCTGACACATTCAGAAGCTCGTAGAATGATTTGTTTTTTTTTCGTTCTTATTGTAATCCTGCCTCTCTTGCTGCTTTTTGGGTCCACGTGGATATCGTACCAATTTTTGTTTGATACCAAAGCGTTGCCAATGGGATGTTGAAAAGAATCGCTCACATTGAGCATCTTGTCTTTTTTCACACACAACCACTGCCACGTAATATACACGGTTCTATCACGCGGCGGCTACCAAAATGGGGAACACTTTTTTGGTGGCCGCAACGTTCGGATCATCTACATTCCTGGATCTCAGATAGTCACATTCCAACCACGTTGTGGTCACCTGGCAAAAACGTGGATATGTAGTGGCCGACACTAGACACGTTGAACAACTGACTGCGCTTGTGTAATTGACATGTAGCTCGATCTCTGTTCTGCAACATATTTTTATAGTAAATGTTCCCCATTCTTCCATTTTGCCTGATTCATTTCTAATACTCGATCGAAGTATAAGAATATATAATATACAAACACGTAAGTATATCGAATTTGGATACATCTGATCGGTATAAAATTAAAACAATTGAAAGTTTACTGTGAAATATGGGTGTTGTAGCTCGATTGTGGGCACGCACCATCTGAATACTCTTTATTTATGAAAACATTATAATTTTGGGAATACCTCGCCTCTGAAATTATGTACTTAAATCCCTCGAACATTTTTTCATCAATCTTGGTTACTTGAAACCATTACTTTTGTATTAAATTACTACGTTTGATGAAGTACTGACGACAAATAAATCTTGATTGAATGTTTCGTTGATTTTTCTTATAATGACGACCCAGCCTATTCCTGTAAATATGGCGGCATTGGGAGGATATAACTTCAAATTGGTTATAGAAACCGAAAATATACCACTCTAAAGTTCCTCTCATCATGAAGTGGCCAGTGGAACTAAGTCATCTTTTCCACTACTAGAAAGTGGCGCCTACGTCCCAAGCACATGACTCACCACTTCAGAGTTAAAACCTAAAAATTGCAATGGGTCTTAGAGCCTTGAAAGTGGCGAACACGTCGCGGCTATTATAACCTGCCACTTCAAAGTTATAATCTCGAAATTGCGGGTATATGTCCATTCATTGTTAGGAAAGGACATGTAGCAAGTATTGTGGATTCATGCAGCTCCAATTAACAATTACCAAGTAACAATAATCAATTGACAAGTAATGAAAATGATGGCATTTTATGCAAACTAAATTACCAATTATGGTATGAATATTAAGCAGGCAGGCAAAATCAAGAAAAATTGTTTATTGAAAACGCATAACCCATCGTTTCAAGTAATAGGTAAGACGAACTTTTTATAAGCCATAATAAAATAATTTGAGAGGAGTTAGGTTAGTTTTCGTCATCGCGTGGACCAATCCATGGTCATTTCAAAATCAAGAAATATTGTCTATCGAAAACGCATAATCCATTTCATTTTGAATTATTTATATATATATATATATATATAAATATATATATATATATATATATATATATATATATATATATATATATATATATATATATATATATATATATATTATATATATATATATATATTTAAATTGTGACCGGGAAAATGCTTTGCCGGAAATGCTTCGTTTCGGAGATACAGGGTGTTGAAATTGATTTTTTTTGTTCGCTTTTTAAAAATAACTTTTGCAAAAAATAAGTTATTTGCACGAAATTTGGTACCCGGGGTTTTTTTGACGTGGGAAATCATAATTTCGTATTAATTTTCATGTAACATCTAGAGGGCGCTGCGTACGCTGTCATTATTTATTTCAAATTGCCCTAACATTTTTGACAGTAAACTTTTGGTACTTTTCATGAAAAAACCTTATTCCCACACCTTTTCCAAGTAAAAAAGGTACACTTCCTCAACAACGCTGGAGGTGATCGTTTTCGAGATATTTACAATTTTCTATATCGATGCATGTTACTTAGCTCCTAGGGCGCAAAGTGAAGTTGCTGAGAACATTACAAAAACTAAGTATGTGGTAGGTCTCGTCAAAATAAACTACTTTTTTCCTATGAAATGTTTATCGAAAAATGATTTGTTTTCGAGATACAGATTGTTGAAATTTTTCAAAACATGGTTGGTTTTTGTCATAAGTTTTTTGCAATTTTAGTTATTTTCATCAAACTTTATACGCAGTATACCCGGACAGACTTCTTCTAAACCGAGCATTATCAAACTGCTTAATCAGTATAGCCAAATTTGATTTCAATAATTTTTGTCACTCTCCGCTTGCAAATTAAGTTAATTAAATCGAGTAGGCTATGAACGTTCGTTTAAAAAAATAGAAGTTCGCTGTCACATTTTTAACTATTCATTGACAAATTCATTGACAGTTCGGAGTTTATAAAGTGATTTTTTGGTACCATGCCCGACTTTACGAATGCTGAAATAGCTGATATGGTTTTTGCATACGACTTGGCTGACGGAAATTCAACCGAGGTCAGACGCATCTATCAGGAAAGGTATCCCCAACGCGTCTCTCCTTGTGCAGCGACATTTGCGAATCTTTTCCGGCCACTTTCGGAATCTGGAAGCTTTGAGAGAAATTCTGCAGTAGGACGGCCACGGACTACAAGAACTGTGGAATTGGAGAAGGCGGTTCTCGAAGAAATTAGTGAACATCCAGAGAGAAGTAAAAGAAAAATTAGTCAAACTTTAAATGTGAGTCACATGACCGTTTACAGAATTTTAAAGGAACAGCAATTATATCCTTATCATATTCAGCGTGTCCAGGCACTTACGCTACGTGATTCTCAACCACGTATCGAATTTGCTCAATGGCTTCAAAGGAAAGTCGAACAACATCCCCAAATTTTATCGAAAATCCTCTTTACAGATGAGGCTAATTTTACAAGAAATGGTATCATGAACTTCCATAACAACCACATCAGGGCGAATAACCCACATGCGATAACGCAAACTAATTTCCAAGACAGATTCTCTTTTAATGTATGGGTAGGCATAATTGGGGATTATTTAATTGGGCCCTATTTTCTCCCATTACGTTTGAATGGAGATGCTTACCAAAATTTTTTGGAACAGAGCTTCCCCAGCTTATGAAATATGTTCCCATTGGTCTCCGAAATCACACTTGGTTTATGCACGATGGAGCCCCTGCTCATTTTAGTCTGATAGCAAGAAATTTCTTAGACGTAGCATATCCCCAACGATGGATAGGAAGAGGAGGCACTCAGCATTGGCCCCCGAGGTCACCGGACCTCAATCCTGTCGATTTTTTCTTTTGGGGACACCTAAAATCACTAGTTTATGCTAGTCCCTTCGAAAACGAGGAAACGTTAAGGGATCGCATCATAGCTTGCTGCGAAACGATGAGAAACACTCCCGGCATTTTTCAACGGGTGCGGAATTCTTTGATGAGGAGAGCAGAAGCTTGTATTACTGTTGGGGGTCGTCACTTTGAACAGTTGTAATAGCTGTTTCGTTCAATTTTTATATGTTTAATTGCCTAATAAATAACATAGTACTTCTCCGAATTGTTTTCTTACAAACTCCAAAATGTAGCACTTTCGAATTGAATAATTAAACCTGACAATTTTTTTTATTTGGATTAATTAAGCAGTTTGATAATCCTCAGTTTGAAAGAAGACTGTGTTTAAAGTTTGATGAAAATAACTAAAATTGCAAAAAACTTATGCCAAAAACCAACCATGTTTTGAAAAATTTCAACAATCTGTATCTCGAAAACAAATTTTTCGATAAACATTTCATAGGAAAAAAGTAGTTTATTTTGACGAGACCCACCATGGTGGGTCTCCTTTTTATTCCATTGTAGGCTTAAATGGGGGGAGGTAGAGGTAATTTCATTTGTTTCATCGGCCTCACTTTCTTCTTTCTATATTTTCTAGACTATGGATCATTATCATTCAGATTACTGCTGTATTCAGCCACTTTTGTTTTATTTCTTGCTTCCAAGATATCTGTAAATAGGTTGCATTTCTGTTGAAACCTGCAGCACACTCATTTTCATCTGAAATTCACCACCATGCATCAGTCGCACTATCTTATAATATTTATTCCAAAGGTTTTTGGAACCCATATCAATCATTAATGAAAAGTATACTTGTTTATTACCATCGATGAACGAACGAAACGGAGTCATAAATGGAGAGCAAAGACGCGAAGCATCAACCTCACATTTCTCAACGACACAGGCACGTTCCACTAAACGTTCGCGGCGATCGCAACGACCCAAAAAATTGCCCGCGAATTTCAAAAATATTTCATAGGCGCCAGGAAAAAATAGCAACCGGAAAAATAACGTTTTTCGATCCCGAAAAGAATACAGTGATTGAAGATACTTACGAATTTCATTTGAAATAAAAATAAGATTCTTATAGGGATCAAACTGAAATTCATATAAATATATTTGGACATTGAATGGATGTACAATGGACGAACATTTTGAACATCCAATGGACGTTCATGTTCAACGTACAATGAACATCCATTCAATGTCCATGGACGTTAGGACTTGAGATGGACCCAAAATGGACGTCCAATGGATGTCGTGTGCTCTGTGGGTGGAGGCCATAATTACTGATATACTGGTCCTCGAACCCAAACCTGAATATTTGAGATAACGACATAATAAAATATGTTACTGGATAAGGGAATAAAAACTGGCACTTAAATTACCACTTGCTGTAAGGCCTCCAAACTGACAATTGAAGTATCGAAAGTGTAAATAGCGTTTTCTATTTCTTGAATGTCCGCCTTCAAGCTCTGTGCTAAAATCCCTACATTCTGGGATCGTTTCCCGTCCAAAAGTTTCACCGCCTCGACTTTGGCCTTTTCTTCGATTTTCTTGACCGTCAGTTTCTGGTTGACGACCTGCCTCGAAAACAATTCGGTGAATTCCGACATTTCGCTCAGCGGGAGTTCGTCGATTTGCTTCCAGAGGGCGTTGTTGTCCGATTGGGGCCCGTCCGCTATATCGACAGTGGTGGCGATAATCCTGGTCCAATAAAGGGGTTGCATTGGCACGGCGGGCTTGACAGGGGGCTTCCTTATGGCTGGAAAGTAAATTTCAAGAAATTTAGGCTCGTTCAAATGTTATTGAAAGCTCTGGACATTTAGTGTTATTGATGAGCCTTCGGGCATTTCATCTGATTTTGGTTCAAAAATAAATCCAAACTCTCCGCGAAGTAAGTTCAATCGAATTCCTTCAAATCGTTACAGTTGTGTGTTTGAATAATTGGGAATAGTTTTTGCTTCTCATAATATAGCACCTTCAAAATTAACAATGTGAGCGCCCCCATCAACAGCTGCTTAGCCAGTGTTAACAACCTTTTGAGAACAGGAGAAATTGATTTCCTCAATATCTCTAAGACCTCACTACTCTCCCATTTGAGATACAACCAGGATAGTATAAGTGCCTTGTGATGTTTGTACATAATTTTTTAATATTGTAACGTAAATAAACTTAACTTGGTTTTACTAATTTATTTCACACTTAAATTTACAACTAATTTATATTACTAACTACGCCACTGTATCGCTCGATTCTATGGGCTCGTTCAGACTGAGACTGCCCGTGCCATCTTGAGGGCTGCCTATTTACCTCCGT
Organism: Gonioctena quinquepunctata; assembly: GCA_018342105.1. Taxonomy (NCBI): domain Eukaryota; kingdom Metazoa; phylum Arthropoda; class Insecta; order Coleoptera; family Chrysomelidae; genus Gonioctena; species Gonioctena quinquepunctata. The sequence continues at coordinate 269,027 of JAFIRS010001304.1, forward strand.
TACAGAATTCCCGATCTTTCCAATTCTGGCGGTTGGCGACCAGCATGTTCCAGTTGTTTCCAATATTGACCGTTGTTATTCGCGGCGGCGCGACTGGATTGTTCTCGAATATCTCCGGGGATGACATCATCGTTGTCGATGGCAACGAGTGAGGCGACAGGTCCGGCCTAGGTTCGTTACAATATTTTAATAGTTTTAATATTGTTTATATATATATGTATGTTTGCAATTTTCCAACTGATACATGTTATTAGACATAGTCTGTTTGTAATCAGTATAAATAAATATAAATATGAAAAATTATGGCTATATGAATTAATAATGATATGATTCGACATTTGTCTGAAAAAGGACACAAATGTGTTTTTTCCCGTATGCTATAAATAAACAAATTCCATACAGTAGACAGAATTCGAATTCGAGAAATGTTTTTTACGTTTGTGGCTTACATAATTGTTTTTTTTGCCAAAAAATATGTTCAACATATCTTTGGAAACAAACTTGTAAGCGCCTCTAGATGTTCTTCCGGTGCAGAGACCTCCTAGTTTTTCAAATCCAATGTATAACTCTTGATTTTACAGTGATAAAAAACAATTGCAATCAGTAATTAAAAACTGTTGCCATTTTTATAAAGAGTAAACTTTCATCAATGAGCTGAAACAGCAGCAGATTTTTTTAAATCATAATTTTTTAAGCAAAAACTATCCGGATGTCGATTTTCATTGAATTAATTCGACCAATAGAATCAATTAACCTAAAAAACTCACGATATTCATATGTACCTGTACCGCCATTTTCTATCAAACAATATGTTTTAGATATTTGTCTTTACTTGGAAAATGTTGCAATGGCAACGAGAACCATGTACCAAGGAAAAATCTTTCCAAAGCGTATTAGAGGAAATCTCACAAATACACCACTGAATGAATTCATGAAAGCAAACGAATTACAACTAGATTGAAAATATTGACTTGTACCCATTAGAAGGCACTTATATATTACCCATGTACTTTGATGACACCCACGTCATGCAAGTGTCCCCCCAATCCAAATGTCAATAGACCGACCAAATTAGCATTGAAACGTTAATATTTTTTAAGACCCATTCATATTTGGATTTATCTGAGATATCAGAAGCAAAGATGATTCTACTATATACACAGCGACTGGTGTTTGAAAACCCTTATGCTTCATTGCGAAATTGTGTGGAAACTTTTGAAATGTAAGTAGAAAAGAGTTCAGATATCAGTTTATATCAACTTTGCTTGTGATGATATCTTCTAGATCCATAATTCATATTGAAAATTTCCCTGCCTACAATTATCCGCCGGCAATTAGCTTATTTGACTGGTCTACAATGAATGAATGAATATCTGTAAAAGAATTTAATTGAAATTTGTGCATAAAAGCTTTTGAATTTTGTCACAAATAGTGCCTCAATAGGGATTCATTTGTTTTATTGTTACGTCCAGATATTAATATTCAAGGTAGAATGTCGATTTGATGTCATTTGATTCCAAAATAGAGTTTGTTCTGTACCTTCATGAAAAACTGAACTATTCTCAGGAAATATGTTTGAATCATCAATATGTGTTTCGAAAGTGGTAAGTTCATAAGTCTGCAAAATTTAAGAGCCATATGAGGTTATTAATCATATTTTTCCTGCAATAAAACCTTCAGCGATACTGAATAATGCTTAGAACTGCTGTACGTTATGGCTCAGGGCCATCGCTTGGTGCAGCGAGCATGTGTTTTGTATGTAGGTCAGTGGGTGATTAGATTTGTGTGTTGTCGTTATGAATTGTATCGTATGTTCATTAATTCTATCGATTTATACCATCGTGCCACAACCTAGGAATGTGGTTAAGATTTGGAACCAACTCACCAACTCTTGTCTGAGTTACCTTCCCTCGCAAGGTTGAAAATTCCCCGATATACAGGGTGTAACCGAATAAGTGCGAAAGTTCTCAGGGGGTGATTTCTTGTCGAAAATTAAAGGGGGTCTTTCATGTAAACAAAAGCTCTTAGACCTTTCCTTGAAAAGTTACACGCTTCCAAAAATGAGAAAAAAACATTTTTCTTGAAATTGCTAAAGAATTGAAGAAATGGCATTTTGTGGGCATGTTCTACCAATTGAAAAGCTACCTATGAATATTTTTTTAATTTTGTTGTGGTCTTTTCAAGGGGTGAAACATGCAACCCCTATTCCATTTTTTACCAGAACTTTTTAACGAAACAAAATTTCTCAATATGTGTTGAAATGAACGATTCATTGCAAAACTTTTTCAACTCCTGTGTTGTGTCCGTAAAAACAATAGTTTCCTAATAAAAAAAAATACAACATTGTGCATGAACGGATCTTCTGTTAATGGAATCGAAAAAATCTAGTAGGTGGCTGTCACGTTTTGTTTGCACAACTTCACTTCACTTCAATCGTATTATTTTAAAATCGAAAAAACCTAGTAGGTGGCTATCAAGTCGCTTTGATTTCTATGTGGTAGTTGAAAGTAGTTCAATTGTTTCTTTTGAGTCTTCAATATGAATAGTTATACTAACGCTGAAATGGCCGATATGCATTTTATGTATGGTCGTGCCAATGGAAATTATTTGGAAGCTAGACGTCTCTATGCAGAGATGTATTCTCAGCGCGTGATACCTCATCATACAATTTTTGCAGATCTTCACCAACGTCTCTGTGAAAGAGGGACTTTTCAAAAACGAACAACTGATTGTGGTCGTCCACGAGTAATAAGAACGGTGGCACTGGAAGAAAAGGTTCTGAATATGATTGAAGATCGTCCGGAATTAAGTACAAGACAAATTGCTTAATGTTAGCAATAAACTAATCTGGAAAATTGTAAAGGATCACCAATTGTATCCTCAGCATATTCAACGAGTCCAGGAATTTTTGTCGCGAGATTTTCCCCATCGAGTAGACTTTTGTCAATGGAGTTTTCAAATGATTACCCAAAATGCAAAATTTTTAGAAAACGTAATATTCACTGACTAATCCAACTTTTCAAGGCAAGGGATTACATATTTCCATAATAATCATCTATGGGCCGAAGATAACCCACATGCAATTCAAGAAGGTCGGTATCAATATGAATTTTCACTTAACCTGTGGGTGGAATTATTGGCGAAATATTATTGGACCGTATTTTCTACCGTTAAGGCTAACTGGTGCAACCTATACAAATTTTCTCCAGGAGCAGCTTCCCAGTTTACTTGAAAATGTTCCACTAGCTATTCGACCACGAATGTGGTTTATGCACGATGGTGCGCCTGTCCATTTCAGCATAACTGCTCGTCAGTACTTGGACGACGTGTATCCAAATCGTTGGATAGGCAGAGCAGGACCTCAACATTGGCCTCCCAGATCTCCAGACTTGAACCCCTTGGACTTTTGCATCTGGGGTCACCTGAAGTTCTTGGTTTATACGACCCCCATTGAATGGTGTGAATGATTTATGGAATCGCATCATTGCAGCCTGCGAGACAATCCAAAACACACCAGGAATATTTCAACGTTTGCGCTAGTCTATGATTCCTGTCTAATGGTTAGAGGTGGTCATTTTGAGCAGTTTTTATAACTCCGTTCCGTTTGATCTTGTTGCCTTTTTCTTTGTTGTAATGCGCATAATTTTGTTTTGTTTGTATTTTTAATTTTATATTCTATCAAAACAAAACATGGTACTGGTACGTGCCTACATTGAAAGTTAAAACCAGCGGAATAATTTTAAAATATTACGATTGAAGTTACAAGTTGTGCAAACAAAACGTGACAGCCACCTTTTATTCCATTTACAGAAGATCCGTTCATGCACAATGTTGAATTTTTATTAGGAAACTATTGCTTTTACGGACACAACACAAGAGTTGAAAAAGTTTTGCAATGAATTGTTCTTTTCAACACATAAATTGAGAAATTTTGTTTCGTCAAAAAGTTCTGGTGAAAAATGGAATAGAGCTTTCACCTCTTTAAAAGATCACAACAAAATTAAAAAAATATTCATAGGTAGCCTTTTTCTTGGTAGAAAATGCACACAAAATGCCATTTCTTCAACTCTTCAGCAAAAAAATATTTTTTTCATTTTTGGAAGCCTGTAACTTTTCAAGGAAAGGTATAAGAGCTTTTGTTTATATGAAAGACCCCCCTTAATTTTCGACAGGGAATCATCCCCTTAAAACTTTCGCACTTATTTGGTAACACCCTGTATATTCCTCAAAAATTATGTTTCATGTGAGCTGCACGGATCTGTGATGCTTCGGAAAGTGGATACTCGAGCTGTGGACTCCCTCAATAACCTTAAAATCAATTTGGTTTGTGCTAAATCCAAAGTTGCACTATTGAAAAAAAATTGCATTCCCAAATTCGAACTTTGTGGCTCCGTTTTGCTGGCTAGATCACTAAAGTTTGTAGATACTCTCACGGAAACTCATGGTTGAAATCATCACCCCACAAGTGGAACACTTTTGTTTCAAATCGAGTCACCCTCATTCAGGAGACAATTTCCCCTTCTAACTGGTTCCATATCCGAAGTGAAAGTAACCCTGCCGATCCCGCAACACGTGGGCTGTTGCCCAACGAGTTGCTCGATAATGAGTTATGGTGGGCGGGAGCTCCTTGGTTGAGTCTTCCTTCGAGTGAGTAGCCCTTTTAACATTTCGGACAGTATTTCTGTACCCGATACTACCTTAGAAGAACGGACTATTGTTTTGGTGGTTTCTTCGGAGATGAATGTCTCAGTTTGGACCTCCTCGACAGGTTCAGTTCTCTCTTGAAAATTGAAAGAGTCATTGCGTATATTTTCAGGTTTTTCTGTTACGCTAGCTTACCCAAGCTCAGGCTTTTCCGAAGGAGATTTGTCTCTTAATAAGTTGAAAATTTCTCCCGAAAGCCTTTAGGAAATTGACCCCTTTTCTTGATTCTGAAGTCGTTCTCAGGGTGGGCGGACGTATTGACCGATCTACTCCATCTTTCGAAGCGAAGCACCATGCTCTTTTGCCCCAAATACCAAAGCAGATACCAAAGCTATCATTAGTAATAATTTATTCAAAAATAAGCTCAAAGTTTGGATTTTAGGTTTGCCAAGAGTACAGATAAACCAATATGTCGATATGAAAAACACATATTACTACAGTGTATAAATATTAGTTGAAGATGTACTTACATGTTAGTTGGAATTGTGTAACCTGTAGTTCAATTTCTACATTGTTTGTTCTATTGATATGTGATTGATGTTTGATGCAAATACCTATTACAATTTGTTTTATTTTTAAAATAGGATGTTCTTCTTATATTACATATTTATAAATGATTATTCTTAATGTGATATCTACATAAAATTCTTTTCGTGCCTTTTTGCTAACACTGAAAGAAACTTCATTTTTGCAATTTTATTTATTTATTATAATTCTATTGCGAATTGTTTTATTTTTAAAATAGTATGTTCTTTTTTATATACAAGTCTTCTGGTGCTCTTTTGCTCATACTGAATGAAACTTTATCTTTACGATTTTATTCATTATAATCTATGGTAGGTATATTGATATGGTACAACCCACGCAAAGGTTCCTCCTTCTGTGGGAATTCTATATTTATTTATCGTTAAGTAAAATTATTGTATATTTCAAATTGAAATGGTAAATAAATATTATTATTATTATTTTCACCCTCTTACCAGGCTCATTATCGAATACGCTCACAACCACTTTCTCCACCATGGCTTACAAGGTATGCAACATTTATTAATACAAAGATATTGGATTTAATCACCTAAACGTGCTATACTATCGGTCAACTCCAAATGTTTTCGAGTAAATCCCGTTTTGCAACAGCCACTGATGGGTGAATTACCCGCAGCACGAATCTCTCAAGGGAAACCCTTTTCACATGTAGGAATGGACATGGCCGGGTCCTTTCTCATAATTTCAAGAAGAGCTAGAGGCGTTAAAAGCTATAAGTCATACTTATGCCTATTTGTATGCATAGCTACAAAAGCAGTGCATCTCGAGTTGGTATCCTATTGGTCAACTGAGGCATTTCTCGCAGCGCTACGTGGCTTTATTGCACGGAGAGGTAGATGCTCTCATTTATATTGCGATTCCGGAATCAACTCTATTGGTGCCCGCATTTCGGAAGCTATTGTCACTAAAGAGCAGATTCAATTCCATATAAATTGCCCAAGAGCTTCGAATTTCGGTGGTCTCTGGGAGTCAGGAATAAAATCCGTGAAGTCCCACTTATACAGGGTGATCGGTTCCAAAATACTCACCTTTGAAGAACTCTACACTGTTTTTGTGCAATTCGAGGCAGTTTTAAATGCCAGGACGCTGTGTCAGTTCTGATACCAACGATCTGCAAGCTTTAACCCCCAGACATTCTTTAACTCTCGAACCAATGAATTCTCTTCTCGATCCGGAAATCGGAAATCTAAATATAGGGCGCAGGGCAGAGTTGAGACTGTCTACCCCGGTGCGGACGGTGTGCTCGGAGTAGTCTCTGTCAGAACGCCAACAGGTATTTATAAAAGACCTACCAGCAAGGTATGTCCTTTGCCCATTAATAATTAATTTATTATATTTTTTTTATCTCCGCCTCTGATACTTTGTGTATTAGAAGGCGGTTCTTGTATTAGTATTCTCGTATTATTTGTTTTAGTATTATTAGTTACTATCATACTTTGACAATTGGCAGTCAAATTTGACATTATAAGTGGGCGGTATGTTCAGTCCTAGTTTTGTTTTGTCGCTCAGTATATATGTTTTATTTTCGATTGTCTTTTGGTTCAACATTTGCGCGCGGACCAATGGCAGGTCTAGGGTGCAATATTTCTTAGGGTACTGAAATTAAGGTTTCATTTCATAAAACAGATTCGATTTGAAAATATTAACCAATATTTCAAGATAATTGCAATATGATTAAATATTTTATATATAATTCCAATTGTATCTCTAGGAAAAAAGATTTTGTTAAAAATTATTTTTGGAAAAATATTAATTTTCACAGTGATTCTTCAGTTTTGTCACAAACCGAATTCTTCTATTTCAATTCGCATAAGTCTGTTGAAAAACATGCGGAGTTGTTTTTTATTTTCCAACTCCCCATAATTTGAAAACTAACAAAGTTTCTAATGGAAAAATGTATACACAAAACCGGTCGTTTTTTTCAAGAATCTTCAATGATACAGTTTGAACATGTCTTTACAGATTCGAACACCCTATCAAAAAATACGCATCGTATGCTTTTGAGGTTATATTATGTTTCTGGACTATGCGATGTAATACTTACTTTATTTAGTTATTCAGTGATATCAAAAATGTCTATTATATGATTGGTTATGTTCACTACATTTCAAACACCCATCACTCTTCACGTTTTTCTCAATTAAAAAAAAACTTCAACCAACGCCGTCAACTCCAAAACAACGCAGGTAGAGAAAGGTAGAATCAGAAATCAGAATGCACTGAATACTGAATGCAGTATTCCATGTGCTGTACAGTCCAGTGTTGTTCTGCGAGGTTTATCAAGTTGACCACACTGAATGGCCAAATTGTAACATGGCGGGAATTTTAAAATGAAAGCAGAAAACGAGAGAATATGTCATTTGGACATTGGTTTTTATTATAATGAATAATATTGTTTTCATTTGCTTATGAAAATATAAGAATATTGTTTCTGACCTGTGTAAAATAGGAGGTATTGGTATTAAAATGAAGGAATACAAAATGAAATAAATAGTTGAAAGTGAGGGGTCGAAAAATATAAAAATTCTTAGATTTAATTCACATGGAATTTTTGATTTTTTGTTGTGTTGAAGGATCAAGTTAGTAAAAAAAATTGTCGAGAACCATTATGAAACTGGACAATATCTGGGATGAACCTCTCAAGGCGAACTACCTATGTTATGTCTAGAAAAAATATCCACATGTTAACATTTTTTTGACTCCGCCAATAATCTCAGTAGGCATACAAAGAAATGCCACAGAAGAACAATTACAATACTTCCAAAATCCTTTAAAGTCCTCTTTGGGAAGTGCATATTGCGTCAAAAAAACATCCTCATGCCTACATTTTCAAAACATCCCAGCCATGGGAAATATTGTCAATGTTTGTGCTCGCTGGGCATCGAGTCGGACGTGGTCATGCGTAGTTGGACGACTGAAACAAACAGTCTGTCATATTGAACTGGTTATATTGCATGCGCAGAAAACTTCCGTCTATGCCTCAGATCAATAAGTAAACCCTTATTGATCTGAGGTCTATGCCAATAAACGCACGACCTAGTTTGGAAATAAAACTTTTTTGTTTATTCCTGCGTTTTTCATGCGTATACTAGGAGTATACCTGTATGAGAAATATCCTAGTCTAGTTATTGTTATCGCGTACTTTTGGAAAGATATAGAAAAACTATAATAATTGTGTTAGTCTGATCGATCGTGTGCCTTTTTTTCAAATGCGAGTTCACCGAAAATTATGATCAAGGTGTCATTCGAGTTGTAATTGCATCTAGAAACTTTTTGAAAAAAGTCCCTCTCGAAAAAATTGCAAAAGTTATAAACAATTTATTAAAAAAAAGGTGGTTTCGTCTTCTACGAATATCTCAAAAACTATTGCAGATATTTGAAATCGAAAAAAGATCCTTAAATAGCAGTAAATTTCCTAAAAAAAGTCCCACCTCCCGGAATTCTACCACCATTATAATTTCAATTGAGATATGGCTTCCTCGCGCACTGCACGATTCATTCACTTGAACAAAAAAAATGGTAACCTTTTAAATAGGAATATTAAGGAAAAAAAATTCATGTACCATTTGGATACATGAATAAACAATAATCCGTCTGGAAAAAAAATCCGCAATTTTTCTATTAGTTGTGCTTTTGTTAATTTGTCAATAGCCCGATGGGATTTCCCATCGGTTTTTTAAATACGCTTCTGAATATTTTCAACCCCTTATTTAACCCCCTTAGAAAATGTATTTAAAAAAAAAAATGTTGGGCTTACCTACGTTATATAAGAAAGTGCTGTGCAAAATTTCATGTCTCTAGACCCCCCGGTTTAAGCTGAATATTCTTTAATCCCCTATTGTACCCCTCAAGCTTCAAGGGGAGAATTTTCAAAAACCTTCTTTTGGTGCTCACCTACGTTATATAAGAAAACCCTTTTTTAGTGCTCACTTGCGTTATATAAGCATTTCATCCTTCACCGGTTGAAGCTGTACATTTTTAAGCCCCATAGGGGTTGTATTTTCAAAAATACTTTCCCATTGTTCACTTACATTGTATAAGGAACTCCTGTGCAATTTTAAAAATTCTTCCTAGTGCTCACTAACGTTATATAAGGCCAATTTCCTTCTAGACCCACCGGTTCAAGCTGTATATTTTCAACCTCCCATTTAACCCCCTTAGGGGTTGTATTTTAAAAAATCCATTTCCAGTGCTCACTTACGTTATATAAGACTTGCAAAATTTTATGTTTAGACTCACTTGCTGTATATTTAACCCCTATTCAACCCCTAGGGGATGCATTTTTGAAAATACTTTTATAGTGTCCTTACGTTATATAAGGAATCCTTGCAGATTTCCTAGACTCACTGGTTTGAGCTGTATATTTCAACCCCTTATTCAACCCCCTTAGGACAAGCATTCTCAAAAATCCTTTCCCAGTGTTCTCTCACGTTATATAAGGAACTCCTGTGCAGAATTCCATGCTTCCAGTCCCACCGGTTCGAACTGTATATTTTTAACCCCTTGGGGAAGAACTTTCACAAATTCTTTTCCAGTCTACTTAGTTATATAAGGAACTCCTGTACAAATTTCATACTTCTAGACCCCCGGTTTAGCTGTATATTTTTAACCCCCTTAGGAACTCGTTTGCAAAATTTCATGCTTCTAGACCCACCGGTTGAAGCTGTGCTTTGTCTGTCAGTCAGTTGTTAGAATTTTATTAAGTAGAAAATACTGGGATGTCTTTATTTTCAATTATAGACGACAGCGACCAAAATGATCTAAAATCGGTCTGTACGTTTCCTTAGGGAATGGATTTCCAAAAATCCTCTCTTAGTACTCATCTACGTTATATAAGGAACTCCTGTGCACATTTTCATGCTTCTAAACCCACCGGTTTGAGCTGTACGTTGTCTGTCAGTCAGTTGTTAGAATTTTACTAAGTAGAAAATACGGGGATGTCTTTATTAGACAACAGCGACCAAAATGATCTAAAATCGGTCTGTACGTTTTTTATTGACGAAATCAAAATTCAAGTATAAGAAAATTACCTGAAGAAGGATGAAGGATTCTACAAATGAAATGATCTGCATATAGTCAACCTATCCTTTCAATAATACAGGTTTGCCATAAAAAAAAACTATTAAATCCCGAAGTTGGCCATATCGGATTTTTTCATCACTCAATTGCGAATTTTGTCTGCTATTCCTTCACCAAATTCGGATAATAATCTATTCATTGATTCAAAACTTATACAATTTTGGTTTTACATGGACATCCCCCATGTTGTGTCCAGGTATGAACTCAAGAATCCAGATACCGTTCAATGTTCATTTACGTAAGTCTGAAATAGCCGTATTATTTTTTTTCCACATATATTATTATTTCATACCTGACTATTGTTTTACCGTCAACCTATTATATCCTTATCTGGAGTAGTTTTATCAGCTTCTACCGTGTGTGACTCGATATATTTGATGTGATATTGCTACTCCACTCCAGCCTACTATTCCATATGTAAGAGGAGACTCTATAATTGTACAATGAATTGTTTTCACTCAGGAGGTGTTTAATATCTTTCGTGAATACTTGAATCTATAAAGTGGCTTCTCAATGTTTTAGTTACTTGGTCAACATGGAAATTCCATCTCAGGTGTCTATCAAGTACAACTCCTAAATATTTGATTTTTAGGTAGACCTACCCGCCTAATTTCAGGTGACCTGCTCAGAGGAAAACTTCGGCAATTGTCGAATGCATTAAACATTTAACTCGACATTTGAATGAGGTAGAATGTTGATTTGTGTGGTAAATGTATACATCGCTGGCTGCCTGAGATATATATTCAATTTCAAAGTGAAGAAAACATCTAACCTTGTTATATTCAAACTTGTGATAAAGTCAGAACCAGTTGACTTCATACTCTACTTTGAGGCACGTATCATAATTATCACAGTCATTGGTAAGAAACAAACGACACAAACACTATTGAAAAAAGAAACATTCATTCGCAATTGCATATTGTTTTGAAAACATTATATGTAATGATTCAGACATCGGTAATCGGGTTCACAAACAAAAGTTTGTTAGATTCTACTAGTATTTCCTGATTGGCTGGTGGATAAAAGATCGTAATTAGCAACCAATCAGAAAACAGTACGCGATGTGCAGGAGAATTAATTTTTACATTATTGTCTTTGTCTTTTGCTGGCTCTCAAAACTAAACACCGAGCTGTTCCGTGCGTATTGCGAAGAGAAGAAGACAAAAGGAATCACTCTTCGCATTTATGAATGAAGTAGTAAATTTAGATTCTGGTTGGAGTCGTCAATCACTGTGCGGCCGTTTTGGTACGCCCGCACAGTGATTGGCGATCCAGGAATTCAACCATAATAGAAATTTACTACTTCATTCATAAATGCGACAAGTTATTCATCTTGTCTTCTACTCTTCAAAATACGCACGTCACAGCTCGGTGTTTAGTTTTAAGAGCCAGCAAAAGACAAAAGACAATAATGTTCAAATTGATTCTCCTGCACATCGCGTACTGTTTTCTGATTGGTTGCTGATTACGATCTTTTATCACCAGCCAATCAGGAAAAACTAGTAGAATCTAACGAACTTTTGTTCGTAAACCGTGCATGCGAGAATCTTGCTTGGCAACAGTGTTCAGTTCACCCGATGTCTGAATCATTACAATGGCCGTGATTTTTCAAAACATTAAGCAACTGCGAATGTTTCCCCTTTCAATAGTGTTTGTGTCGTTTGTTTCTTACCAGTGACTGTGATAAGTGCCTCAAAGCAGAGTATGAAGTCAACTAGTTTGGATATAACAAGGTTAAGTAGATGTTTTCTTCACTTTGAAATTGAATATCTATCTCAGGCAGCCTGCAACGCATACATTTACCACACAGTTCAACATTCTACCTTATTCAAATGTGACACTACCCAAAATTTTGTTGTGAACAAAACATGTTTAAAATATAAACAGATTTTTAACCAATGTTAATTCGTTATAAAATGGCATTATACACTCGTCATTCACGGGTGTGCAAGAGGTTAGATTTATATATATATATATATATATAATTCTGAAATTTGGAAGAACTTTAGAAAAACTTGGAACCTAAATGCCATACACTGCACACCAGGGACGATGTTACTAGTGATTTTTCCAAAAAATAATGTTAGGGAAAATTCCCACAGATTCGCGTGATAAGGACATCAAATTTATTACCCATACACTTTGTTCTTGTGGTATATTTACGAAAGATTACTGAAATTGACATGCCCGTTAGAGAAATCGGCTATGGGTACCTATATTCTCTAGGATCAACCTTAGTGAGATGCACTGCACGTCAGGGCTGAATATATCACATATTCATGAAGAATATATGGAAACACATCCCATATCTTCCGTCGTAATTGAAGTCGTATTCTAGTTTTTTCCAGATCATTAGAGGTTAGAGATATTATTTTTCGGAAAAATCGGTAGTTTTATAGGCCCTGGAATGCATTGTGTGTCACCCAGGTTGGCCCAGAGAATATTCAGACCCATCTCCGGTATTTCTAACGATCTTGGAAATTTCAGAATTATACTTCAATAGCCCGATGGGATTTCCCATCGGTTTTTTAAATACGCTTCTGAATATTTTCAACCCCTTATTTAACACCCTTAGAAGTTTTTTCAACAAAAAAAAATGTTGGCTCACCTACGTTATATAAGAAAGTCCTGTGCAAAATTTCATGCCTCTAGACCTCCCGGTTTAAGCTGAATATTCTTTAACACCCTATTGGGATTAATTTTCAAAAAGCCTCTTTTGGTGCTCACCTACGTTATATAAGAAAATCCTTTTTTAGTGCTCACTTGCGTTATAAAAGCATTTCATCCTTCACCGGTTGAAGCTGTATATTTTTAACCCCCATAAAGTTGTATTTTCAAAAATCCTTTCCCATTGTTCACTTACGTGGTATAAGGAACTCTTGTGCAATTTTCAAAAAAAACATTTGAGTGCTCACTTACGTTATATAAGGAGCTCCTGTGCAGAATTTCATGCTTCTAGACCCACCGGTTCAAGCTGTATATTTTCAACCCCCCCCTAGGGGAAGCATTCTCAAAAATCCTTTTCCATGTTCTCTTACGTTATATGAGGAACTCCTGTGCAGAATTCCATGCTTCTAGTCCCACCGGTTCGAACTGTATATTTTTAACCCCCTATTCAACGCCCTTAGGGGAAGAATTTTCACAAATTCTTTTCCAATGCTCACTTACGTTATATAAGGAAATCCTGTGCTTCTAGACCCACCGGTTTAAGCTGTGCGTTGTCTGTCAGTCAGTTGTTAAAATTTTACTAAGTAGAAAATACGGGGGGTGTCTTTATTAGACGACAGCGACCAAAATGATCTAAAATCGGTCTGTACGTTTTTTATTGACGAAATCAAATGCTACCTATTTAAGTATAAGAAAATGAGTTTAAGAAGGATAAAGGATTCTACAAATAGAATGATCTGCGTATAGCCAACCTTTCCTTTCAATTTTAATATACAGGTTTGCCATTAAAAAAACTATTATATCCCGAAGTTGGCCATATCGGATTTTTTCATCACTCAATTGCGAATTTTGTCTGCTATTTCTACACCAAATTCGGACCAAAATCTATTCATTGATTCAAAACTTATAAAATTTTGGTTTTACTTGGACATCCCCCATGTTGTGTCCAGGTATGAACTCAAGAATACAGATACCGTTCAATGTTCATTTACGTAATTCTGAAACACTCAGTAGAAATAGTCGTATAATTTTTTTTCCACATATATTATTATTTCATACCTGACTGTTGCTTTACCGTCAACCTATTATATCCTTATCTGGCGTAGTTTTATCAGCTTCTACCGTGTGTGACTCGATATACTTGAACAATGATAAGGGCAAACAGTTGGCCACGTCGTTCTCAACCAATAGTTTTTTCTATTCAGATATTACCATTTCAGAAGCCTACTGAGTAGCATAAACATAACATGAATGCTCTCGTTCTCCTACGGTACCTGTTATGCGTATACATTATTTTAATAGAAATCACCGTGTTTAGCCCGCGGACACAGTGAAAGTTTTCGCTGGAGAAGGTACGACGCGGTAACAGACCAGTCAATATGATACTAATGAAGACAGTTTCATTATCAGATTTTTTCATGTAGGAAGATGGCAACATATGTTTTTGCAATTCCTTTCTATTTTGTTGGGTTTACTCCTGTAGGAGTAAAAAATGTTAGTTATCCGTGCAAGAAAAGCAAATAATAAGGAACTTGCCGCTATAGTTTACTGGATTCGACAATATGCAAATAACATCTTAAATTTGTCAGTAATGTATCGTTTAAAAAATGAATTACCTACCTAAATTATTTTACAACAAAAATTATATTGAAAATTGTATACTAATCAGAAGCTTCAATTTGACAATATCAGTATGACACCATTAACATTTTTCGGATTTTTTTATTACCCATTGGCACTCACCGGGAAATTGATAAGTGGAAACTTTCCTCATTTGACAGCAAGTACTTTATGATTTGACATTTACATTAATATGGATTTAATTAATAATTTTATGGAATAGCTAAGATTATGCAGTACCTACATTTTGTATTTATGTGTAAATGTCTTCAACTAATTCTTAATACTTTAAACATTTTTCTTCTACATATTTTTTTATTGTAGAATAGATTAAAGAACTTTTCATCAAAATTCCAACGGGGGAATCCCGGATTCGCAGCAAATTGAGGCGAGTGGACTGGTACGGAACGTTCCAGTAGCTATCCTAATTCCCAAACAGTGCACCAATTCCAGAATATGAAGAAGTGATTTTCGAGTGGACGTGTATACTGCACTCCCATAATCGATTTTAGTTAGGACCAAGGATTTGTATATGGTCACAAGAATTTTCCTCCTCCTTTTTCTTTGGATTGGATAAACATTTAATAACATTCAATGATTTTTTACATCTTGTGGCAAGATCTTTAATATGTGGTGGCCACGTCAGTTTCGAATCGAAAGTTAATCCAAAAAACTTTATTGTTTCCTTGGTCGAGATAGGAGAACCATTTATCTGTAGACAAGGATGTCGATGTTCTTTTCTGAGGCGGCAAAAATGGACTTGTGTCTTTGTAGGAGAGGATTGAAATCCTAGACTACAAGCATTCAGGTCGATTGCTGTAATAGCTTCTTGAAGAGTAGATTCGATTGTGGCCAATGATTTTGGGAAGAAAAAAATTGCTAAATCATCAACATACATTTTTCTACATTTCGATCGATAGTTTGCATAATATCGTTCATTGCTACAGCGAACAGAGTTACACTCCAGGTGGACTCCTGTGGTCAAGGTGATGTTTTTCAGATAGTTTATCTTCAATGCGTACTGGATATTTCCTATTTTTCATGAAGTTTTCAACGAATATGGGTAAGCTACCAGTATTATTTGTCGTCGCAACTGCCTCGTTATTTTCTGCTACATTATCAGTGGGTATTCTTTTTCTCAGTTTTTCTACGATTTTCTGGTGGTGCTCAACATCCATTTGTAAATACGATTCAAATGACTGAGGACTGCTGTTTCTCCAATACATTCTTTTGTCAAATTTGAGACCAGTGTTGCTCGAATTGAAAAGCTGGTAACTTTCATTTTTTTGGTGTATATATCTATCATGGTGGCTCCCATCTTATAGATAGATAGATAGATATATATCTTTATTCATCCTTTGAGCTACATTATGTAGATGGGACAGTTCATATTTCTAAAGAACATATAAAATGTATGAAATAATTAAGTTATTGTAAAATGAAAAAATAAATAATATTAAATGACATGAAAACACATTAACAGGTCAGGTCAGTTGAACACATATGAATATCAGTAGCGCCTGAAACAAATGCATGCATGAAGATATAGATAAAAATTGAATATAAAAATAAAGAAATTAAAATAAATTCGCCACAATGAAAGTGATCCCGCATTACCAACCTGTGTGAATTCATGTACTGTGTAAAAACATATTTCTGTTAGGAATAGTATCAACTGTTTTTTAAAAACTTGGGATGACAGTGTCTTTATACCGCTTGGCAACATGTTATAGAGACAGATACCAACAAAAATAGGAGACTTTCATACTTTCCATGATGGTGTTTTTGGGTGGTAAGCATATTGTTATTACTGGTATGGTAATTATGGATTTCTGATCTCGATTCTAGTTTCCTCCGATTTTCATGGATATACGTTAATGTTTTCAAAATGAACATACCTGCAACAGTTAGTATTTTATTTTGTTGAAAAATCTCTCTATATCACGTTTTGTATTCTAGATTGAAGATCAGTCTCTGTCTATTTCAGAAGCTAAATCCCAGACAGCAATGTTGTAGTTAATAATTGAATTTAACCTGGCAAAATAAACTGATATCAGTGATTTAGCATCTAATTTATTCTTTAGGGATTTAATGAGATAATACGATTGATTCAGCTTTTTAGATGTGAACTCTATATGTTCTCGCCAAGTGAAATGTGAGTCAATTATTGTTCCTAAGAATTTTGTTGAGATCGTTAATACTATGCCGTTACTGCGAGAACTTCGCTGAATCTGCAGAACACCTGCTTTTCGACTGCCAAGCGCTGTTTTGCCAAAGGCTTCAGTTCCTCGAAGGGGTTTCATTAACGCCCTTGAACATCAGGAACTCAGCTCGCAGGAAACTGATACGCTTCGCAAGGTGTCTCAGAATCCCGGTTCTTGAATAGATGAAGGGCGATGTACAATAGACCTTACAGGTCGAGGTACGGAGAGGTTGAAGAGCCATATTGACCCCCTACAATGTACAAATCTAAAATATTTACTCATTTTAATGAGTCAATTCAGTGGGTCAAAGGTTGGGGGTATTGAATCTGAATGATGAATTGTTCTTGTTATTTGTGTGGATCATCGTTACTAAATAAACATTATTATGATTCTTAAAAAGTAGTTTGATTACCGTCATTCGGATTCATGACGTCATTTTCCTATTTCGAAAGATCTGAATAAATTTTCTAGTTTGTCTGTCAGATATGAAAAGTTAGATTATTTCTAACTGTTGAATAAGGATGATTTTTTCATAGAACCAGCTATTTTTTGTGCAAAATTATGGCAAAAATAAGTGATTTAGTGTTTGTACTTAATTGAAAGAAGCAGACATTTTGAGTGATTTATGCGCGAGATTACGGTGCTTGAAAATCACGCTTTAACCTGGAAATGGCATGAGACCGCCGCGTTTTTCTTCTGGATTCTTGTTCAGGGGGAAAAACTAAAAGTCAAACAACATGATTAGTTTAACTATGTATTTATCGGAAAAATCGGATATTAAATCTAAAACTTTTTCCTTATATTTTCGTAATTCTCATACATATAGTAGCATAGAAATAATTGACTTTTCAATCCATTGTTATATTATCCAATAACCCATCTATTACATAATTGTGGGTAACACTTCATAAGTATATTCTGCATCCATCATTTCAGGTATAAATTATTTCTACAACTGATCTTGGTACGGAGTCGTGAAATTATTAATCATTGCCTGGTCTATTGCGCCTACAATTTCTCCGCGATCGAAGTCGGCATAGAAAGGGGTGAAAGTTCTAGAGCGCATGCTTCGAGTGGATTATAACGAAATGTGTTTTACGAATAAACAATGCTTACTTACGTTCCTATAATGAATTCGTTTAAACGTTTGGTGTGATTGATTTATATGCACAGTCTATTGTTTCCCGGTGACAAGTTCAAAGAACACCACTATGGCGAACGAAAATATTTGTATGATCGATAAAATTGGTTTGATCTGCACTTTCATAGTGGGTTTCCAGATTATAAGGTTTTTGTTTAGGATATTGTATAACAATTTCCTTGCTATCGCACTGAAAATAAATGCCGTCAACTTGAAGGAAACAGGAAAATGGGCAGGTTAGTTCTTACAATTTTTTATATTTTTTTATAAAAGTATGAGAGAGAAAAAACTCAATTGTCAGAAATTTGAACACTAGGATAACTGATTATGATGCGCCTTTATATATACCTTTATATATATATATATATATATATATATACACCTTCGAGAGAGTTCGAAAAAAATTTGTGGGAACAACGAAAAATAAATAAATAACTAGGGAAATCAGTAGTGACTTGGAGAATGATCTCTCATTTGGAATAAATTGAAATCATTGGAAAGAAGGCGAATTCATGGACGCGTTGTTTGAATAATTCAACATGATATCACCAACCAACAAAAACTAATTTTGTATTCCATTCAGCATAAATAATGAGTAGTGCCGTGAACCATTCAATGAAAAAAAAAACTGAATATTTCTGGGGAAGTAAATGCATATTCTTCTACATTCTTTGTATTTAATTTTTCCTGGAATATCTCTTTGATATGTGCTTTGAAAAACCTTTTTGTTTCCTTCTCTTTTTCAATAAAATATTCAAAAAAAGATCGCGTGACAGAAGCGAAACTTCTCTGGCGATCTAGACCTCGATTTGTACGTAAGGTAAGGGATAAAAAGGCAGAGAGGTCTAACAATTATAACACCAGTAAATTTTATTTCTCACACAAGGATTCTTGAGCTCTTAGAAAAGAAACAATAGCGAAAACACAATTTATATATATATATATATATATATACTAACTTTGTTCTCATGGATTCCGAGAAGGTCATATTTTTTTATACCCCCCTCAGGGTTAGATTTTCGAAAACCCTGAAATATGTGTATCTTCGGCCTTCGAAACTAACTTTGACACCCCATTTCACCGCTTGAGGTGTTGTTTTTCCAAAAACACTGCAATACCCATTTCTTCATTAGTAACAAAGACCTCAAATACTAATTTTTATCAAAGAAATAACGGTACTCCTATACAAACTTTCAACCCTCATTTTACCGCCTTTAGGCCTGAATTTTCAAAAACCCTGGAATTCATGTTTCTTTATTTGAAAAGACGAGATCAAATGCCATTTTGGTTTTCCAATTAAAAAAGGAACCCTTTTCCCCCCTTCCAAAAACTCTGAAACATGTATTTCTTTATTTGTAACAAAGACCTCAAATACCAATTTTTATGACCCTAACGTAAAAACTAACGGTCCTCCTATACCAACTTTCAACCCCCATTTTACCCTCTTTAGGGTTGAAATTTCATAAACCCTGAATTTCCCGTTTCTTTATTTGAGAAGAAGAGCTCGAATACCAATTTCCAATTTCAAAACTAACGGAACCCCCATATAAACTTTCATCCCTCTAGGGGTTGAATTTTCAAAAACACTGAAACACGTATTTCTTCATTTGTAACAATGACCTCATTTCTTCATTTGTAACAAAGACCTCAAATATTCCCATCATGCCTCAAAAAATCTAATGTAATACCTCTCCACAAAAAGGGAGATCAAGAATATTTCAACCAATTATAGGTCGATCTCATTGTTGACAACCTTATCAAAACTACTGAAAACAATAGTGCGCAATAGACTTTTGTCTTTTCTAAATACCTACAAAATTATCTCTCCGAATCAACATGGATTTTTAAACGAAAAGTCTACTTATTCAGCCATGTATGATATCATTCGGAAAGTCTTTAAAAATCTGTATTCCAAAAATTGTTGTGTCGGCGACTTTAAAAAAGCTTTTAATAGTGTGAGCTTTAAAATATTGTTAAACTTGCTCACCATGGTATAAGAGGTACACCTCTTAATTGGTTTTCAAGCTATCTTCCAAACAGACAACAAAGGGTCACTCTATCAGAAAACAACAGCAAAGTATACTCTACCTGGGGGTTTATAAATACAGGTTCGATCCTTGGGCCATTTTTATTTCTTCTTTACATCAATGATTTACCAAAAAATGTGCCTCATGTCTCAGCAGTAATGTTCGCTGACACACTATAAATATATTTTTGGTCGATGGTTCAGATGAGCAAGAGTGCATTAAATTAAATATAACACTATTGCTTATTAACCAATGGTACAGGATTAATAACATTGGAATAAACTTTTCCAAAACACACTGTATCCCATTCTCTCAGAGACCATTTATTGAGCGTGTCCCAATTTCTTATAACGTGAAATACGAATCTCATAGTAAATGTCTTGGATGTCCAGCTCAATTGGAAGCAACATATTCAGCAACTCAATAGAATAGAGTAGTTCTTGTTTTGCTCTGAGATTCTTGAAAGCATAGGGTCTCAACGCGGATACACTAAAAATTGTTCACTTTGCCAACTTCTATTCACATCTTTCTTATAGAATTATATTTTGTGATAAATCAGTAAAATGGCAATCTGTTTTTGTTCTTCAAAAAAGAGCTGTCAGAATTATCCTAGGTGTTCGACGTTCAGATTCGTACAAAGATCACTTTACCCAACTGGGTATTATAACTTTTCCCTCTAACTATATTCTTTACACTCTATGCTTCACTCTCTTTATATCTTCAGTTCATCCTCTACGAGCCAATGCAACCAAATGATTATACTTTCTCAACATAACACATCGTTCTTCGAAAACAGTGTTTACTACTCCGGAGCTAAATTATGCAACAAATTACCTACTGGATTTAAAAATATGCATTTTCACAAATTGAAACGATCAGTAAAAAAACTTCTATTGAAAAAGGCTCAATCAATGACTTCCTCAACGATACAATTTGAGTACATTGATATACTGATATATGTATTATGTGTCAATGATTTATTTTGTTTTCTTTTTTATTACGTCATGTTATACTAAGTTTGCAAACTGTGCCAACGTATTTTTGTGACTCGCCCTTTTATAACTACTGTATGTATAATTGTGTCATTTTATGTTGTCGCAGGGGTACCTGTTTTGTTAAGATTATCTGTCACTTCTGTACACTTTCCTACAAACATGATGTTTTTTACGGAAATAAATGTCTATTCTATTCTAATACCAATTTTTATGCGCCTAACTTGAGAACTAACGGTACAAATTTTCAACCAAGAGACCAAATACCAATTTCCATGACTTTAATTTCAAAACTAACGATACTTCCATACAAACTTTTACCCTTACTTTTTATGTCATTATATGAATACGCTTCCAAAATAAAATTTTTTTAGTTCAAGGGGTTTCGTCTACATGAAAACTGCACTCAAATTCTATCTTGAAATTTTACTTTTATCTTTATTATTATTTTATCAGATATTACGATTAAACTAAAATCAAATAAGTCATGTTAGAATTTAATAGTTCCTATATATTAATAATATAATTAACAGTGACGACAGAAAGTCATACAATTATTTACATGGAGCATTATAAATAAGCTAATTCAATTATTATTGAAATTTCAACATGGAATTAAAGGTTTATGATAACTAAAATGAGAAACATAAACTCTCTTTGCTAATTTTCTGAATTTTTTGAGAAAACTGCAACAATTGTCGTACTATATCTCGTTGTCGATTGAAGTGGAGATAGACGGAGAGCTGGCTACGAAAATAAAAAATCATAAGGTGCAAGGGAAATGTTTATATAAAAACCTTCCTTACTAGCTGACAAGCACATAGCGCTGCAGCCATAGTCGCTCCCGGGAAGGGAAGCGTGGGCGGGCGGTAAAGTGCGTTAATTTTTAATCAAAATAAAATATTTGGGAGAAGCTTGAAATGTTGTGTAATAAGAGTTTTCAACTGTAGAAATTGCGTAAAAGTACTGAAGACGTAAAACATTTTTTTATTTGAAATAATTTAATGCAGTTTAGACCATTTGTCTAGGTATTATTTAAACATTTAATGAATTATCAATAAATTACGATTGGACAAAACGGATAAGTATAATTCACAGAGAAGTATAAATAATCAGTTGATATTAAATTGAATTTCACAATTATCAAGTTCTGATTTGTACTTTCTATTGTAACGTAAATAAACTTAACTTGGTTTTACTAATTTATTTCACACTTAATCTACAACTTAATTTATATTACTACGCCACTGTATAGCTCGATCGTATGGGCTCGTTCAGACTGTCCGTGCCATCTTGAGGGCTGCCTATTTTATCTCCGTTACAGAATTCCCGATCTTTCGAATTCTGGCAGTTGGCGACCAACATGTTCCAATTGTTTCCAATATTGACCGTTTTTTTCCGCGGCAGAGCGACTGGATTGTTCTCGAATATCTCCGGGGGTGACCTCATCGTTGTCGATGGCAACGCGTGAGGCGACAGGTCCGGCCTAGGTTCGTTACATTGCCCCCTTCTTAAAGACATTTCGTCCCGAAATTTCATCCTTGGAGTGTGACGATATCTGCATGACTCCCCATATCTGCACCGTGAAGTTCGATGGAAGTAACACTCCACGGTCTTCATGATCGGTCGTGGAAGAGGGTTACAGCAAACCAAAATCTTGACGCCGCTGGATCTGAATATCGCCTCCAGCATACTTCTTATGACTCTCCAGTCCAACCCATCAATACCACAGGACAATTTTGGAATTGCTAGATCCACCAGATTCTGGTCCACCATAGTATCTCTTAGTTTGGTGAGACTCTTCCAGACATCTTCATAGGATGGTTTATCTTGGGAATGCCTCTTGGTAACTAGGTAGTAGATGTTTCTCTGGCCTTTCTTCAACTGTAGCACCCCACCAACTCCTGGATTCTGCTCCCGCAGTGTTTGGAGTTGACCAAATTTCTTGGAGAACAGTACGGCGATGCCCCTGGACATTCGAAGATCGTCTGCCACACAGTGCGCTAGTGCGTAGTCAGCAGGCACCTCAAAAGGTCTCGTGACTCCTCTCTAGTAACCCATGTAGAACTTTCTGCCCGTTTGAATACAAGGACATAAACTTCTCGAACGTCATATCATCCTCCGGTGGCTTGAGGGTGCGAACTTGGTCATGGTTTCCAGCGTAAGGGGCCAACCTGTTGAAATGGACGACCCTTGGTTTCCCTCGGGGTGGCTTATGGATTCGGTACACAAGGTCGTTTATCCTTTTCACGATTTTATACGGGCCTTCCACGAGTTCCGCAACTTTGGTGATAGTCCACGACGACGTTTGGGGTTGTACAGCCAAACCAGGTCATCAACCTTAAATCCTCCAGCGTCGGCCTTGATGTCATAGGTCTTCTTCATTTTATCGCTGGCACTCTGGATGTTCAACCGGACTCGTTTGTGGATGTCGTCCATTCTCTGCCGATTTGCTGACGTAGTCCTCTCCCGCAGTGTCTTGTCCTGGCGGTATCCCAAACGTCAGGTCACAAGGCAGTCGCAGTTCTCGCCATTATAATACTAGCAGGAGTTTGACCGGTTGACTCGTGTACTGTGGATCGATAGGCCATCAGGAACAAATGAAGATACTGGTCCCAGTCTCTTTGATGGTCAGAGACAACCTTGGACAAGTGGCGGTTGATCGTCCTGTTCATCCGTTCCACCATTCCATCGGACTGCGGATGTAGGGCCGTGGTTCTTGTCTTGCGGATGTTCAGCAGTAGACATATTTCTGGAAAAGGTTGGATTCGAAATTTCTACCTTGATCCGAGTGCAGCTCCATTGGAATACCGAATCGACATATCCACTCTTTCACCAAGACGTCGGCGACGGTGATGGCTTCCTGGTTGGGCAGGGCAAGGCTTCCCCCACTTACTGAAGTTCCATTGCCACAAGGATGTATTTATTCCCGTGGTCGGATACGGGAACGGGCCGGCGATGTCAATGGCGATTCTCTCGAACGGGCTGCCTACGTTGTACTGACGCCTTGGGTCGTATTCGAGGTCCATTGCTGCAGCGCATCAGCGCACTTCTGCACCAGTCCTGACGTCAGCTTGACAATTGGTCCAGTAAAACCGTTGCCTCACTTTCTGCAGGGTCTTCGTCACTCCCAGATGTCCTCAGCGACTCCATCATGGATTTCCCGCAGCACTTCCTCTCTTCTGTTCCTGGGAACATTTATTTGGCGTCTGTCTTCCCCACCAATATCGGCCTCCAGTACACGTTTCAGGATCCCATTGTCAGAATAAGAGAGTTCCATTGTGCCCAATGGGACTTAACAGCCGCGAGTAACCTGCGACTTCCTGCCATGATGGTCTTCGATTGCCCTTCTTCCAGCTGACAACTGCCAAGGTCAGGATCTTTCTCTTGGTCTTTCTGGATCTTGCTGTCATTCCAGTTGTCATCCATTGCCGCGGTTCTACAAAGTGTTGCTTCTTTCTCTTCTGCTCGTCGGCAATGAGAGCAATCATCTGGACATGGTCTTCGCGACAAGGCATCTGCATTCTTATGGCTAGTTCCGGCTCGATGTTCGATCTCGAAATCGCAATTCTTGGAGTCTCTCGACCCAACGTGCTACCTGACCACTCGAGAAATTTGAACTGTAAGACCCATTTGAGAGCTGCATGGTCAGTTATCAACAGGAATCTTCTTCCATACACGTACTTGTAGAAGTGCTCCCTCCTTTACAACAGCTAACAGCTCTCGCCTGGTGACACAGTAATTGCGCTCTGGTTTGCTAAGCGTCTTGCTGAAATAACCAATGACCTTCTCCTGTCCCTCCTGGATCTGAGATAGGACAGCTCAAGTCCCACGTTGCTGGCGTCCGTATCCAAAATGAATTTCCCTTTGGGTAGGGGATAGCTCAGTACAGGTGCGTTGATCAAAGCTCCTTTCAGCTTCCTGAATGAGTCTTGACATTCTTCGGACCACTGGAACTTTGTTTGGCCCTCCGTGAGCCTGGTCAGTGGTTTAGCGATGTTGGCGAATCCCAGCACATATCGGCGATAGTATGTGCATAAACCAAGGAAACTTCGAAGTTGGTGAATGTCTTTGGGATGGGCCAATCCTTAACAGCTTTGATCTTCTGGTCATCCCTGCTACTCCTTCCCAGAGACAACGTGGCCGAGGTATCGTACTTCTTTTGGAACAGATGGCATTTCTTAGGGCTCAGCTTCAATCCGGAGTTCCTCAGTCGCAGGAATACTTCCTCCAAGTTTTTCACGTGGTCCTCGAACGATCTGCCGACCACAATTATGTCGTCGAGATACACTAGACACGTGTTCCATGAGAGTCCCTTCAGCACTGTCTCCATCAATCTTTCGAATGTGGCGGGAGCATTACAGAGCCCGAATGGCATAACGGTGAACTGCCACTATCCTGAGCCGATGGTAAAGCAGTCTTTTCTCGATCTTCCTGAGCAGGTTCTACTTGCCAGTATCCACTCTTCAGATCAAGGGTCAGAAAATCGTGGAACCAGCCAACGTGTCTAGGGTGTCATCTATTTTCGGGAGAGGGTAACTGTCCTTCTTCGTGACATTATTAAGTTGGCGATAGTCTACACAAAAGGGTGTCGATCCATCCTTTTTTCTTCACCAGTACGACTGGAGGACCAGGGACTGTCAGATGGTTCGATAACTCCTTCTTTTCCCATATCGCTGACTATTTTGTCAGCCTCTTCCTTCTTGGCAAGAGGAAGTCTTCTTGCTGATTGCCGGATCGGTCGGGCACCCCCAGTATCAATCTTGTGCTGGACCACATTAGTTCGACCTCCTTTTCCTTGTCCGGTATCGAAGATGTCTTGGTACTTTTTGACTAAATCTCTCAGTTTGGGCTGTTGAGCTGGTTTTATGTCTTTGGAAGAGATGGCAACTGATTTTTCTAGTTCTGTGGGCAAGTTGTTGGGTTGGCTAATCGTACCTCGTACGCCCCGGATCACAGATGAAACTGACGAGCAGTGCCCTAAAATTGTTCCTTTCTTTAAGGTCACTGGAAAGTAATTGACATTCATGACCCTTACCGGCACAAATTTTTTAGCACGTAACAGGGTTTCCCTAGGGCAATCCCTCGTCCCAAATTTTCTCATCATGAAGTTTGGGCTCGAACATCACCACGTCTCCACTGCTCGCACTCCCGTGCAGGCGAGCCTCCAGAATGGTTTCAGCCCTCTCAGGTACGCTTACATCTTCAGCCAACAGCACACGGATCAACTCTTCACTTCTCCCATGAAGTACCAGCTCTTCTCCGTTGACACGTAGGACGCCGTCTTTGAAATCCAATTCAAACCCTCTGGAATTCATGATGTCCATTCCGATGATTGCATCGTCTTCGATGTCCGCTACAAGTGCCTGATGTTTCACTTTAGTGCTGCCCAAAATTATTTCAATCGGTAGCTCGCCATATACAGTAGCTGGCTCACCTGTTGCTGTGCGTAGCTTCCAAGTTGTCGGTTCAATTCGTTCCGGTGTTCTGGCAAAGGAAGGTCCGAGAATTGTCCTAGTCGCACCTGTATCTAGCAGCATGGTGCAAGGCTCGTTATTGATGAGACCGTCTACGAAAACACCTCTGTTCTATCGTTGCAGGATAGCGACATATGCGTTGTTAACCGGGGCTTGCTGGACACAGGCCGACGATTGCCCCTTCTCGTCGACCTTCTTTAGTTTTCCTGCATCGGAGTCGTGTTTTCGAATGTTGGACATTTGCTACGCACATGTCCAATTTTGCCACATTCCAGCATCTTATCTGTCTTTTCTCAGGGAACACTTCCTTAATCACTTTCCTTATGGCAGCTTCCAAATTAGCAGGCTCCTGTGAGTCTTCCTCAATCATTCGCACTTTACTCTGGCTTTTGCAAGATTGTTTCGCTGCCTCGAATTCCAAAGCGCGTGCCAGTGCGTCTACGAGATGTGTTGGACGGGCTAGTGTCAACGCTTGTCTGGTTTCTTGGTCACGGAGTCCATCCAGGAATGCTTGAACCGCTAGTCGCTCCATTACATTTTCTGGTTTGGCTGAATATGCGAGACGAACCAAGCGTGCAATGTCAGTTTCGAATTCTTGTAAGGATTCGCCCGATTTTTGGCAGCAATTTTTCAGCTGGGAGTGGTATACGTGTTCCAAATGGGCGTGGCCATATCGTAATTCTAGATGTTTAATCAGCTGATCATAGTCCTCCTGTTCTTGGGCGGTGAGAGTTTGTAGAATATTTGTCGCTTCTCCACGTAATGCAAGTGTCAGTGCTACAGCTCTTTCCCCTGCATTCCATCCGTTTGCTTTGGCCGCTGCTTCAAACTGCCGGCGGTAATTTGCCCATGGAGTTTTTCCGTCGAACTGAGGCGGCTTCATGGAAAGCTTCCCGATTTCTGAAATGACCTTGACATCTTTTATACCCTCTTGAACTTTATCCAAGTTCAAACTCAAGTCCAGCATTGCATTTTCGTTAACCATCTCTGTGGAGGGCGCACTATTGATTCGTTTTTCCAGCTTACTGATCGTTTCCTTTATTTTATCTACCTCCGTGTTCATTTGCTCCCTAATTTTATCTATCTCTGTCTCAACAGTTCCCATTCTTTCTTCTAGAAAATTAGCCACACCACACAATTCTTTTTTTAGGCCTTCTGTGTTTTCCAGGAACTTCTCTTCCAGGCTTCTTGAATTTTCTAGAAGCTTCTCTTCCAGATTTCTAGAATTTTCTTGAAGCTTCTCTTCCAGATTTCTAGCATTTTCTTCCAAGCTTCTTGAATTTTCTAGAAGCTTCTCTTCCAGATTTCTAGCGTTTTCTTCCAGACTTCTTGAATTTTCTAGAAGCTTCTCTTCCAGATTTCTAGAATTTTCTTCAATTTTTTATCGGACTCAAATCACCTCCGGGAACTTCGAATAAAAATGTTTCGGGGTCCTCACCTTCTTGTATAAGTCCTTCTGCAAGTCTTTCCTGGAGTACTTGCTTTTTACCCGTTGTTTCCAGTTCCCTTTCCTCCAATTCCTGATTCAATTCCGCTACCTTCAAGTCCGCAAGGCGCACTTTTCTTGAACACATTTTGTCTTTGACGAGGTATCAGTCTGTTTCACACGAAAAGTTTATCAGTTTGTTAAAAATTCACTTCGCGAATTCTTTCCCACGGGCCACCAGTCTATTGTCTGTTTCACGCGAAGAGTGTATCAGTTTATATTCCCACGCACAATTGTCCACTTCGCGAAAACCGGGACACTGTCTATTTTCTGTTTCACGCGAACAGTGTATCAGTTTATATTCCCACGCACAATTGTCCACTTCGCGAAAACCGGGCCACTGTCTATTTTGGGCGTACAAAAAGGTCTATCAATTTATTTTTCTGACTATCCACTCCACGATCACTTGTTTATTTTCAAAATCCCACTTCTGACACCAATTGTAACGTAAATAAACTTAACTTGGTTTTACTAATTTATTTCACACTTAATCTACAACTTAATTTATATTACTACGCCACTGTATAGCTCGATCGTATGGGCTCGTTCAGACTGTCCGTGCCATCTTGAGGGCTGCCTATTTTATCTCCGTTACAGAATTCCCGATCTTTCGAATTCTGGCAGTTGGCGACCAACATGTTCCAATTGTTTCCAATATTGACGTTGTTTTCCGCGACAGAGCGACTGGATTGTTCTCGAATATCTCCGGGGATGACCTCATCGTTGTCGATGGCAACGCGTGAGGCGACAGGTCCGGCCTAGGTTCGTTACACTATATTCACTTTTCAGTAAATCTGCTTTGTTACTACTTATCTCATATTATAGTGAAAGCGACGGACACATTTTAAAGCTAAAAAAATAAAAATCCTAAATTATATTTAATGTAACCAATTTCTTTTTTCTCATAAACTACAACTTGATCTGAAGATTTCCATAAAAAAAAATGAATATTATAATTCTCATAAAACATTCAAATAACGACGATATATAAATTAATGAAAAAAGTAAATTCAATCGTGAATTATCAATTAGAGAACAGGATCCTCTGAATATACTGAAATATCGCCAAAATCTTCAATTTTCGATAACATAACTGATACTAATTTAGCTTTCCAAATTACATTTATAATAATAGGGTATCTAATCCTAGTTCATGATATCAATTCATTAACTTCATTGAAATCTCATAATAAAAAAAAGTAATTTCACCCTCAATTTTTTTCCTTAGAACTATTCCATTATAAATTAATTAATACCAATTGAATTAAATTACATCATTTGTATAACTGCCATTGCTGACACAAACTTTGTTAATGTTTCTTATTATTACTAAATATAAATTTCTTCAATATGCTATTCATTGCAAAAATTATTAAAAAAATTATAAAACTTTTCGTACTTACTATAAACATATTCTCAAACCTCCCTAAAGTTTTTGCGCCAAACAGAAACGTAATCGTTTTTTTATAATCTATAGTATTTTTTATCCATCTTCCCACTTAGGCTTTTGCAATTGCATATATAGTTGACTAACAGAATAAATAATGAAAAAACAAATTGCACCTTATTATTTAAAATTTGAAGAATCGCTATCCGTTTTACCAATTTCTGGTGATATTATAATTTTTCATGTACTTAGCCATCATTTTGCCTTCTGGCAATTGATAACCATCTTTGTCCAGGCATAAATAATATAAAAACAAAATCACCAGAACTGCACCTTGATTTTTTTTTACAACTTTACCGACTTCTGGCAAAGTTTACTCCCCGACCTAGACTTCTGTCAATCATTTTACGTATTTTCTTCAGTTAAAAACTATACTTACACAAAATTTCAGATGCACTCAAATATTTTATATTGAGTAAAAATGAACGCGTTTGACCGCCCGCCCACGCATCCCTCTCAGCCAGTGAGGTAATTTCTCTTGCACCTTATCATTTTTAATTTTTGTAGCCAGCTCTTAAACTAAGAATTCTTCTTTGTTAAATTCCATTGTTCCCTCAAACAGAGAGAGTTTCTTCTAAATGGATAAAATCAATATTGAAATCTCCAGCAAGAAGCTAACTCATGGTGATTCCTATTTGAAAGACCTTCTATAGGATAATGGAGTAATAATAATAACAATAAACGTCTTTTATTGTCAATAACAAAAATGAGCAATATTACAGTTCACTGAAACTGGATGGCGAAGTCTAGCTTGAAGCAATTCCACTTAACCAACAGAGGGCAATTGCCCAGGAGAATGAATATTTATATTCAACTAGCGGACCCGACAGACGTTGTCCTGTCCAAATTTCTATGTTGCCTAAAGTGTTTTTCCCGAAAACTCTCGTCCGCGTAGAATTTCTTTTTTTCTATGTTTTCCTTTATGTTGTTCCATCTCGATTATGCTTTTGACTCCTTCCGCTTCCTGTTGTCCCGTCATCTCGTTTTCCCGTTATCCCGTTATCCCATTTTCCTGTTACCCCTTCTTTTCTTTATCCCGTTATCCCGTTTTCCCGTTATCCCCTTATCCTGTCATCCCGTTTTTTCGTTATCCCGTTATTCCCGTTATCCCGTTATCCCTTATCCCGTTTCCCTGTTATCCCATTTTTTCTTTATCCCGTTATCCCATTTTCCCCTTATCCCCTTATCCTGTCATCCCGTTTCCCGTTTTTTCGTTATCCCGTTATTCCCGTTATCCCGTTTTCCTGTTATCCCGTTTTTTATTTATTCCGCTATTCCGTTTTCCCGGTATTCCCTTATCCTGTCATCCCGTTTTCCCGTTTTTTCGTTATTTCGTTATCCAATTATCTCGTTATCCCGTTTTCCTGTTATCCCATTTTTTCTATAAAATGAAAAAAAATAAAAATAGGAGTTGATTGTAGAAGGGTAAAAATTAAGAGTAATATGAATTTTTTTATTTTAAGTCATGACAAAATAAAAATAAAAATATTGCCAAAAAAATATGGGTTGATCGTAGAAGGATGAAAATTTGGGGATGTATGTATTTTTGAATGCTGTATCATAAAAAAATTTTCAAAAAAATTAAATAAAAAATTGAGGGGTGGACCACCCTTAACATTTAGGAGGATGATTTGTGAATCTAAACTATCCGGGCGCCACCCAAACGCATACAAAAAAATTCATTCAAATCGGTCCAGCCGTTTATGATACCGACTGCAGCGCCATCTGCCGGGCTGATTTGTGAATCTAAACCATCCAGGGCGCCACCCAAACGCATACAAAAAAAAATAAAAGTAATTATATATATAAAGATAATGATGAACGAAATATTTTAGCAATATTGGCTGGATCGACAATAAGGGTATTCATAGATTGAATACAATTTATGAACAAATGAAAGAGTGCACATAATATAATTAATATTACAAAAAAGGGTTAAGAGTACAAAACGTACTAAATAAGTAAACAGTGAAAGTATATGGAACTGATTAAAACCGTTTTCTGTGTTCCAAGTAGATGATTTTTCAATTTATATTTGAATTTATTGATATTGTATTCTTCTAACTCATCAGGCAACTGATTGTACATTTGAATAGCATTGAATACAAACGATTTTTGGAACATAGCAGTTTTGTGTTGTGGCATGGTCAGGGTGAACTTGTTCTTCTTTGAATGTGTTTTAGATCTAGGAATGAAATTACGTACCAGGGCTGGAAGGTTAGGATCACTGAAGAGTTTATATGTGAAAGTACCTAAATGGAGCTGTCTTTTGTTTTTCATGTTGAGCCAGTTACATTCTTGGAGTATATGAGAAATATGATCATATTTTCTGATATCATAAATTAGTCTACAGCAGCTGTTTTGCACTTTCTGAATCTTGCCCTTATATATCTTAGTTAAGCATGGACCATATATAAAATCATAGTAGTTGAAGTGGCTCAGAATCAATGACTCACATATGGTTCGCTTCATTTTAACACTGAGGAAATGGCGGGCACTATAAATGAGTTTCAAGGATGCAGATGCTTTGCTAATAATACTCCTGATATGGAGAGATAAACTCATTTCCACATCTAGCACTAAGACGAGATTTCTGGCTGAATCGCATACTTGTTGAATTATCAATCTGAACTGTCATATTATCTCTTGAAAAATTTCTATCGTTTTTATTGCAAAGAACAGTACCTTCGACTTCAGAATTAAGTTTCAAATTGTGTTCATCAGCGGAAATTTTGATGTTGATTAATTCATTATTTATAATTTCCCCGATAGTTTCCCAATTCTCAGTAAATTTGTGTATCATCTGCAAAAGCTTGAATTTTACAGTGCTCTATATTATTCAAAATATCAGTAGTGTAAATAATAAAAAGCAAGGGGCCCAATATGGACCCTTGCGGAATTCCCGGAAGTATATCCAGTTTGGATGAGTATAATCCATTCACTGATATTCTTTGCGAACGCCTCAGAAAGTAATTCCATATAAAAAAACACCGATGGATCATTGAAGCCATAAAAACTCAGCTTTGCACAAAGCAGCTCATGATTGATAGTATTGAATGCTTTAGAAAAATCAAGTAGTACCGAAGCACTAGATAAACCTTCATCAAAAGCCGTTAATATATCAGCGGTTACAGTCGCCAGAGATGTTTCAGTATTTCTACCAGGTCTAGAACCACACTGGTAAGTTATTAGAGGTGAAGTGTTCATATATTTGTGAATACAATTTTTTTTCGAAAACTTTGGATAGAGTAGGGAGCAAACTTATGATTCTGAGATCTGTAAAATCCGTGGGATATTTTTTTTGGGGATAGGTATACCAACAGAACTTTTCCATCAAACTGGAAAGTAAGATTTTTCAATGCAATAATTCATTATGTGAGTTATATATTTATCTATGAATGAACTGCAATATTTTAACATTTCAGCATTTATATTATCTATTCCAAAAGCATTCGATTTAATACTATGTAAAATTTTATTAATTTCTTCAACAGTTATTAATCTAAACGAAAATTGCAATGGAGGATCGTGGACTGTATTAATATAAGGATCATTTTTTCCTCACATTTATCAGTTACATTTCGCAGGTAGGTGGAAAAATAATTGTTCAAATCATTGCGATTCGATAAGTTATCGGGAATTATATTTTTAGAGTTCGAACAAACACCCAAATTTTTCAATGTTTTCCAAGAGGCTTTCGAATTCTTCATTTGAAATACATGATTGAGATAGGTTTTTTTCTCACTTCTAGGTGATCGCGAGTGTGTGCTTTTCCAATTTAAAGTCACATTCCCTTTTGATTCTTTTGAATTTTTGTAAAGCTTTGTCCCTTTTTCTCTTCAAGACTATTAGATTATCCGTCAGCCAGGGTGCTGGTGGCTTTGTAACGTTTCTTTGAACAAACGGAGCATTATTATTGAATGCGAAAGGGAGAAATTCATTAAATATATCAATATTTTTATCGAGATCATCTTCAACTATCATGTTTTCCCAGGGAAGCTCCCGGAGGTCACTTGATAGATTATTGATATTGAAGTGCCAAAAACATCTATATGTTATGAGCTTGGCTTTGTTATGGGAGATAGGTAAGTCAACTTCTGAAAATGTTAAATCATGATCTGATATTCCAAGAACAGGTAAAGTACCAAACTTTTTTATTATATCAGTGGTCGAAACGAAGATGAGATCAAAAAATGTACTAGTCGTGCTAGTAGTTCTCGTTGCAACATTCAACATTTGTGAAAAGCCAAAGGATTCAAAGCAGAGCATTAACGGATTATGCAAATTGAATAAGTTTACATTGGAATCTCCTAAGAATGTTATCCAATCAACAGTAGGCTAAGTTAAAGCTAGTATATTATAGATATCTTCTATCACATCTCCCATTACAGCGCTCGGTGGTCCATAAAATACTCCAACAATGATATTATGATGCCTGTTTCTTATTTTCAGCAAGATATATTCGATATTAACCATGTCAAGGTGCAAAGTTTCACAACTCACAGATACTTTAACATATGCTCCAACTCCCCCACCTCCACCAACTCTGTCCTTACGAAATAATGTATATCCAGGAATGTCCACCGCACCAGATTGATCATTAGGGCCCAACCCTGAAATCCTGAAAAACCTGTAAATAAAGATCTAATATTCAAATGAGCAATTTTCACTCCGTTCATAATGATCTGCAATAATATAAAATTAAAAATAAGTTTCTTACAAAGTGTACAGTGTACAGGTAGCAAAGTGTTTGCTTCATACGATCAAAATAACTTGTATGCACTCAATTTGGGAAATTATGAAAACAAAGGTAAAACCAACAGAAACATAGTTTTATAAGAATGTACACCCAAAAAAATACTCCTTGGATACCAAGCTGATTTCCGGAGCTCCCATGTTTTAATTTGCAAGATTCTATTTTATTTTTATATAGAAATAAAAAAAAACAAAAAAGAGAAGAAAATAGTTTTTTTTAGAAATCATTTTTAATTTTGAGAATTTTTGTTTGTTCTTAGGATCGTAAATTATGCCGTTATAGGACCATACATCTCTCAATGATGTTTATCCGATTGCTGCTTCCATGAGTTTTGGTCGGCTTCCTCTTGTAGATTATTTGATCCGCGTTCGAATTGCTCAACATCAACAGGATACTTCTCGATCTGGCAGCTTGTTTTTACCCAATCTAGTACACATGAGGATATCCTCTGGATTGATTTTAATTGACAAACGCGTTGCAAAAAGTTCAATTAGCACTTTAGATAAATTTTTCTGTGGCCTCTCATTAACTTTGAATATACGCAAATTTTTCGACCTAGCTTCCTAATCAATTTATCATATTTTTGTAAGAGATATTCATTTTCCGATTTGAGTACAGCAGTTTCTTCTTTTAACTGCTCAATAACCTCACTATTTTCTTCACATCTTTTATTCATATCGTTTTATCTTCTGTTCGAGTTCGCCGATTTTTTCACCCAGAGTTTTTGTTAGGCTATCAGATACTTTGTCCACTATTAGCTTAATGAATGCCTCTTCTTTTGAAATGGAATTGATGCTTGTACGCACGGAATTTTTTATTTCATCTCGAATTTCACTTGTAATCACCATCTTACTTCTTCGAATTCGAAAATGCTAGTAATTGCTAATGAATAAATTTTACAATGTTTGATAAAGTTTTATTTAGAGGAATGTAAAGAACCAAGATGATCAAAGGTTGATCATGTATGTTAACCCACTGAACAACAACAATGGCCACGTTTATAACGTATGTGAATTTGGTGATCTTACCAAGTGTATGTGACCAAATTCAAACCAAATGTTTTAGTAATCGTTTATTTACATCGTGTTTTGTCAAATAATTAATTAAATGAAAGATATTTGTATAAAGTGCATAATTTTCTTAAGTTTGCAAAGCGCTTTCGACTTTCGTCATCTTCAGTGATTCCTGGAAGTAAATACTCTGATTGACTGGTTTGAAAGACTTTAAATTTGAATCCAAATTTATAGGTTAGGAAAATTCTTTGAATTTTGTGAAAGTTTTTTGAGTACTTACATGTCAGGTGCAGGAAGTAAAACAATAGATGAGTACATTGTTAATCAAATGATTATAAAAAACTTTTACAAAATTCAAAGAATTTTCCTAACCTATAAATTTGGATTCAAATTTAAAGTTTTTCAAACCATTCAATCAGAGTATTTATTTTCAGGAAGCACTGAAGATGACGAAAGTCGAAAGCGCTTTGCAAACTTGAGAAAATTATACACTTTATACAAAAATCTTTCATTTATTCCACACAAGTGTATTCAGCTTCCCACATTTAAAATGATTAATTAACCAACTTGGTTCTGGTTTGGTATTTATTTAGTCATGTAACCAAGAGAAAGGTTTGAAACTCTGCCATCTAATTTGGAATTGTGTCATCTGTCAATGACAATGTCTGGATGTCAGTGAGCTCAGGCTCAGTCATTTTAAATTTCATTTGTTCAGCATTTTTTATAAAGCCCCTACTCAACATGTCTTCTTCAAGGCTCTTGTAAATGTCTAGGTGTTTAAATTTTTTGCCATCCAAAATGGATATAATTTTCTTGTCCAAAAATATCTGGAGAAACGCACTGGTTTCTTCATCTGTCCAATTAATACCTTTGGACTTTTTTATAGGAGGTTCTATACTGCAGCATTTTATATAAAAAATACTAACAAAAATATATAAAACAATTTCCTAGGTAATGATGCGGAAACTAAGGTTAGGAATCACAAAACATATTTTTCACCAACTCTCGCTCTATTTTTTATGACTATTGTTTCCATTCGGTTCATTCGGCCAGTGCGATAACCACAACAGAACGCTTAGCAATCTTTCAAACCAAAATTTACAGTCACGGTTGGTAAAATTTATCATACTGTTTACACCGTAGTATTATTTATAGTCTGGTACACAACAAATTTCGGTACCAAACCAAGCTAGTTACTTGACCAAGTGCACAGTTTATACCACACTGACTAACAGAATTTGGTTGGAATATAATCATTAGTCTGCATACAAAGACACGGTATAAACGTGGCCGATGTCATATTTTTCATTGTAATTATTCTGAAAATGCATTTTATGGCCATTTCAAAACGATAATTGATAGACACCACATCTCAAGTGTTTATTAGAAATTATTTTTCACGATATGTAATCTTATTTCATTAATTGAGAGGAATTGCTTGAAAAGATGTGAGATTTAAGATATTCTATATTGACTCTGAGAAAAATCTGAATGTTGACCAAATAAATAAAAACTTACGTTTCTTTGGCGAAACATCATTAAATGGTTAATTTTTTCGATTATAAATAAGATCCAAATTGATCGAATGCCCAAATGGGAAATATGTTCAGAAAAAGATATCTTACTAGATATTGCCAATTCAAAAATGAAATCGTCAGAGATTTTTCCACAAGCCAAATTCTCACCAAGTTTCAATTTGAACTATATTTGTGTTTGTCAGTTAGCTTGTTTCTGTACCTGGTTTGCGTGACAATATATTTTTACGGTTTTTGTATTCAATATGGCTGTTTCAATATGGAGGACGAGTTTATAGTCCGTTTCTGTTTCAAATCGGTATCTGGAAGATTTTTGGGGACACAAATAGGGAACTCCCTTTCGAAATTCGAGAATCCAATAGGGCTGCTTTAAGATGGCGGACGAGTTTTGTATTATTATTATTATTCGTGTGAAAAATAGAGTAAACATTATATATTGTGCAATGTCATTTGATAGAATGGTTGGTTTTGTAGGACAGTTGTCCAATATTTTATTCTCATAACTAACGCAAATATAATTCATTATTCTGTCATTGTATACTTGCAACTCACATCTAATCAAAATACATTTGCATTATTAACGTGAAACATAACTGAAAAAAAATTCTTTTGGTGGAACGGATGTTTTTGTAGGTCAATTTTCCAATCTGTTATTCTTATAACTAATGCCAATATGGTTCAATTATCTTTCAACGACAATATAGTCCACTATAAACTATGTACCGTCGAAATATATTCAGAAAATGGTGGGAAACTGGGTCCGTTTTTATGAAAAATACTCGATGAATTATTGTCCGTTTCCCCAACGGTTGCATCGTCTGGCATGTGCGAGATAAGCAACTGTACTTATTTTCGTTACACTGCCCCCACTCTAATTTTGATCGTTCCGATCAAAAGTTTCAGCCCTAGGGCTGCGCCGGATACTGTAAATCGTTGATCCTCTGTTAGTTTGGGGGATGCACATTTCTTCCGCCGTGGGTTGCAGAGCCAAACGTGGTCACATTCTTTCAATCCTCCTGAATTAGCTTTCAAATCATAACGAGCTTTCATCCTATCACTTGCCAGTATCCTCTTCCGAGCTGTATCGTGGATTTTCAACAGGCTGTCCCTCAGTTTATTTGCATAGTGCTGTACTTCTACCTCTTGGGTGCTTGGTGATCCGAACACCAAGTCACATGGCAATCGAAGTTACCTTCCGAAGATAATGCTAGCTGGGGTAAGCTTGCTTGAATCGTGGGTGGCTTCTCTGTATGCCATCATAAACAGTGAAAGGTGTGTGCCCAGTCCTTCTGCTGTTTTTCTATTACTTCGGATACATGCTCTTCCATAGTTCGGTAGAATCTTCCAACTATGCCATCTGACTAGGGGGAAGCGTTGTGGTTCTGGTCTTGTCGATACCCATCAGCTCACTAATTTTCTTGAATAACTTCTATTCGAAATTTCTTCCTTGGTCGGAATGTAGCTCCATCAGTACTCCGAATTTCGAGAACATAGTCCACTAATGATCTGGCTATTGTGGATGCTTTCTGGTCTGGAATGGCATAGGCTTCCACCAATTTGCTGAAATAGTCCATGGCAACAAGGATGTATTTGGTGAAAGATAAGTGCCATGTGAAGTGGAATGAATAGAAAAATCGAATTAAACGGTTTTCTTCACATAAAGGATTCAATATAAAATTGAACCAGAAAATGGTAGATCTCAGGTGAAAAACAACTACTTTCCTGGCAAATACCACGCAGAACGTTGAATGATATTCACCTGAAAATCCATGCATACTTCCATATAATATCAATGGACATTGAATGCAAATGTTTCTTTCTGATAAGCTCGATTATGTTTAATTTATGTCGTGTTCACCTAACAATCCGCATACCGGTTTCAGGCTTCTTGGCCCTCATCAGTACGGAGTAGTCAACCAGCCAAAGGTCCAAAGAACTCTGGCTGAAGTGAGACACAACGTAAACAAACCATCATCGAGCTTGTAACACCTATAGGTACGCCGGAAAGTAAACTTTAACTGGCGGTACCTAGTGACAGAAAGAAACACTCCGAAAATCTCCCACCTCGATAGGTTTCTAAATAAAAGATTCCTTCTCAGTAGGAGTGGCAAGCCCGTCTAGCATATAGTGAAAGATAAGTGCCATGTGAAGTGGAATGAATAGAAAAATCGAATTAAACGGTTTTCTTCACAAAAAGGATTCAATATAAAATTGAACCAGAAAATGGTAGATCTCAGGTGAAAAACAACTACTTTCCTGGCAAATACCACGCAGAACGTTGAATGATATACATCTGAAAATCCATGCATACTTCCATATAATATCAATGGACATTGAATGCAAATGTTTCTTTCTGATAAGCTCGATTATGTTTAATTTATGTCGTGTTCACCTAACAATCCGCATACCGGTTTCAGGCTCTTGGCCCTCATCAGTACGGAGTAGTCAACCAGCCAAAGGTCCAAAGAACTCTGGCTGAAGTGAGACACAACGTAAACAAACCATCATCGAGCTTGAAACCTATAGGTACGCCGGAAAAGATAAACTTTAACTGGCGGACCTAGTGACAGAAAAAAACACTTCCGAAAATCTCCCACCTCGATAGGTTTCTAAATAAAAGATTCCTTCTCAGTAGGAGTGGCAAGCCCGTCTAGCATATAGTGAAAGATAAGTGCCATGTGAAGTGGAATGAATAGAAAAATCGAATTAAACGGTTTTCTTCACAAAAGGATTCAATATAAAATTGAACCAGAAAATGGTAGATCTCAGGTGAAAAACAACTACTTTCCTGGCAAATACCACGCAGAACGTTGAATGATATACATCTGAAAATCCATGCATACTTCCATATAATATCAATGGACATTGAATGCAAATGTTTCTTTCTGATAAGCTCGATTATGTTTAATTTATGTCGTGTTCACCTAACAATCCGCATACCGGTTTCAGGCTTCTTGGCCCTCATCAGTACGGAGTAGTCAACCAGCCAAAGGTCCAAAGAACTCTGGCTGAAGTGAGACACAACGTAAACAAACCATCATCGAGCTTGTAACACCTATAGGTACGCCGGAAAAGATAAACTTTAACTGGCGGTACCTAGTGACAGAAAGAAACACTCCGAAAATCTCCCACCTCGATAGGTTTCTAAATAAAAGATTCCTTCTCAGTAGGAGTGGCAAGCCCGTCTAGCATATAGTGAAAGATAAGTGCCATGTGAAGTGGAATGAATAGAAAATCGAATTAAACGGTTTCTTCACAAAAGGATTCAATATAAAATTGAACCAGAAAATGGTGATCTCAGGTGAAAACAACTACTTTCCTGCAATACACGCAGAACGTTGAATGATATACATCTGAAAATCATGCATACTTCCATATAATATCAATGGACATTGAATGCAAATGTTTCTTTCTGATAAGCGCGATTATGTTTAATTTATGTCGTGTTCACCTAACAATCCGCATACCGGTTTCAGGCTTCTTGGCCCTCATCAGTACGGATAGTCAACCAGCCAAAGGTCCAAAGAACTCTGGCTGAAGTGAGACACAACGTAAACAAACCATCATCGAGCTTGTAACACCTATAGGTACGCCGGAAAAGATAAACTTTAACTGGCGGTACCTAGTGACAGAAAGAAACACTCCGAAAATCTCCCACCTCGATAGGTTTCTAAATAAAAGATTCCTTCTCAGTAGGAGTGGCAAGCCCGTCTAGCATATAGTGAAAGATAAGTGCCATGTGAAGTGGAATGAATAGAAAAATCGAATTAAACATAATCGAGCTTATCAGAAAGAAACATTTGCATTCAATGTTCATTGATATTATATGGAAGTATGCATGGATTTTCAGGTGAATATCATTCAACGTTCTGCGTGGTATTTGCCAGGAAAGTAGTTGTTTTTCACCTGAGATCTATCATTTTCTGGTTCAATTTTATATTGAATCCTTTATGTGAAGAAAACCGTTTAATTCGATTTTCTATTCATTCACCCACAAGGCACTTATCTTCACTATATGCTAGACGGGCTTGCCAATTCTACTGAGAAGGAATCTTTATTTAGAAACCTATCGAGGTGGGAGATTTTCGGAGTGTTTCTTTCTCGTCACTAGGTACCGCCAGTTAAAGTTTATCTTTCCGGCGTACCTATAGGTGTTACAAGTCGATGATGGTTTGTTTACGTTGTGTCTCACTTCAGCCAGAGTTCTTGGACCTTTGGCTGGTTGACTACCGTACTGATGAGGGCCAAGAGCCTGAAACCGATGCGGATTGTTAGGTGAACACGACATAAATTAAACATAATCGAGCTTATCAGAAAGAAACATTTGCATTCATGTCCATTGATATTATATGGAAGTATGCATGGATTTTCAGGTGAATATCATTCAACGTTCTGCGTGGTATTTGCCAGGAAAGTAGTTGTTTTCTGGTTCAATTTTATATTGAATCCTTTATGTGAAGAAAACCGTTTAATTCGATTTTTCTAAGGATGTATTTGTTGCCATCGTCTGCCACACGAAAGGGTCCAGCTACATCAATAGCAATCCGTTCGAATGATGCTTCAGAAAATATTTCTTTGGCCTCATGAGAGCAGAATCTGAAGACTGTCTATACTTCGGAGAACAGGATGACGTAGAACATACCCTGTTTGCATGTTCACGATGGGAAGGAACACGCCAAAGATATCAAAATGAAACGGGTGTACCATTTGAGTGGAAAGTATGATGGCGTCTCTGATCTCAGGTGAGGAAGGACGGAGAAGTGCATACACAATCATAAGGCACATTATCGAAAATAAAGAGAAAAACGATAGAGAGAGAGAGAGAGAGAGACACACACACAGAGGAGTAGTTGACAGCCAGGCATATGCACTCCCACCAAAGTAATGCGTAAGCGGTTCCAGTGGGAGATGCGAGAGGAGGAGAGGTTTTAGTCGGTAGGAATCCGGCACTCCGGAGTCCCATGCAAAATTTCCTCTCCTCAGACAAAAAAAAGGAATGGTGCACCTAGGTTGTATTTCCTCATTTCACCTCTGGACCTTGTCTTGGCAGCTTTAGTGGCGCCGCACTCTTCTACTCCACATCGTCTCGACATTGAACCCAGTAGAACCTCTGCCTGATCTTGTACAAAGTCTTATTGACTCCCAAATGTCCTCCTGATTTTCCTTCTGGGAAGCACTGGGGCAATATAGTATATTTTTTTATATTAAAAATGCCCCACTGACCCACTGAAAATAAAAATCGATCTATCCGAGATTTTTTCCAATAATTTTCAATATTAAAGTTATTGAGGGTGCTAGGTTTTGAATGGAGAACCTGGTATATGTTTGATAACTAAAGGGATTTCGATTGAATCAGAACTAACACTCATCTTCATTAATTCTACGCCGAAAAAAACTATCTTCGAACAGGAATCGAACCTGCGACCTATATATTGCTAATCAATGCTCTCACCAACTGTGCTATCGAAGACACAAGTTCCGTCCGCGTTTCGCTTTTTTCTAGAATTTGAGTTAGTTGTTAGGATGGGTTATGAAGGTAGAAGGATCTCATACACTATCAGTGTCCATCAAGATCAATTTTACCTTTCACCCTAAGCGTTGATGGTTTCAGCCAAAAGTTCAGGCGTTGATCTCCTACCACTGAACAAGATTGACAAATATTAAATGCCAAGGGAAAATAACGTCTGTGAATATATAAGCATAAACTAGCAATCTAGAGGTCGCAGGTTCGATTCCTACTCGAAGATAGTTTTTTTCTGGAATTTAAACATTTATCTGAAATGCCACGATTTTCCTTCACTTATATATTTACAGGCGTTATTTTCCCTTGGCATTTTACTTCTATCGTACACTGTTACGTCGCATACTCAATATTCAAGAAAAAAATTAAGCTCTAGTCTACATACGGTAGGTCGAAAACGAACAAATCTGTATAATATAACTCATTATTATTTTTTATTCCATGATTATTATAATAATGATATTAGTCTTTATTCCATATTGTATAGACGCATTTTCCTTGAAACGACAGAGTTTACAGTACGTTTCAATCTACAATCTACCAAATTTTTTTTTATCAATGAATGTATGTCATGTTCAGTACACATGAAGGCAAAACATATATGTTGGCAAAACTCTACATGGAGAATAAATAAGTGCTCCTTGACGATAAGAGATCATACCAATGGATTTTTTTAAGCGAGTAGTCTACATAGTTCACTTTTAGTGGTGTAATAATTGTACAGTAGTATTTCTGGAATGAAGACTTTTATTATTATTATAACCATTGAATAAAAATAATCATGAGTTATATTATACAGATTCGCTCATTTTTAACCTAACGTTGTAGAATAGAGCTTGATATCTTCTTTGAATATTGATTATGCGACGTAACAGTGGACGATAAAAGTATAGTTTGCATTGTTAATCAAGAAAGGTTCATTGCCACCTTTAAAATGCTAATTCGCCAATTTCAGTAAAACATATTTCCTACTTTCGTCGTAGAATAGATTATGATGAGTGTTTGTTCTGATTCAATCGAAATCTCTTCAGTTATCAAACATATACCATTCAGAACCTAGCACCCTTAATAACTGAAAATTATTGGCAAAAATCTCCGGATAGGTCGACTTACATTTTCAGTAAGTCAGTGGGGCATTTTTAATATGAAAAATGCTTTATTGCCTCTGTGCTTTCCAGGTATTTTTAATATATTATTTTTTGAAATCAGTTTATTATTTTCAAAATCAAAGTTTTCAGAAGTACATTGTTTTTGAACCACCGTCCCCCAAAAATATTCTTAATAAATTTAAAATTGAACATTTCTGAAAAAATTCTTGGACAGGTCGATTTTTATTTTCAAGGTAACTTCTTTTTTTATAAATGAAATTGATGCCCTCCTGCCCGATCATTTGGAAGCTGTTTTCAGCCTTATTGAACCGTTTTGGAAAAGGTGGCGAATATGGGGCCAACTCGGATTTTGATTTAACTTTCTCAGGTGCTTCAAAACATGATAAAACCTCCCCAAATAGAAAATTTGACTGACATTTGTATGTATGTTCAGTTCAAATCTTGCAAGTGAAATTTGACAGGTGTTCATAATTCCGGTGACAATGCATTATGGAATTTTTGCTAGAGAAAACACAAAATGGCGGCTCCAATATGGTGGACGAGTTTTGTGATTATGGTTCGAAATTGGTATGTGCGGGTTTTCGGGGACAGAGATCACGATTTTTTTTCAAAATTCATAAATTTAACATGGCGGCTCCAATATGGCGACGAGTTTTGTGGTTATACTACGATTACAATAAAAATTGGTGGGTGGGGCTTTTTGGGGTCGGACCTCATGATATTTTTGTCAAAATTCATGAATTCGAAATGGCGGCTCCAGGATCGTGACGTGTTGTTATTATGGCCCGATTCCATTCAAAATTGGTATGTGGGTATTTTGGAGTCTGAGATTATACATTTTTGTCAGAATTCAATGAGATGACGGATTTCATGAATGACTAAAAGGAATTGAATAAAAAATTTAAGACAAGCCTTTATACAAATACACTAAAAAGCTTCTCAAAAGCTTGCCGCGAATATAAAATAGGTATTCTTGCGCGGCAATATCAAACAATTAAATAAATTATGTTTTCTTTACTTTTTCCTTTTTATTGAATTTGTATAAAATCTTGTCTCAATTTTTTTTTCATTTATATTATTTTCCAGTTAACTTATTTTCTTATACATGAAATTGATGCCCTCCTGCTCGGTGGTCATTTGGAAGCTGTTTTCATTCTTATTGAACCGTTTTGGAAAAGGTGGCGAATATGGGTCCAACTACGATTTTGATGAAACTTTCACAGATGCTTCAAAACATGATAAAACCACCACAGCAATCGTA
Source organism: Gonioctena quinquepunctata (assembly GCA_018342105.1). NCBI lineage: Eukaryota > Metazoa > Arthropoda > Insecta > Coleoptera > Chrysomelidae > Gonioctena > Gonioctena quinquepunctata. Next base: position 313,612 of record JAFIRS010001304.1, read on the forward strand.
AATCTGGCCTCTTTCAATTTTTTTAACACGTTTACATAAGCTGGCTTTCATTGACTGTTCGTTAGGTACAAATCTTGCAATCGATTTCAAACTAACTTTCCGATGAGCTAGAGACTTAAAACTTAAAAAATTGCTCAGAACTGGATAATAATGCAATATTATCTCGCTTTCCTGTCTGTCTGTTTGTTTTCCTGTAATAATAATAATAATAGTAAGTAGCAGTCGATTTTAAATCGACTTTCCCGTTGACGAAATTTTAACTCGCTTTCCGATCTCTCTGTTTATTTGTCAATAATAATAATAATAGTAAGGGGCAGTCGATTTTGAACTTACTTCTCGGTGAGCTAGAGACTTGAAACTACAGATATGGCTCAGAACTTACTGACATGACAATGCAATATCAACTCGATTTCTTGTCTGTTTGTTTGTTGTAATAGTAATAGTAGTAAGGAGCAATCGATTTCGTACAGCTATTCGTTGACTGTCCGTTCGGTACAAATCTCGCAATCGATTTCAAACTAACTTTCCGAGACGTGAAACTTAAAAATAGCTCAGAAGTGGATGTCAATGCAATATTAACTCACTTTCCTGCCTGTCTGTTATTTGTCTGTAATAATAATGCTAGTAAGAAGCAGTCGATTTTAAACTAACTTCCCGATGACTTAGAGACTTGAAACTTCAGACATAGGTCAGAACTGGACGACAATGTAATTTCAACTCGCTTTCCTTCCTGTCTGTTTGTTTTTTTTGCCTGTAATAATAATATTATCAAGGAGCAATCGATTTTAAACTAACTTCTCGATGAGCTACAGACTTGAAACTACAGACATAGCTCAGAATGGATGACAATGCAATATGAACTGTCTGTTCGTTGGTCTGTGATGATAATAATAGTAAGGAGCAATCGATTCCAAAATAACTGAAATAAACCTGAAATTCGCTACATGTCATTGTCATAATCTCATCAAGATGTTTAAAATCGATTCCAAAATTTCACACACCCAAGACTAAGAAGCATACATACAATCTCTATGGGGTTAGGCATTTCTTTGGGGTTATAAATCTGTATGGGGCTTGGAGGAATCATATTATACTTTTTAGTCTGTTTTATAAACGTGGTATATTTATGTTGAAAAGGGAAACATTCTCAATTGAATATTGATAGAAAGATTTTTTTGTGAATCGAAAAATCCACGATTAAAATGAAGTTATTTTTTGTGAATTTCTAACATAAAAAACTATTCCCGGCTAGCCACGCTGGACATTGAATTTACTCGATAGATATTCTGAAAGGCCTAACTCAAAGAAAATCTGAAATTGAAAATTTGCATTTTTATTCAGATAATTATTTGATTTTCTATTCAGTCTTATTAGAACTCATAATGAATGGGCAAAGAATGTTTTCAAAGTATACCAGAAATCATTCGTAACATTGACGCAGGAGAGACATCGCATTCACTAGGTCTTCAATACATTTTTGTCGACGAAAATCTATTTCACGCTTTCACGGTCATCAGGAAGACAGGAAGAAATGGGAAACACATTTTCAAGAAGACACTTTGAAATAGTGTTTTCTGACATTAAAACCTGTCATGGGGTATGATAGATTGATTTGTTGAAAATATAAACAGGATGTTCATAATATCAGATGTGGAATCATCTGCGACTGAAAGATAAACTTTAGTCACTATCTTCCATCGTCAAGATAACCTCTTGTGGGGTATTCATGTTGAAGGAACATTCTCATTGAATATTGATAGAAAGATCTTTCTGTGAATTGAAAAATCCACGATTAAAATGAAGTTATTTTTTGTGAATTTCTAACAGAAAACAACTACTTCCCCGGCCTTTTCAGAATATCTATCAGATGTAGTTCAATGTCCAGCGTGGCTTTAGCCGGGAAGTAGTTGTTTTCTGTTAGAAATTCACAAAAAATAACTTCATTTTAATCGTGGATTTTTCAATTCACAGAAAAATATTCCTATCAATGTTCAATTGAGAATGTTTCCCTTTTCAACATGAATACCCCACAAGAGGTTATCTTGACGATGGAAGATAGTGACTAAAGTTTATCTTTCAGTCGCAGATGATTCCACATCTGATTTTATGAACATCCTGTTTATATTTTCAACAAATCAATCTATCATACCCCATGACAGGTTTCAATGTCAGAAAACACTATTTCAAAGTGTCTCTCCAAAAGAAATGATTCTAACTTTTTCCATCTTTGTAAAGTGAGATTGCTTCTTGAAAATGTGTTTCCCATTTCTTCCGGTCTTCCTGATGATCGTGAAAGCGTGAAATAGATTTTCGTCGACAAAAATGTATTGAAGACCTAGTGAATGCGATGTCTCTCCTGCGTCAATGTTACGAATGATTTCTGGTGAGTATCTCTTTGAAAACATTCTTTTGCCTCATTCATCTTTAGAGTTCTTAATTAAGACTGGAATAGAAAATCAAATAATTATCTGAATAAAAATGCAAATTTTCAATTTCAGATTTTTTCTTTTGAGTTAGGGCCTTTTCAGAATATCTATCAGATGTAGTTCAATGTCCAGCGTGGCTTTAGCCGGGGAAGTAGTTGTTTTCTGTTAGAAATTCACAAAAAATAACTTCATTTTAATCGTGGATTTTTCAATTCACAGAAAAATATTTCTATCAATATTCAATTGAGAATGTTTCCCTTTTCAACATGAATACCCCACAAGAGGTTATCTTGACGATGGAAGATAGTGACTAAAGTTTATCTTTCAGTCGCAGATGATTCCACATCTGATTTTATGAACATCCTGTTTATATTTTCAACAAATCAGTGATATATTTGTTTTTTCATCTAAATAGTTATTCTCAATACAAATGTAATAGGTTAAACGGATACAATCCTTTAGATTTGGCATTTGGCGTATTTATCCATCTCAAATGGACTGTTCATCTGCAGAGAATACCTCAACAGTTTTTGAGGAAAAGTATAAAATTCAAAGTAGATGACCTACATATCTCATTTTATTGGGTTTGTGAGATAATGACTATTGAATTGACATACACAATAAATAACAAGTTTTGTATATAGTTTGATAGGGAGAGAGCTAATCTATGCCTGTTCGTTAGAGAGTAGAGGGAGAGCATTGATGGTTTGACCAGCCGGTGCAGTACAGGAATAGTTGGAACAGTACTGGTATTTTTATAGACGGTGTACTCGAACTGAATACACAATGAAACATAATGAGCTATGCAGACCATACAGCCATTCTCCAGCTTGTTAAAATAACACTCAATTTCACCAAAACAAGATACTTATCTTTTTCTTCTTATTCAAATATATTCTCGAATATGAAATATCTCAAACAGTCATGGAAGAGAACAAGTCGATGAAATAACTAACATAATAATAGATCGCCAATCGATACGGAACCTGCAAAAATTGAGGGGAATGCTCTACAAATTCAAAAACACAGAGATTCTCTGAATACCCAAAATTTAGAAGCATTAAAACACTGTTTGAATCATGATTACAATACAGAATGGTGACAATCATTTGGAAACATTATGTGTGTCACAGAAATATATTATAAAAATTATACAGACATCATGAGTGGTTTTGGGAATCCAGTTCATTGATATCAGACAATGTTATAAATATCTTACAGCAGTCAAATCACAACCACTATACGAGAAATACTAATGACAGAGTCAGAGGAATGCAACCTGTATGCGGGACCTAGGTTATATAACAGGGGACCAATTTATACCAGAAATAATTATAATGAAAATGATAAAAACAAATTAAGACAAGCTTTTATAGAAATGCACTAAAAAGGAAAAAATGATTTCTTTAATTGTTATTCTGTGAGCAGGGGATTCAAAATCTTGCCGCGTAAGAATACCTATTTTATATTCGCGGCAAGCTTTTGAATCTCCTACTCACAGAATAACCTTGGTCAACGATTAAAGATATCTTTTTTTTTATTTTTCTGCATTTGTATAAAAGCTTATCTTAATTTTTTTTTAATCATTTTTATTCAATTCGTATTAGTCATTCATGAAATCCGTTATCTTATTGAATTCTGACAAAAATTGATAAACTCTGACCCCCACATACCAATTTTTATTGAAATCGAGCCATAACCACAAAACTCATCGCCATATTGGAGCCGCCATCTTAAATTTATTGATTTTCACCAAAAAATTGTGATTTCTGTCCCCGAAAACTCCCACATACCAATTTTTAGTAGAATCGAACCATAATCACAAAACTGGTCCGCCATATTGGAGCCGCCATTCTGTTTTTTCTCTCGTAAAAATAAATTTCATAATGCATTGTCACCAGAATTGTGAATACCTGCCAATTTTCACGTTGATCGGACAACTAGAAGTGGGCCAATTTTAACTTGTTTGATTTGATTACAAACCCACAGACAGACATCGGGACAGGTGAAACAGCGAAGTTTTGGTTGGTGAAATATTTTTTTAATATTTCTTTCTCGCTTATTAAGGACTTATCGTAAAATCGCTAAAGGAAAGATCTCTTTATTTTTTGTTAGCGGTTGTGCAAGAGGTCAGATTACACCCTGTATATGTATATGTTTTTACATCCATATTTAACTGAATCACGGATTCTTATGTATTTATTTTATTTGTTGTTCAATCTGTATCCTATTTTTTATTTTGCTTTCACTCATAGGTCTACAGCATATCGAAATTTACAGAAAAGTATTACCACGAATAATGGACAAAAACATTCAGTTTGTCAATATACCCACAAAGTTGAAAACCCAACCATATCAAACACTCGTTATTGGAATAATGTTAAATAATTAACGATGACACAAGTATACAAAAATTCAAAAATATTACTGGGGTGGTTAAACCAAAAAAATTTGGGGGGTTAAAAAAATTGGGTTGGTTAAACCACCGATAAAAATACAATATTGAAAAATACAATGTCAATGAAGCGAGTTCAACAACTTATCTATAGTTCGCAGGGCATATTCATAAAGAACATAATATAGCAGCGTGATCATCCGTGTTTGTAATGCACGTGTTCATCTTAATGACGTTGCTTATTCATCGCTTTACTAGGAAGTCGTTTTTCGTTTCAGCACATTTAAAGCAGTTTCTTAAAAAAAACATCTTTGTGTGTGAATTAGTGATTTAAAGTAGTCAATTTCAATTCATTCTGTGATTGTTACGTTTAGTTTGGAAATATCTCAAGCTTCTTCAGACAACCTTAAAGACGCATTTGTAATTGTTCGATAACATTTATTTGGCTTTTTCTTGGTTTGTGGTTTCAAATTTCGCGTTTTAAGAGCATTGCGTATTGGGAAATTGGCGGATAACCAATTGGAAGCATTGTCAATTGAGTTGTTAGCTAAATCTGCGAAGCTGGAAAAAAATCTGAAGAGGTATTGATGAGTCACGTCAGCAAAAAGTATGATAGCGATATCCTCCAACAAGTACTGACAAATGTTATTAATATAAATGGGAGTAACGGACCAAGGACCGAACCCTGAGGAACTCTATGTATTATGGTTAAATGATCAGATGTTATATTACGGTTTATAACAAGTTGGTATCTGATAGTTTTCCTAACAGAAGGTCATATGAGATTCAGTCGATCGCTTCGAATAAATCGCACATGAAAATATATTGATTAATGAATTGGTCGAAAGTTCAGAATCTCAGGGTTTCTCTTTTGAATGAGGGAAAAACAGGAATAGATTTAAAAAAATGCGTCAACAAAACATTTATTCATAAGATCAAATAGTAGTTCAAGCAGAATATCAGACGTCTCCTTAATTAGGAACGCATCTTATTCGAAATAGAAGAACCATACATTTTTAAACTACTTTTAGCTGAAAATACTTCGACTGGAGTAGCTGGAGCTAGAAAAAAAATATTTTGGAGATGAAAATTTTCTCAAGAGATCTGACGTGAAATAATTGTTATTGTTCATTCATATCATTAAAGATTCTCTCAATCGATATGTGTCAGTATAAAAAATGTATACCCAATTTGTCCCCAAAAAATCCACATTTAAGGTTTTTTTAATCCAATAATCTTTGACTAGTTCATTGAAAAAATGCAATGAAATCACTTGATGTTACTCATTTATATATATTTTTTTCAGTGGTAACTGGAGCCACAGATGGGATTGGGAAAGGCTTATGCGGAGCTTCTGGCGAAAAGTGGTTTGAATGTAGTTCTCATCAGCAGAAATCAAACCAAACTGGATGACGTTGCGAAAGAATTGGGTACGTCAAGGAATTAGAGAGGATAATTTATTTAATTTCTGCCAAACAAAAATTGGCCAAAAGCAGGGGATCTACTCACAATAAAATATGAGTTGATTAACTGAAACCCGACAACAAACTTCAAGAAGTATGGAACGTAAAATCTGCTTCATAATTTTATTTCAAGTCACATATCTTCCAAGCATTTAAGAATTTCTCTTCACAGTTTTGATGCGAAATCAAAACAACAATTTATTGAAAATTCAGTTCCATTATGTTCCTTTAAATTTTTTTGGCACATTCAACTTCGAAAAAACATATTTTAACAAAAATACGCAAAGTTACATTTAGGTGATAGAAAAAAAATATCCGCCTATGGTCGGCATGTATGGTCAAAGCGGCAAATCTTATTATGTTTCTTTCGGTTTTTTCAGCTCATTCAACTGACTTTGGAAACACCATACCTATTCTGTGTATCCTCTCAGAATCACGAATATAACTGATAAGTATACTGCAACCTATGAGATTGTTGAGAATTTCTCGACGGTTATAGCTGATCTCCTAGTCCTATTCTTCTTAGGAAGTCAAGGTTGTGGAATAGCTTCAAGTTGGAAGTTGCGCAACGCCTTGCTGTCTGAGAGGCGTCTTGAGGCATGCCCAGATTCGCTCATTTCCGGGAGTGGGGGTAGCCTCATTCACATTCACTGCCGAGTTTTTGAGTTACATCCCTAATTTTTTCCTGCAAAGTTTTCGCACATGGCGTTCTTGGCTTTATTGGCTACATGCTTGTTCCAGAGTGGTTTATTATGTTGGATAAGGCCAGGAAATGATTTTCTCGGGAATTCTAGACTTGCCTTTGACTATTAAAACAACCGCCTGCCGGTTGGTTCAGTTCAGTTGATTATTTTCTGCAGAGAAACAAGTATTCATTCAAATCAGCTAGTTCAAGGGGAATTTTGATCTGGTGCAGTACGGTACGTGGTACATTTCAGTAGTAAACTGTGATCGAGTATTTTATTGTAAATTGCGTTATCGGTTGTGTTTCAAAGAACAGGTGGCGGTGCAAGTATTTATTGGTGGATTGAGAGATATCAAAGAACCCTAGGATTGACACACTTCAAGAAAAGAACAACAAAGGGACATCATAGAAAACATGCTCTGCAGAATACTGGATGAACAGGAACCCAATAATAATAGCGCAAATAATCAGGCAAGAGAAAATTGCTTGAGGTGTTGTAGGAGTGGACATTTCCAAAGAGATTGCAGGGTGAGGTAACCACCACGTTTTTTATCACCTTGGAGGGCACCCCCACGTTTTTACTCACTATTGAGTTTTCGAGCAGATACCAAGAAACTGGATTGGCCAATATATTGGGAAAGCAAAGCTACGAGGGTCATCCAAGTCAATAGGGTCAGGAGAATTACTGAATATCAGCCCATCAGGGAAAATACTAACCAGTATCATGCTAATACCGAACATCGCCTAAGACGACCAAATAGTAACGCAGATGTCTTGTCTAGAAGACCGCATCCCAAAGCATCCGAGCAAAGTCAAAGAACAGGTTCCCGCGAAGGAATTACCGGCATCAGACCAACGAGACTGTTACCTGAGGAGAACTGGACTACTGCACACATAAGATAGGACCAGAAAACCAATCCAAACATTGGGGACTTTCTACAATAGAAAGAGAACGGAAGTGGCATACTGTCCTAGAGAAATAAGATATATTTCGGACAGAGATCCCATCTTCAAGGCAATGTGGGATTCCCTGGTTGTTGAGAATGGACTACTCAAACGGGTATGAAAGTCAGCCGATGGCAGGTCGTCAATTTCCCGATTGGTTTTGCCCAGATATGAAATTTTCAAGGAAATTCATGAAGGAAAATCAGGCGGACATCTGGGAGCCAATAAAACTTTGTACAAGATCAGGTAGAGGTTCTACTAGGTTCAATGTCGAGACGATGTGGAAAGCTGGTGCAGAAAATGTCCAGAGTGCGGCGCCACTGAAGGTCCCAAGACAAGGTCCAGGGATGAAATGAAAAAATATAACGTAGGCGCACCGTTCGAACGGATTGCCATTGATGTTGCTGGGCCCTTTCCTGTGACGGATGATGGCAACAAATACATCCTTGTTGTTAGACTATTTCAGCAAATGGGTGGAAGTCCATGCCATTCCAGACTAGGAAGCATCCACAATAGCAAGGTCATTGGGGGAATTTCGAGTCGATGTTAATCAGGAAAGTTTGTGAGCTGATGGCAATCAACAAGATCAGAACCACGGCCCTTCACCCCCAGTCGGATGGCATGGTTGAAAGATTCAACAGAACTATGGAATAGCATTTTTCCAAGGTTGTGAAAAAACATCAGAAGGACTGGGATAGACATCTTCCACTATTTCTGATGGCATACAGAGCAGCTGTCCACGAAACAACCAAGCTTATCCTGGCTAGCATTATTTTCGGAAAGGAACTTCGATTGCTCTGTGACATGGTTATCAAGGGATTGAGGTGCAGGACTATGCACATAAACTGAGGGAGAGCCTTTTGAAAATTAATGAAACAGCTCGGAAGATGTTGGTACTAGCAAGTGACAGGATGAAAGCTCGTTATGTTTTGAAAGCTAATTCAGGAGGATTCAAAGAGGGAGGTCAGGTTTGGCTGTACAACCCATGGCGGAAGAGAGGTGTTTTCACCATGTTTTTGGAAAAAAAGGATCAACGACTTGGTTTACAAAATCCAGCGCACCTCTAGGACTAAGATGAAGGTTGTTCGCCTGGAAAGACTGACACCTTATCGGGACGATCAAATTAGAGGGAGCAGTGTTACGAAAATAAGTACAGTACGTTCCTGTGTTGTTTACGTCGGGAGTGACCATTAACCTAGATTCTCCAGCAAAACCGTCACGGGTTTCAGGAAATCCAGAACATTCAGGAAACGACATTATCTTTTATCAGTTGATTACAACCCATACTTTTGACTCACCTTGAGTGTTGTATTTATGTATGTATATTAATACGAAGCTGGCTCCGTCTTCATTGAAAAAATACCCCAATAATTATTGTTCGTTTAGTACACTTCGACAACACAACACAATAATGCACTCTTACAATAAAATACTCAACACAGTTTACTTCTAAAATGTACCGCGTACTGCACTGCACTAAATGAAGGAACTCACTATGAATAAATTACTACTACTCGTCCTGCGGTACGCTAGACTTTATATATAATTGTCCCTAGCGCCCAGAAGCTTCGAGCACCTGTTTGTCGGTTCGTGGAAACTTCTCGATGATTCCATATTTGCTTGTACCGTTACATCGTCTGGCTTCTGATAATCACGCAGTGGTGTTCTGTACTTATTTCCGTAACAATATGTATGTATGTCCGCGATTTTCTTGAAAACTATCCAACCAATTTGAAGAACAGATCCAGAGAAGGATTCTTAGCCTATTTTTGTATGTTTATATGTACAGAAGAATGTTTGTCCGTGATTATAATTCAACCGATTCGAATTTGTATGGTGATCCTGAGACCCAAAAAATATTTAAGATTATATACATTAAATAAACAGGGTGAGTTGTGTGAGATTTTATATTCAAACCAATGTGAATACAATTTTCGCATAATGATCCTGCAGACCCAGAAAAAGTTCTTAGCCCATTTTTTGTCATTTTGCACACATGGTTCGTCAGAAGCATGCGGTTGGTATTAATTTTCATAAAAATGGGAGAAATGAAAAAAAAAATTTAAATGATTATCTGAAACACTACTCAGCGGGAGTATCTGAGGGATTGATAACAAGGTACCAAGAATGTTTGCTTGGTTACAAATCTGCTTCCATCCGACGCGACGGTACAACCGAAATTATTTTTTTATTTCTTTTTCGCCCACGACAGCGACATTCGAACGGGCCATTCTTTCGAGAAAATGAATACTAAATCCGCGCCACAGCGCACTCAGCACCGTTAAGCCGTGTACTCACTTAGCGAACACGAACCAACGAACAGCATCGCACGCATACGGTAGAATATGCGAACATTTGGTTGAATATTCGCTTCGATGCCCACAATTAGCAAACGCACGCTTTTGTTGTTGTTCGCCTGGTGAAGTTGTCGTTGCGCTAGAACACTAAAAAAATCTAATTTCGATAGCGAGTGCATCATATGCATAATTCTTAGTGAGGGTATGCAGAAGAGAAAAAGAAACGTGGCTGGTGGATGGCCTCATTATTCAAAAGTAGAGATCGTTATAGGGGTATAGACCTAATGCAGGATCTCAATCAAGAATTGGAACGCAGACTTTTTCATAATTTATGTAGAATGAATAATACGGATTTTAAATTTTTATTGAATAAAGTTGGTCCCAAAATTTCTAAAAAGGATTTTAGACAAAGAATACTGCCGTCGAAAGGCTACTAATTACTTTGCGATACCTGGCTACAGGAGATTCCATGATTTATAATATAAATTAAATCAAAAATCAACCACACTGTTTCTTAAGAGCGTACGAGCGTATGTGGAAATACGTACTCACTTCTGACAGCGTGCAACGATTTTCTTTTGAAGTACCCACAAGCGAGAAAACCTATCCGCTTTCCGAACGCATGCGTTTGTCGACACGTCCACAGCGAACGCATACGTTCCTCACCGTGCGGTCACATTCGTTCGCTAAGTGAGTACGCGGCTTCAGGCGAAAGAAATGAACAACTAACGACGGAAATAGATGCGCTATGCATCCCAAACGGTTCACAGCAGTGTATGTGGATGATGTTGTCATGCCGGGCGTGCCGACCGAGCAATTGAATTGAACTATTATAACCTTTTGATTTTTTCAATATACAGGGTGATTCGAAAGTACTTTGACTAACTTCAGGAGGTGTTTTCCCACAATATTCTAATATGAATTATCCAAATGAAAATATGTCAGAAACGCATCGTTCCAAGATAAGGGTGGAAGTTTTATTTTCGTTTTTTTAAATAACTTTCGAAATACTGACCTTAATCAAACGAAAATTGGTATTGAGAGGGTTTTTGAGGTGTCGAATTCATACCTCATGTTATTATTGCTCTTACTCGTCGGGAGCGCCACCTACACGACTTTTTCATTTTTGAAGATTCATAACTTTTTTGAGCGTACTTCTAGCACATTTTTCAGTAAAAAAATCAATTCCTCTATCATATCTACGTAAAAAGCTACTCCTGTTACAAGTTGCTATAAGCAACCGTTTTCTAGATATTTGGACTTGAAAATTTCAAGTCGATTATTTGATAATCGATGCGTGTTGAAGTTATTACCATTATTTTGCATTTTTCACAAGAATGCTTGGAAAATGAATTTGACGTTTAAGTGAGTAGTTTTGGTTTTTTGTAGCGGGCGCCACCTATCCTATTTATTTTTACTAGTTTGAAATAGTTATTTTTGTATCAAGGGTGCAAAATCTGTATTTGTTTCAATAAGATTTGCAAGAAATATCAACATTTTATATCAAGAAATTTTGAATATCTAGAATAAAATAAAAGGAAACTAAATTGTATTCAAATAAATTGTTCAAAGTGTCCACCTTCAGCGAAGAAACAGGCATTCAGTCTTCTATTCATTGAATCTCGTCCCGCTCAAAAATTATTGGTGTGTTTCTTATTGTTTCACAGGCGTCTACTATTCGGTTTCATAGATCTTCCTCGTTCGCTACTGGAGTTTTATAAACTAGTGACTTCAAATGTCCCCAAAAATAAAAATCTAGCGGGTTTAGATCTGGAAACCTTTGTGCCCACGCCTGGTTAGGTTCTTCTACACCCCTACTGATCCATCGATTTGGATAGACAGTGTTGAGGAATTCCCTGGCTACAACGCTGAAATGGACCGGAGCCCCAGCATGCATAAACCATATGCGGATACGAATTTCTAATGGTACATTCTGAAGTAGTCCCGGCAATTCATTTTCATTCAGTCGGAACGGAAGTAATTATCAATTATTGCCGCGCAAACATTTACAGAAAATTGATACTGATAATGTCTTTCACTAACTGTGTGCGGATTTTCCAGAGCCCAAACATGGTTGTTATGAAAGTTTGTGATAGCATTTCAGGAGAAGTTTGCCTCGTCCGTGAAGAGTACATATCTTAAAAATTGAGGATTTCCAGTTAATTTTCTCAAAAATAACTGACACATAGTAATACGTTGGTGAAAGTCTCGTGGCAAAAGAGCTTTTACCCTCTGAATGTCGTATGGATAAAATTGTTGATCGTGGATAATTCTCCAAAATGTGGACTGAGTAGAATTGAGAGCTTCAGCAATTATTCTTGTACTTGTTTCTGGATTCTCCTCGAGAATGTTCAAAACGGCTTCTTCCAATTCTGGGGTTCGGACTGCTCGTGGTCTTTCAATAATATCAGCTGCCCTCTTGAAGCTACCTGTTTCTGCCAAACGACGGTGGAGACTGGTAAATGTTGGAGCTGAAGGCAGTACTCGATTAGGCAATCGCTCCTGGTAAATACGTCTTGCTTCGCGCGCATTGCCATCCGCAAGGCCATAAACGGAATGCATATCGGCTAAATGAGCATTATTGTTTAAATAATCAATTTTTTCAAAATTAGTGTTTTAAAACTCACAGAAACTTCAACAAAACAACAAACGTTTTACTGTCACATAATATGTAATTACCAAAACTACTTACTTAAACGTAAATTCATTTCCTAAGCATTCTTGTGAAAAATGCAAAATAATGGTAATAACTTCAACACGCATCGATTATCAAATAATCGACTTGAAATTTTCAAGTCCAAATATCTAGAAAACGGTGGCTTATAGCGACTTGTAACAGGGGTAGCTTTTTTACGTGGATATGATAGAGGTATTGATTTTTTTACTGAAAAATGTTCTAGAAGTACGCTCAAAACAGTTAGGAATCTTCAAAAAAGAAAAAGATGTATGAGTGGCGCCCCTACGGTGAGTGCAAAAATAACATCGGGTTCGAATTCGACACCTCAAAAAACTTTCCAGTACCAATTTTCGTTTAATTGAGGTCAGTATTTCGAAAGTTATTTGGAAAAACGAAAATAAAAATAAAATTTCAACACCCTCTATCTTGGAAACGAAGCTTTTCCGGACATATGTTTATCTGGTCAATTCATATTAGAATATTGTGAGGAATCACCTCCTAAGTTCGTCGAAGTACTTTTGAATCACCCTGTATACAGATATTTTTTTACAGTTCTGAGGGTAGTCTCAGGAGTACCCGAACTGATGTTTAGATGGCGGTTGTTGTTGGGGAAGAATAACTATGGTAGAAAATACCAACCTTATAAAGCAAACGTTTGAAGTTTGACGACGCTACGTTGTTTAGTATTTGTTTGGCAGCCATCAACAGTGAATGCTCTCAATGAATTTGTAAAAATGGAAAAAATTGGTTGTATGTGATACAATACTCCAAATGGAAGGCCAATGTCCAACCAATATTAAAGCGGAGCTAGATTCTACTCCATTAGGTATTGGACCCCACTGACCATATTGTCGAGTAAATTCTACCAAGGCTCTGTCCTGTTTTCCGAACCTAATTCTTTGCAGTCGTAGAGGGCTGTGGGGGAGCCCGCAGTACACTCAGAATATACATATTCTACTCTAGGGGAGTCTGCTCCTTCGTTTTCAACTAGAAAATATTGGGTGGCAAAACCAACATCGCAGTGGTCGACGAAATGAGGTATTGGATGACCATCGACTGGAAGTGGGCAAGCTAGCAAACATGGTAGGCATTTCAAAGTGTTGTACATCGCATATTGACTGAAATTTTCTAAATGAGGAAGCTGTGCGCAAGATGGGTGCCGCGATTTCTTACAATGGAACAAAAACAGCGTCATGAGGATGTTTCAATTGAGTGTTTGGCAAAATTTCACAGCAATAAAGTCAAGTTTTTGCGTCGATTCATAACCATGGACGAAACATGGGTCCATCACTTCACACCTGAGACGAAGGAACAGTCAAAACAATGGACTGAAAGGGGAGAATCAATTCCAAAGAAAGGGGATAGTCGGCCCTAAAGAAGGCGCAGACAGTCAGTTTTTCATTCGCGTGGGATAATTTTCATTGATTATCCCCTAAAAGAGAAGTAATGAACGGCGAGTATTGTGCGTACTCATCGCAGCTTTTGAGTGGTGAAATCAAGAATCTGTTATTACATCAGTTCACACATCCGTTATCGCGAGGTACAAAATCAATGAATTAAAGTTCGAATTGCTTCCTCACGCACCCCATTCGCCAGATTTAGATATTTTTCCCAATATTTATGGATTTCCGGGACTACCCTCGTATGCATCACTTTGCTTAAATTTCTCGTGTAATTTCACGAAAAGATGGAGTCGATTTCTCGATTACACTGCTCATGTTGACGATTTGTCGTTGATCATCTCGGTGGCAAAACCAAAACCGCAAAGAATGAGTGTGCTAGCACAGTAAGCAGGTATTGTTGAATCAAATAAGAATCATGAATCCTCCTTAGTATGAGATATTTGCATTTGTTTTATATTCTGTTGTCACAATTTGTTGATCGAATTTTCTGATAAAAAGTCATAATTATTTTTGTATTTTTCCGCTGGTTTCTTTCTGTTAAGTATACGTAATAATACATCGTATCCTGTACATTATTATAAGATATGAGTTGGACTAACAGGACAAGAAGCACGAAAAACGTGTCCACATAAGCAAGGTATGTGACCGATACTACAGCTATCAAACTTCTTAACAACCATCAGTTTACCTCAAATCAATCGTGCCCAATCCCAGACGTATACATGATAACAGGTGATATTAATATCAACATTTTGAATGAAAACGATACCATTGTACATGAATATCTGAACGTCATGGGGGGAAAAGGTTTCAACTGTTTGATCAATAAGTGTACTAGGGAAATAGGCAACGAAAAATCTTGCCTGGATCATATATTCTCAAAAACCAAAGAAATGTTCTATAATAATATTCCAGTAGTCCTCGAATCCAACATAACATACCACTATTGCGTTATGAATCACTTCAGCACGTCTGAAAAAACACTAAAACAAAAATCACAAAGATTCAGACATGTATTGAATAAAAATTTAAAGAAAATTGGTTGGATATTTAAACTGAAAATGACGTTGACGTGTGTACCAATAACTTGATAAAAAGAATAAATAACCATATCGAAAATTCAACAACAAAATTGAAAATAAAAACATATGAAATGAAAAGGAAATGCTGGAAAACTGCCGGAATAGAAAATCCACCTATGAAAAAAATAGGCTATACCAAATAATGAAAATTAATTCCACTGAACACAACAAGCACCAATTCCAAAATTATAGAAACAAATTGAATTATCTAATAAAGAAAGCCAAAAGTTACTACTTCAATAATAAAATAGAGATCAATAAAAACGCAAGTCAAAATTCATGGGATTGTATTGATGAGATTTCAAAAAAACAAAAACAAAAAAAGATATAATGGAAATGAGAAGTTCGGATGGGAAAACAACAAATAACCGGAATAGATCACATCAGATCTGAAATTCTTAAGGATATCAAGGAAGAAATCGCACCTCTATTAACATATATAATAAACAAGTGTATGTATGATGGTAAATTTCTAGACAGCTTGAAAATTGCTGAAATAAGCCTCTTTTAAAAAATGGTGATAAACTTGAAGTAACAAATCACCGCCTATTTCATTAATATCTAGTATTGGTAATTTTCGAAAAAATATACAAAATAGGCTGATTTAATTCCTCGAAAAGTACAAAATTCTTTCTAACAAACAATATGGTTTTCGAGCAAAAAGTTCAACATCTGATGCAATTGCCAGATTGATAGAAATGATAAACAATGCAATCGACAAAAAAACTCCCTCTATCTAGCCACCAACTTCGATTTTTCAAATAGAACACCCTGTATGTTTGATGTTTTTCGGATTCTACGGCTCAAATTGCCAAATTCTCATTTTACAATTAAAAAAATAATTTCTCAATTTTGTTTAGCTTAGAGGCCTTGATCAGGTTAAAATCTATACTAATTCACATCAGTAACTCAAAGTTATAGTGATTTCATCGATAAGATCAATAACAAATCCTACAGCAGGAATTGAAATTTTCAGAACGCATTTTTAACGAAAAAATCGTTTTTTTCAAATGGTACCTACCAAGGGCCATCTTGTCATTTGATAGATAATTTAAGTAACATGACATCTATTCATTCTTTCAAACTTTACTTCAGAATGGTAACAATGAATTACCAAAATAATCGACTTGACAATATGTAATGATCATAAATCCATACAGAAAATATAATTAATATAATCAAACTGTTTGAATAAATCTAACGACTGAAACAGTGAAACATTCAACGTACAAATTATTACTCACAATACCATTATCCTGTTTTCAATCGAAGAGTTTCACAACCATCGAAAAGTTATTTTATTTATTAATGACCAATGATATGTTCGTTTTCCCTAACACATAGACTAGTTCTATTTGTTGTACACCTCATCACATTAATCAGTTCGTGAGCCGGAATTTCCTGAAATGCGCGCTCAACTCTATCTCTCAAATCCTCCAAAGAAGTTGGTCTCCTCCAGTATACTATGGATTTTATGTCACCCCATAAATAAAAATCAATAGGGGTTAAATCGGAAGATCTGGCTGGCCATCTGATTGGACCATTTGTTCCAATTCATCTCTGCCCATCGGTATCACCAAGTGATAGAAAGCAGCACAATATGCTACTAATAACCCCCATCGAGGAACCATGTGCCAGTACTAGTGCTCAGCTACCAGAAATTGATTGTCATTATACAACAGATGATTAGTTACTGCCGGCTATTGTGGATTCATCAGAAGTACCGCTGCAAACTAGAAATGTTGGAATACAAGCAAAACCACATTTTCGTAGTAAACATGTACTGTTTAACATAACAAGTAGCGTGCAAAATACTGCTACTTCACCAGTGAGGTCTTTGTTTGCTAAAGATGCCAGTATTTCTCCAATCAAGATGCCCCCCAATGCTGGAAGGATGACATTTTCTCAAAGGAATAGTAGTAGCAGCAGTGATGATGAAGTAGAATCAAGTACCAGTTTATTTGTTCCAAGCTCTCAGAGTGATTACGAAGAGTATATTTTTCACAAGACATAAAAGAAGAACACTTACAAACATTGAATAGCACTCGGTTATTGATAGAGAAGAATCCAAAGAAATATACAGGTATTCCTGATCATTGGTTTCCACATGTGATCAATTTGCTCAGCACATAAAACAATATTTGTAAAGATGATTTGATGTTAACTCTGATGAAAATCAAACTGAATCATCAATTTTTCATCTTAGGGGACATGGTTGTCTGTCTGTCTCCAATACTTCCAAAATTTTCAAGAAATCTCTATTGAAAATGGTGTATCACCTGAGGAGTTTCATATTTTGGCCATCTCAAGGAAAGATAAAGTATCATTTACCTATACCATTCAGAGCACGTTACAGCAATGTTCAGTCTATCATAGATTGCTTCGAAATTAAAATTCAAAAGCCAACCCAGTTAAGCAAGCACTCGCATGGTCAGAGTACAAAAAGTGCAATACTCTGAAGTATTTGATCTCATCTATACCTGATGGATTTATCAACTTTATATCAAAATGATGTGGATGAAGAATAAGTGATTTTTTTGTTAGTGGAAGAAAGTGGTTTCTTAGATATACTTCCTAATGGATGCAGTGTGATGCTGGTGAGGCTTCAAAGAAATTGCTAAACAGTTAGATGATAGAGTGTTTCAAGTTCAGTAAAACCCACAAAATCAGGAGGGCTAGGAAGTAAACGAATAGCTAGCTTACGTATTCATATAGGAAGAGTGATTCGTAGATTAAGAGAATTTGAGTATCTGAAACCACATTCTGTGAGAGATCACAATTTAATAGAACATACAGACCATATTATTGAAATTGCATGTGCATCTATAAATTTACAGGGTCCCATTATAAAGCAAACATAAATTTGTTTTAGGAAATAGAAAACTAGAATAAGTAAGGAACTATATGTAGCTCTCATATTTTTGAACACTTTGAATACTTCCAAGTTTGGTAAATCATATCTCTCAATGAAACCAAATATATTTTTCATATTCCATTTATCTATCATTCCCTGGGACTTTCGATGATAAAACACATTCAAATTTCATGTTTTTTCATAAATATCAAGAGAAACATATTTTTCTTTATAAAATGGTGAGAATTAAAAAAATCAAAAGCAAGTTTTTTCAACTGGGTGAACTCTCAACAAAATGAATGCTTTGATAATTTTCAATAAACAGAACACCTATCAAAATCAATGTATGATCACCATCAGTTAATATTAGTCATTTTCTTTTCAACAATAAAAATCTCATAACACAAACCAAGTATTTTGTATCAAATTTGAATATTTTTTTTATCCTGAACTACTTGTAGATTGTTTTTTCTTATACTAATAATAATTTTCTTGATTGTCTTGTATGCAGTAGAAAGAATCAAATTTCAGGGTTGGATTTTCCAAAACTATGATACTGAATAAGATTTTCATATGGTGCAGTACAGGTCAATTACTTTTTTTATTAAAGTTATAATTATTCACATAGATCATTTGTTTCTCATTTCAAAAAGTCAACAAGTACAATGACAAAATATTTTATCTAACAAACAGATTTGTACAGTTTAGGAAATACACATTTTTCCTAATTCGTAGAAGCTTTTTCTATAAGCATTCTTAAAATGTCTGATCAAAGTTCTCATAATGAATTTGAACATTTTTAGTTTGTTCATACTCTGGACTAGCTACACAAAATATCCGACGTTCTTTTTGGGCACAAAACATTTGTAATTGCATTTGTGCTTTAAACTTCCCAGTAATTTGTCCATTCTTCACATAGTTAGTCACTGATTTTTCACTGGCGGGACATTCCACTTCAACTATGAACTCTGAAGATATGTCATCTGGTGAAGCAGCAAATAGTGGATGAGATGGAAGTATGAATGAGCCACAGTTTTTAAATTTTTATTCAATTGCTTCGCCACAGTTTTTAGGACATCTTCTTCTAAAAGTCTTCCTCTCTTCATATACTTATTTTATATGCTTTTATTATTGTTTCCACTAGTGTACCTTCAGCAACTGTACAGTGTGCAAATTCGAAGAGTTTTGAAGTAGTAACACGTCCAAACACGAGTTCATGCCACAATGGCGAAACTTGTTTGTTTGTTTCGCATTCTGCTTCTTTGCACAACTGAACACTAATTTGCCCTATGGACATAAATGACAAGAAGTCTTCAAATTTCACTTCCTCTTGTGCATGAAATTGAAATAATTGTTTGTACATGGACAACTTGTTGAACTTGTCTTGTTCTACATCAGATGCATACTTGAGAATCTGCCCTGGTAAGGGAAACATTCTCAATTGAAAATTGATAGAAAGATTTTTCTGTGAACTGAAAAATCCACGATTGAAATGAAGTTATTTTTTGTGATGTAGTTCAATGTCCAGCGTGGCTTTAGCCGGGAAAGTAGTTGTTTTCTGTTAGACATTCACAAAAAATAACTTCATTTCAATCGTGGATTTTTCAATTCACAGAAAAATCTTTCTATCAATTTTCAATTGAGAATGTTTCCCTTTTCAACATTAATACCCCACAAGAGGTTATCTTGACGATGGAAGATAGTGACTAAAGTTTATCTTTCAGTCGCAGATGATTCCACATCTGATTTTATGAACATCCTGTTTATATTTTCAACAAATCAATCTGCCCTGGTACTTTCTCTCTCAATCCAATTGCTACAATTTGCTCCATGAATGGTGTACCACTGACAGACGTACTTGGAGGGCATGTACCACTTGTTTTACTAAAATTAGCAGCAGTTATGAATTTCGTAGAAGTGCCAACTGCAGATAATCGAGGCCTCATCCAATAAGAAGTTATGTCAGTTGGTGAAGGTTCCTCACTTCCCCGGTGCACCTATATCAAAATGCTTGCAGCCACCTACAAGAAAATAACTACTATGAAACACTCTTATGAGTTTTGCACCACACATTACCTGATGAAGCAGCACAGTCTTTGCAGAATACGTTCAAGACTTTCTCTTCGGTTCCATCCGCAGTTAGTTCGACAGAATAATTTTTGGTACGGACTTTGTGCTTTGGACATATTTCACACTGTAAAGTGCACAAAGAGCCATCTCTCTTCCGCTCTACATACCCAATAGCATTATCATCGCACACCTCACGAGTGGCCCTGTAAAAAATCAATTTATATTTCACTTGAATTAGACATAACCTCAAAATTAGTTGAAAAAAATCGGAACATGTTTGTTGTTTGTAAATCATTCAAAGAATTTCTGATACATTTATCGTGATAATTCCAACAAGTAAACAATAGTTATTTCTTCACTACACTGCTGCTTTTACATTCCTGAATTTCTCTGCATTGAAACGATCATCGTTTTTAATGAACTCCATCACCATAAAAATGTCTATCGATGGTAAATTATTTGAAGATGCTTTTACGAACCCTTCTGACGGCATTTTTCGCTGATATCAAATAAATCGAACTAATGACTCACTTTAAAACAAACAACCAAGCAACTCTAATCAGAATAATCACACTTCAAATGTCAACAAACATATTGATATGAGTTTTGACGTTATGACACAGGACCAATCAGATTGCGTTTCAATTGCCGTTTGAATTTGTTCAGTTTCACCAACTTTCAAACTCATATTTCATTACAAATCGTCAAAAATTTCAATTTTTAGTAGGTACAAGTTCTGATGTCAACCTCCTATTTTACAATGATACATTGATATGCATAATGAAAATATGGCTCCACGCTAACATTTCTCGTTTACCATGTAAGTTAATTAAAAATAATCCATATTAGTGGTGATATAATTTTTAAAAAAATCCTTCCCCCACCTTTTTTATTCCTTATAGATTAAAGGTGATGAATCAATTTATTTATTCCTTCGACCGGTTGGGCAAAATTCCAATTTTCGACTTTCAAATTACCTTAGTTTTTTCTGGTGAATCTGACGAAAATATGACATAAAATTCACTTTCGCTAAATTCACCGCCGACCTGTTGGAATGTCAATTTTGCCCACTATAATTTTTGTTGGAATAATATATACTTTATGTATTCTCTCACAACTTTCTTCAGTTTCAAATTAAACTCTGGAGAAAATCAAAATAGTGCGTCATGAAAAAAATTAATAGATGGAAATAAAAAAGTTTTTTGAATGTCACTCACTTGCAAAATTTCATTTTTCTATTACCGATACCCTTTGATATATAACTTGTTATATAGTAGATGCAGTTTTTACTTTCTGGGGTACAAAATTCAGACATGAGAAGACAAAATTAAATTAAATTGACGTATCTTGCCGTTTTGAAGATTGCAAGAAAAAAAGGAGTAATTTTGTACTATCAGCCATTTTGATCAAGAAAAATATAATTTATTGAAATGAGCTTACTTTGGCCGCCTGGTTTTGTTATTGTCAACATGAGAATGATGTTGGCCGAGCTAAAGCCAAATAAAATGCATGCCAGAGAATTACAAAAATACTTCCACAGGAACAGGAGTTACTGACTTTATATTTTTTATGTTTTTATTCATTGATATATTCGTTTGTTTGAATTCTCTCTGCCGAGACTATGTGACCTAAGAAATCCACTTGCTTCTGGAATAATGAGTATTTCTGAAGATTCAGTCTGGGGTTGGCACTTCTCAAACGTTCGAACTTCATGCAGGTTGGCTAGGTGTTCCTGATCTCTTTCCATGGCCATAACATCATCAAGATGCGCTAGACAAATTTTCCAGGTGACTGGAAATTGATATAGTCCGCTACCAGTAGTTAATACAGTATTTTCCTTATGGTCTTCATGTATGCCCACTTGCCAGTATTAGCTCTCCAAGTTCAGTGTTGAAAACAATTGTGGGCCGGCCAAGGTGATTGGTGTATCGTCAATTTGGGATAACGGGTAGCTGCCCTTCTCCGTGATGTCAGTAAGTTTCCTATAATCCACGCAGAATATTGTAGATCCGTCCTTTTTTCAAACCAGTACCACCGGGGCGGACCATGGACTCGATGATTCTTCGATTACGCCATCTTTGGTAATTTTTCCACGTTTTGTTGATTGGCAAATGGTAATCTTCTTGAATGGTTGTAGAATTGGATATGCTTGAGTGGTGTCCATCCTATGCTGACCAGGTGGGTATGTCCATTTAGTGACCTGGAGACTCTACGTAATTTCTTCGGCATTGAATTCATGGGGCTTTATATTCATTCGGTGAAAATGGTTCAAAGATTCCGAATCTCTCTCATACCCTATGATGTCTACTTTCCAGACGTCATTCCATCAGGAAATACATTAGCCATCTTGACAGGGTTATCTCGTTCTGTCTTAATAAGAGCTCGTGCAGTTTTCATTGATTGGGGGATTAACATGTATGTATTACACCAACGCAGCACTCAGGGCCTTCTTCTAATCGAGCATCAACGACATTCTCAGATGAATCAGGTATTCTTACAGTTTTGGCTCTCTGCAGATGCAGATTTGTTCGTTTGAATTCATTCTGCCGAAACTGTGACCTAAAAATTCACTTGCTTCTGGAATAGGGAGTATTTCTGAAGATTCAGTCTGTGGTTTGCACTCCTCAAACGTTCGGAAACTTCATGCAGGTTGCTCAGAGGTTCCTAATTTCTTTCCATGCCCATGACATTATCAGGATACACTGGGCAAATTTTTCAAGTGAGTCCGCCAAATATAAGCTCTATTTATCTCTTGAAGGTCGCCGGGGCATTGCAGAGACCAAAAGGCATAACAATAAATTGATATAGTCCGCTGCCAGTAGTGAATGCAGTCATTTCCTTATCGACTTCTTGTATGCCCACTTGCCAGTGTCCACTCTTCAAGTTCAGATCAATCAGGTATTCTTACAGTTGGCTATCTGCAGTTTAGCAGAACGCGATGTGCTACCTATTATGAGAACTAAATACAGCGCATTTCGATTAAAACTATCAGCCTTAAATAGATTTGGATATCTATATGATTTTTTACAAAAAACGCAAAAATCTGTCAAAAATAAACATTAGGTCACATTTTCTTACGAATAGACCTAGGATTAGCTCCACCCATTTACCCACAGAACCACCCCTCCATTTTTTGAATGGAAGAGCTAGATTTTTCGGGCCTTACCTATACCAAATGTAGAAAAATAACTATTATTAACGGGTATTTCAAAAGATTTAAGATTTTTTTAAGTGAATTCATTCAATAAATGTAGTGTAGAACACTTCCTAGTTTCTCAACTGATTACAGTTATTTTCAAAATGGCGTAGACGAAAGAATTGAAATGGTAGCTTCATACTATAGAAATAATAAATCGGCAAGTATTGCTGCTGCAATTATTAATTTTACTCATGCCAGAAAAAATGAGGAATGGATTTCATGCAGAAATTTATGGAAATGGATTCAGTTGGTAACAGAAAGGATAACCCAATGCGACTGGGTAATGACGAAGCTATGGAAGTTACAGTTTTAGGAGCTGGTACTTTAGTAGATAAGCAATCCTTATTAAAATTATCTAGAACAACAAGTGTTCCACGCAGTAGTTTTCAGAATTTCACACATACAAAATAAAATTGATACAGGAATTGCATGAGGATGTTCCTCGCCGTCGCGAGGTGTGGTAAAATCCTACATTCTCATGTTATCCTCAAGAGATGCTAATTGAATCTTCAAATGACCCCAAGGATACGCCGCATTGAAAGTTAGTTCCTATGATTATTTTTTTAAATGTTACAAAGGGTTGAATTTGCATAATTTTGGAGCGAAAGCACCATACGCCTGAAGAAAAAAAGTAGAAACAATTGATTGGCTATAACTAAGGCAAAAATCGTTAGTGGAAGGAACCAAAAACATCTGCGTGTAGGGCAAGCACTGTGCTTTCTCTGAGTACAGAAAAAAAATTGATGCCATTTTGGCCTTTGCATTAAAAATTCTGGAAAAACCTTATTTTGAAAGGTCTGAAAAAATATGTTTCATAGGCTAGATCTTTCAAGGTCCACCTTGGGCCGGCAAGCTGGTGTATAGTCATGATATCCCAAGGCTTACTTAGTAAGTCTCATTTGGTAATTTATCAGCCCTTACCTGCCCCTGGTAACGACAGGAGGGGTATCAATAATTCATGTTTTACTTACTGAATTCTATGAAAATTAAGGAATAATTCTGAAAATGTAACAAAACTTCTCAATTATAGTATTCACGATAAAAAGGAAGAGCTTTTCATAAGAAGTGGTTTGATGTATCAGTTGTAAAAATCGGTTGAGAAACAAAGAAATTACACAAAAAACATGTTTGTATAAATATATTTTTACTTAATTTCGTATTGCTTTGAAAACTCATTTTTTTCTTCGACCATAATTTCTTGCATTTATATATAGCAACCAGATCAAAATTAAAAATATAAAGAATATTTTTTTCTACTCCTTCCCTACAAAATCTACTGAGTAATAAAAATTATGAAAACCTGAAAGCAATATAATAATTATTTGTAAGGAAAATGTCTATTAGCGAGTTTGTTATATCCATGTGTATTTTAGTTATAGAATCCGGATAACTGATGATGAATATACAAATAAAAAAAATCGCTGGCGCGGCCAGTCGGAAAGGTAGATTTCTGAATTTATTTATTGATTCTGAAATTGTCATCAACCAATCAACGAATATAATATAATTTTTATATAGTTTAACTTTAAAATCGAGAAATTTCAAGATACAATGATGTTCTGTTTGTCGACGGAAGGAAAACTCAAACAGTATCTTACTGTACTGTACAAATAAAAGTAGCATACAGGGCAAACAAAAATCATTAATCCTCGGGAATTGTAATTTACAGCGATTTTTTGTGCGTACCACGAAGCTCTATCAGAATACCAATATTGGTATGGAAATGGAAGATTCAATCAACAGCCGTCATTTTGAAACTACTGGCTCATCTTCGAACTTATTCGAGGCATTGATGTTTTTTTTTGTCGAGTTTTGTTCCATCTGGTTGATAAATGTGGCCTCCACTTTGTTGACGAATTTCGTTATATCTCTCAGATATAAATAAATATATATATATATATATATATATTTCTTTCTTTCTTTTACTATGATCCCATGATCGCCAAAGATATATTTTTTTAATGTCTTGTTCTGATGACGGGACCAATAGGTAGTATTTCTACTTAAAATTGGTTAAAAAATACAATAACTTGCAGTTTCAGAATTAAACAAATATAGTTTTCTTCAACTGAAAAATGATACACTGCTATTCCTCATAAAAATTAAATGCCAAATTTATAAGCAATACTTTTGTTCACAGGCATCGCTAATAAATTGTTTCAAGATATTGAAAAAAAATACACCGTTACTGATATCATAAATAGTACTGATTTTCAATTAATTAGCTTTCTATGCACAAAAAATTATCAAAATCCGATTACTGGAATTTTCCAGTAAAAATTAAAAAAAACAATATTATCTTAAAATATTCAATATTATCCTTGAGTTATTCGCGCTTGCACGGTATGAATATGAGGAATAATTATATGTTGAAAGTTAGGCTAAAACTAAAAAAAAGATTTCTTTCAAAATTTCTATATAAACGGAAAAACAAGTTTTAGCCGTTTTTCGGTCAAGCCAGATCACTGTGCGTCGTCTCGAGTATAGTGAAGTAATGAGTCGGAGTTTAGTGAAGTAATGAGTCGTAGTTTGATTAACATTCTTCTGTACTGTTTCTCCGATGAATGGATCAGTCGAAATTGCAGATATTGGACGGGGAATTTCATATTGAAAGACCCCAATAATTAAATGTTTTTTTATCGATGGAAACCTAAATAGTGAGTAATATTTCATCAATTAGAGATGCAGTTTTAAAAAAAAAAACCCTTTTTTTTTATTTTTTGCGAGCAAATTCCGAAAATGACCGTTACTGAATATTTTTTCGTCTCGAAAAATATCAATTTCGTGAACGCAGTAACTTATCAGGAAAAACTGATTTCTTTGCCCTTCTACACTTGTATAGATATTCTAGATCAGATTGTGTAAGGTTTCCAAAAAACAAAACCTCATTAAATTTTTCAGTCGCTCACTGGTTTTGACAAAAAGATCGCTACAGCAATTTAGAGAATAGTTTGGGCTTCGGAGTTTCTGACCCTTCTATTCATAAAAAATGTGCCCTCCCAAACGGGTGTGAAAACAGCCACGGTTTCTCAGCCACGGTTTTTGATCTGGCAACACCGCGCGGCGCTATCGTATCCACGCTTAAACTGCAGGCGTTCGGAGTTTTCAATCAGTTACCAGTTTGCTCATCTCTTCAGCGTCTTATTTTTCAAACGAAGTAGGTAGTAGGTGAACAAATGATCGCGCAATAGAAAAATGATATGAAATATATGAGGTGAAAATTATTTTTCTAAATTAGAATTTTGAAAGGCATTCTTGGTGAGAAGAGAATTACGATCATCGTTTTAATTTCTGAGCGCACAATCGTTTATAAGTCACTATGAAAAAAGGTGGGAGTATTGGAAACAAATAAAAATTCATATTTTCCACAGAGGTATGTATCGCACTCTGAGTGGGTAGATAGTGTTAATAGAACCTTCCTTCTCCACTTTCTGAAAGCAGATTCGTTTGTAGGGCCGTAGGAAAAAAGTTGGGAATTTTCCGAAAAAAATTAAAATTCATATTTTCCAAACAGAGCGGTGTATCGCACTTTGAGTGGGTGAGAGTGTTTAAACAACCTTTCTCCTTCAGCTTCTGGAGACAGAATCGTTTGTAGGGCCTAGGAAAAAAGTTGGGAATTTTTGAAATAATTAAAAATTCTATTTTCAAACAGAGCGGTGTATCGCACTTTGAGTGGGTAGAGAGTGTTTATACAACCTTTCTCCTTCAGCTTCTGGAGACAGAATCGTCTGTAGGGCCGTAGGAAAGAAGTTGTGAATTTTCGAAATAATTAAAAATTCATATTTTCCAAACAGAGCGGTGTATCGCATCTTGAGTGGGTAGAAAGTGTTTGTACAACCTTTCTCCTTCAGCTTCTGGAGACAGAATCGTTTGTAGGGCCGTAGGAAAGAAGTTGTGAATTTTCGAAATAATTAAAAATTCATATTTTCCAAACAGAGCGGTGTATCGCACTTTGAGTGGGTAGGGAGTGTTGATACAACCTTTCTTCTTCAGCTTCTGGAGACAGAATCGTTTGTAGGGCCGAAGGAAAAAGTTGGAATTTTGAAAACATAAAATTCTTATTTTCAAACAGACGGGTATCGCACTTTGAGTGGGTAGAGAGTGTGTAGTATTTGAAAAAAATTTTATTTACATTTTAAGCAAATAAGAATTTTTATTTTTCAAAAATTCCCAACTTTTTTCCTACGGCCCTACAAACGATTCTGTCTCCAGAAGCTGAAGGAGAAAGGTTGTACAAACACTCTCTACTCACTCAAAGTGCGATATACCGCTCCGTTTGAAAAATAAGAATTTTTACTTTTTCGAGAATTCCCAACTTTTTTCCTACGGCCCTACAAACGATTCTGTCTCCAGAAGCTGAAGGAAAGGTGGGATCAAACACTCTCTACCCACTCAAAGTGCGATAACGCTCGTTTGAAAATATGAATTTTAATTATTTCGAAAATTCACAACTTCTTCCTACGGCCCTGCAAAGATTCTGTCTCCAGAAGCTGAAGAAGAAAGGTTGTATTAACACTCTCTACCCACTCAAAGTGCGATACACCGCTCCGTTTGGAAAATATGAATTTTTATTTTATTCGAAAATTCTCAACTTTTTTCCTACGGCCCTACAAACGATTCTGTCTCCAGAAGCTGAAGAAGAAAGGTTGTACAAACACTCTCTACCCACTCAAAGTACGATACACCACTCTGTTAGAAAAATATAAATTTTTATTTTATTCGAAAATTCCCAACTTTTTTCCTACGGCCCTACAAACGATTCTGTCTCCAGAAGCTGAAGAAGAAAGGTTGTATTAACACTCTCTACCCACTCAAAGTGCGATACACCGCTCCGTTTGGAAAATATGAATTTTTATTTTATTCGAAAATTCCCAACTTTTTTCCTACGGCCCTACAAACGATTCTGTCTCCAGAAGCTGAAGGAGAAAGGTTGTACAAACACTCTCTACCCACTCAAAGTGCGATACACCGCTCCGTTTGAAAAATAAGAATTTTTATGTTTTTCGGAAAATTCCCAATTTTTTTCCTACGGCCCTACAAACGATCCTGTCCCCAGAAGCTGAAGAAGAAAAGTTGTATAAACCCTCTCTACCCACTCAAAGTGCAATACACCGCTCCGTTTGGAAAATATAAATTTTTATTTTATTCGAAAATTCCTAACTTTTTTCCTACGGCTCTACAAACGAATCTGCTTTCAGAAAGTGGGAAGGGAGATTCTATAAACACTCACTTCCCACTCAGAGTGCGATACATTGCTCTTTTGGAAAATTTTTTTGTTTCGAATATGCCCAACTTTTTTCCTATTGCCTTACAATCTCCAAATTTAAAAAAATAATTTTCACCTCTATATTCAATATTATTTTTGTATTGCGCCATCATTTGTTTACCTACTTCCTACTTAGTTTGAAGAATAGGTAAGCGTTGAAGACATGAGCAAACTGATTGAAAACGCCGAACGCCTGCAATTCAGGTGTGGATACGATAGGGCCGCGCGGTGTTGCCAGATCGAAAACCGTGGATGAGAAAACCGTGGCTGTTTTCACACCCGTCCACCCCAACCCTTATTATTTAATTTTTTTTTTTGTGGGCAAATTCCGAAAATGACCGTTACTGAATATTTTTTCGTTCCAAAAAATACCAATTCGGTGAACGCGGTGAACTTATCCGGAAAAACTAATTTATTTGCCCTTCTACACTTGTCATAGTTTGGGCTTCTGAGTAAGATAGATAATTCTATTCACTTCCATAGTTTAATGTGACCAATTCAGAATAATAGTTTTTCCATTCGTTAATATTTTATATTTTGTTTCCAGGTGGAAAATACAAAGTTGAATTCAAAACGATAGCAGCTGACTTCACTCAAAAAGAACATATATACCACAACATAGATAAACAGCTCATAGGCTTGGACATCGGTGTTCTAATTAATAACGTCGGAATAAGCTATCCTTACCCCGAGTATTTCCTAGATGTAAAAAATAAAGAAGAACTTTACAACAACATAATCAATTGCAACATATTTTCTGTGACAAATATGTGCAAATTGGTATTGCCTGGAATGGTTGAAAGAAGAAGAGGTGTTGTTGTCAATATTTCATCAACTGCGGCACAAATACCCAGCCCACTATTGACTGTGTATTCTGCTTCCAAGGCTTATGTCATCAAGTTTTCAGAAGATCTCTCCACGGAATACAGTAAATCAGGTATCACTGTGCAATGCCTGCTGCCTGGGTACGTCGCAACCAATATGACCAAGATCAGGTCGTCCACATGGATGGCTCCTTCGCCTCTCAAATATGTGTATGAGGCAATGAAGACAATCGGCGTGAAAGAGAAAACCACGGGTTACTTCCCACATACTCTGTTAGTGGCGGTGATACATGGTTTGGAATGCTTGTCGCCAAAATTATCCCGTTGGTTGGTCACCAGAACAATGGTCAATATAAGGGCAAGAGCCCTGCGAAGGGCTTTGCATTGATTTAATAGAATTGTTGTTTTAATTTATTATTGGAGAAATAAAATTATGTTTAAGGAGTTATTTCTTAGAGTTGATGACCCATTAAATCGCACATGTATTTCAAAAGTGACAGAAGTCAAAAAAGTATATTTTCCAGAAATCGCGAAAAACTGTTTGAATTAACAATGATTATCACACAGTTGAACTTTGATAGGAATCGTACATACATACATAATACACAGTTGCACGTGTGTCATTTTATATACACGGCTTAATTATAACCATTCTTTGAGTTGAGACAGTTTTTATATTCAGTTAATAAATAATGCTATGATACATTTCGAGTTACAACGTTATTGATCCAATTTTTATGTTATGGTAAGTGACTGATTTCTTGTAAATTTTGTCAGGTACTTTGGAAACATCTGAATTTTTGTTAATACCCAAGTAAATGGTTTCTGGAACACAAAAAATCATCGATTTCAATAAATTGCGACTACGAAAAGTTCCAAAATATTTATTGTGGTATATCAAACACCGATTTATCGTAAGTATCGTAACATAATTTTGGTATAATCAGTCGGTCCACAAGCTCTTTTCTTACTTTCCTTTAAAGTAGACGGTAACATTATAGAATATTGAAAAGAAATTCATAGTTTGTTTCAATATTGATCATAATGATATCAAATTATGTTGGGTATTTACAGATACTTCTTTTCATCTTAAAATTTTTTTTTAGAAGATTAGAAATACTACATTTGAAATCGAAATCTTACTCACTTTTTGTTACTAGTTTGTTGAAAATGCATCTATCCTTTTCCAATTTAGGGCCAACTTATGTAACATTGTCATGTGTACACAATCATTGTCTCAAACCTAGTCTTAGTCGTTGTCTTACGAAATATTTATGCATCACAGACCAGCATTATTTCAGCAAGTGTTTTCACGAATTTCCAATAGCGATTTTACCTTTGAAAATTATCTTTTTTATACCATTTTATTGTCGAAATGATCCATTTTTAATGTCATTTGTCAAATAGGTATCGATGCACATGCACGTTTTATATGTCGTCTCAATCATAAGCATAAATATGTGAAAGTAGTCAAAACCCTCATATTTTTATTGGGTATTGACAACTTTTTTATTTTAATATTTTTAAGATAAAACTAAATTCTAAAAAAAAACATTCTGCCGATGTCACCAGTTGTACAAAAAGTAGCTATTGTTAGACCATACACTTTGTTTTTATAAAAAAAAATATCAGAAAAGATATATAATTAAATTCTTATATTACTCAGAACAATTTATACTATACTTTTTCAATCCCGCCACTGGTCACCAGTGTAAAAGTATTCAATAATATACCGTACTTTCAAACAAAAATTCATACTTACTATCCACTATCTTTTTCTGATGTCCCATATAGCCACACTATCTGTTTTTTTTGTTTCTAATAAGACCAAGAGAATACATATAATATTTTGAATATCATACGGGCAGCTGTCACCAGCGGAATGGCAAAAAATAGATTCTTCGACACATTCCACAAATTTTGAAATTAATTTAATTCACCAGATTTTGAGAAATTCTTGTAAGGCACTGATTAATTCTAGGCACAATAAATTCGGCCTCGGCTCATCTCGCGATTACAATCCAATAATATAGTAGGACTTCCGAGTCGCGGGACTTTTACTCCGCCAGTTGGTGTCCTTCCCCCTGGTATAAGTATTCTGCGGCCCCTCCTACAGAGCCAAACGCATAAATGGCATCCGATGATAAAAAGCACCCCGTACAACGCACGGAAATCACAAAAAAACCAATATACCATCTAAAAAAAAACGGTAAAATATCTCTCATAGAATTACAAATTTTACCTGGAAACTTGACCTATATATCCAACTTCGCTTTCGGTCTTTCCTCAGACCATCCCCACAATAACACAGCTGCTACCTATGAGCAGATCAAATTTCCTTTCTACTTGGTCCAACTCCAGACCCCTCCCTAAAACTCATCTGCTTTACCTAGTAGGCTACAAAACTCCCAATATGGTCTCTTCCAGACCTCCTAAAGCAATGTCTTCTCTTCTCTGGTCCTTCACTCGACCTCCTAATTCTCCAAAATGGTCCTACCTCGACCTTCTTAAACAACGTCATTTCTGGTCCTACACTCAACCTCCTAATTCTCCAAAATGGTCCTACCTCGACCTTCTAAAACAGCATCATCTCTGGTCCTTCGCTCGACCTTATCTATAATTCCAATTACGGTCCTACCTCGACCTATTAAAGTAACATCGTCTTCTCTGTCCTCGCTCGACCTCCTAATTCTCCAAAATGGTCCTACCTCAACCTTCTAAAACAAATCATCGTCAGCAGAACAATTCCCGGGGCCCACCTTTCGCGGCGCCCACTTCATCTTCGAAAAAGCTACTCACTTTATCTATATCCATCACTATAACAAATATCCTATTTGCCAACAAACAACTACTTTCCGGGCAATATACCCCGACAAACATTGAATTACAATCCACAAATAATCATATTTTCCACTAACTTTCTGCCTGCAATCGCCTTTTCGAACCTTCGAATCCTTTTACTCCCTTTTGCTCCAAAAATTACCTTCTCAACCTTTTTCCTACTTCCTACAACAAACTATCTCAGTTGCTTCCTTCGAGCAACCTACAACGACGAAAAACATACTCAGTTGCTTCCTCCAGCAACCTACAATAACGAAAAACATCCTCAAAGGTCACCAATCTCCTAAATACGCCCCTGCTACACCTTTCTCCGTAGCTCAACCATTATACGACCAATGAAGACCTACCCGAATAACTGCTTCTCCCAGCAGCCAAAAATCTTCATCAAAGGTCTACAATTTCTTCCAAACGACCCCTGATACTTCAATCCTGCTTTCCTCGGCAGCTCACAAAATCGTCCTTGATCAGAGCCAAGGCAAAATGAAAAAAATCCACGACAGCTTCTTCCGGCTGCCAAAATCTCCATCACGGCAATTTGAAGGGGCTCACTTTCTCCTCACAACTTTCCTATCCCTTCACAAAATTATTAGCCATCCAAGCCTGAATTTTTCCCCCATATTTAAATTTTCCATAAATACAAAATTTCTAAAAAATCCTTTTTCTTTGGGCTAACGAGTGTCTCAACCATTTTCCCCAAAAACCTTATCTCAATACTGAAAAAAAACTTTTTTCCACAAAATTCCACTGCGTACAATTCATCTCCAAAATCAGCTGTAAACAACAAAATCCTATAACAAAATAACTCCCCAAGACCTGAATATGAAATCCCTAATACTTTATATTGAAATTAGTCTATAATTTCTCAAATCTGAAAACGCAGATTTAAAAACAATTCATTCTCCAAAAATATTTGCTAAGCTCGTAACGCTGAATAGCGAACAACTTTTAATAACTCCCAAGCTATCCTGAATCTATAGAAATCACCCATAATACTTTTCCTCTTCATATTGAAATCTAGTCTAATAATCATTTTCTCAATATATTCACTTACCATAAATAGTATTTCCAATGAACAAAAATTTTCAATTTCAATTACTTGAATGTAACAGAACTGATATCTGAACTTTTTAATTTCCTATCAATTCTGTTTTAAACATTCAAATAAACTTTTCCATCTTTCCTATTATTTTTTCAGCTACTAATCAAATCAATTTTTTTCCCTGAATATCATTCGAAACACCAAATAGTGCTTCCAGAAAAAAATACTTTCAAAATTATCTTGAAAAAAAAAAAATTATCAACAAATAATTTTACCAAAAATTTTCCAATTTTTTTCTTTCCATGGTTTCTCCGCTTCCATTGATGGCTCCTTCAATATCATTGCAAAATGTCTTGGGTTAGTAGATAGGGTGAACTCAACATGCACATATATACAAAATATATAACCACAAATATAATCAATTACTACAAAACAAAACAATCGACCAAATTTCTCTCAGAAGTTATCCAAACAATCCCGCCGTTTTTTCTCTGGAAAGTTATCCAAATGATCCGCCATTTTTCTGTAAAAAGTTAACAAAATTATACCACCATTTTTCCTTTAAAAGTTATTCAAACATATCCCGCCGTTTTTTCTCTGAAAAGTTACCCAAATTATCCCACCGTTTTTCTCTGAAAAGTTATCCAAACATCCCACCGCTGTCACCATTGTAAAAGTAGTCAAAACCGTCATATTTTTATTGGGTATTGACTTTTTTATTTAAATTTTTTCAAGAAAAAAATTAATCCAAAAAAAAACTATTTTGCCGATGTCACCAGTTGTACAAGTGGTAGCTATTGTTAGACCATACTCTTGTAAAATTATCAGAAAACATATATAATTAAATTCTTATATTACTCAGAAAAATGTATACTATACTTTTCAATCCCGCCACTGGTCACCAGTGTAAAAGTATTCAATAATATACCGTACTTTTAAACAAAAATTCATACTTACCATCACTATCTTTCTCTGATGTCCCATATAGCCACACTATCTGTTTTTTTTCTAATAAGACCAAAAGAATACATATAATATTTTGAATATTATACGGGCAGCTGTCACCAGCGGAATGGCCAAAAATAGATTTTTCGACACATTCCACAAATTTTGAAATTAATTTAATTCACCAGATTTTGAAAAATTTTTGTGAGGTACTGATTAATTCTAGGCACAATAAATTCGGCCTCGGCTCATCATACGAGGTCTTCTTTTGAACAACTTCACTTTTTCAATGAATCAAATAGTAATTTTTTCCTCAAATAAAATTTCACTAAATAGAAATATGTATATATATATATATATATGTATATACAGTGTGACCCATTTAAAATGGAACCACCCCTGTGGAATACGCATTTTTCAGTCAATCTCAAAAATATTTTTTTCTAATATTAAGCATCAAAAACTGTATCTTGACACGAATTTTCATAACTTTAGTTTCATTTCCAAGGCACTCTATGGTTTTTTTTCTACGTCAAAAACGGCAAAAGTTTATTAGGCAATTTTTTTTTCTAATTCAACTACACCACTGGATTCGTAGTCGTTATAAATGGAAACCATCAAAATTTCATAAAAAAATATTGGTTAACAACGAAGTTACAACAACTTTAATTTTGGAATATGATTAAATTTTTATTTAGATTGCAGACATATTTGAAATTGGCAACACTGCCGATACAAAGTGGGCACAAGTGAATTTGTACAGCGAAAATCCGAAGTCAATAGCTCATTCCGTTCAACAGTTATAACTACTGAAAGTATGGTAATGTGAGCGATTTGTGGTGTACTAAATCACAGCCTAGTGTTGATTTAGTACAATACCTATGCCCAATGTATTAGTTCAGCTTTCCTCAAATTATTGATACCTTCTCTAAAAGCTTGTTTCAGTTGAGTTTTGCAGAAAAAAAAGAAATTTTTTTGTCCTGCTTTCTGTTTTATTAATGAATAAATAATTTTGATACTTTAAAACTTGATTCGGTTCATTTTGTTTTTATCGGCTATTGAAAACTGCATAACTTGAAAATGAATATTTACTTTTCTGTTATTTTCGAATACACTTATAACCTAAACTTAAATAAATGATTTCAAGGGAATATAATTCACAAATCCAGTGGCGTAGTTAGATTTTTATTACAAAATCGCTTCCACCAGAAATCGCTCACATTACCATACTTTCAGGAGTTATAACTGTAGAACGGAATGAGCTATTGACTTCGAATTTTCGCTGTACAAATTCACTGGTGGTCTACTTTGTATCGGCAGTGTTGCCAGATTTGAAATATGTCTATAATCTAAATGAAAATTAATATCAAATACTTTGTTCCCAAAATTAAAGTTGTCGTAACTTCGTTGTTAACCAATATTTTTTCATGAAATTCTCATGGTTTTCATTTATAACGACTACAAATCCAGTGGTGTAGTCAAATTTTGAAACAAAAATTGCCTAATAAACTTTTGCCGTTTTTAACGAAGAAAACCATAGATGCCTTGAAATAAACTACAGTTATGAAAATTTGTGTCAAGATACAGTTTTGATGCTAACTTTCAAAAAAAAATTTTTTTGAGAATGACTGAAAAATGCGTATTTTAAGGTGGTTCCATTTTAAATGGTCAACTATATATTTTTTACTGATATATATATATATATATACATGATATATTATATATATATATATATATATATATATATATATATATATATATATATACATGAATTCAATTTATCTTTTGCTTTATCTATTTTCAAATAATACTTTGCTTTACTCTATTTTCAAATAATACACGAAATAACTTCAATACTTCTATTGAATAAAAGCACAAAAAAAAATAACATCGTTAAAAAAACTCATCGAAAAACAATAATAATATAATAAAATGAACAAATACAATCATATCTAGCTTCAACCAAAGATTGAAACCATAAATTTGAAAACATCGATCAACACCAAATTTATTTCAATAAAAGAGCTCATACTTACGAAGGCGTAGAAGTGCCACATTTTTTTTTATTTTACAATTCCGACTTGTAAGTCGGAATTCCGACTTGTATCTCGGAATTCCGACTTGTAAGTCGGAATTCCGACTTGTATCTCGGAATTCCGACTTGTAGGTCGGAATTCCGACTTGTATGTCGGAATTCCGATATAAGTCGGAATTCCGACTTAAAGTCGGAATTCCGAATACAAGTGGAATTCCGAATCGGAATTCCGACATAGAAGTCATAACAATGAAAAAACATTGAACAAATGAGATTATTATAACATATATAACATATATATATATATATATATATATATTTAATTAATATAAATATATATATACATATATATTCATTGATTATACCTGTTTTTTAATTATCAATTTCGCGCGCTCACAAGTATGCATCGCTTACCTTTAAGTATCGCCGTCTCTCTCTGACTCATGCGCTGCATCGGCCTCTCTGTTTCCTCAATCATTATTTATCATTTATCTCAAAAACTATTAAATTTTTTAAGATTGTTAAAGAGAGCAATGTTATTAACAATTAAATTGTCTACAATTTGTTTTCGACAAATTTTTTTCTGGAATCAATTTTACAAACGTTATTTAAGCATGAATCGGAACATGTAATTAAAATTACTTTTTTATCAGTTTATATTATTTTTTTGTTTTATCATAGTAATTTATGAATTTTTATCAACAATAATAATATATAATGGTATTTAAATTGATAATCAATGAAATTTTTTTAATCTCTATAAGAATGTTATTAACTATTGTATAAAGAATTAAAAAAAAATATTATTTCGATTTTTTTTTTAATAAATTTTTCATGGGTCAAAAGTACCCAAATATGAGATTTTTTGAACATTTAAAAATTTATATCTCTAAAAATATTAACTTTATCGTAAAAAGTCATGAGACCTTTTTTATTTGTATTTCAATAAGAAATATAAAAAAAAATTGTCCGGTTGAAAAATAACAATTCCTTGCAATTGTTTAAACAATTTCGGTTTAAACAATATGGCACGGGGTTGCCCCATGGCAACATGCATTTGTATCATCAGTAGGGCAATTTGAAGAGTATCGCATAAAAAAATTGAGGTGGAATAGTTTTCGGTACTCATGCGCCGATTCCTCCTAGTCTATAAGGAAAGTATGAAAAAGTCATCATAACAGCAATAACGATTTTTTATTCAATACTGGACAAAAGAGGTAACAAAGTAAACTCAAATAATTTAAAAAAACGTAAATTCACAGGAGATGTTCGAACAATATCCCATTTTGAGCTATTTTCGGAAATCAATTGAAGTTGATCTTGTAATAGAGCGAAAAACTTCTCTAATTCTATTCTTTATATCTTCTGGTGTCGTATATATATATATATATATATATATATATATATATATTGTTATGTTATGTTATGCCAGTTGTAAATTTTAAAAGACAAAAAAGCCACAAAAAGAATAAATAATAAATATTAATAATTTAATGTTTTAAAAATTTTAAAATTTTAATGTCAAAGTACCATAAAACAGTCAATTATATACACTATCAAAATTATCATAACTCATAATTGCTCAAAAGACAACTTAAAGTCAAGATTTACAAAATTATCATGAATAAAAAGTAATCAACACATTTATAAACTTGAATCACTCTGTACATGAAATTGTAGCAAACTAAAAGTTAGCCAATGAGAGAAGAGCAAACGTCTTTATGAAAGATAGCCAATCAGAGAAGAGATGATCAAATGAAAAGTTGGAAATTGTGAGAGAATGGCAAAGAGTAGGTATCATAAGCAATTATTATTCAAACTTGTAATTAATGATAAGAATGGGAATTCAATTATGTGTATAAATTGTGCAACATTAATATAAACAGTGCAAAGTGACTATTTGGTGCGCGAATTCGAAATTTCAAATGGAACAACAACAAGGGCAAGATGTTGCGAAGCGACGAGAAAAAGCTTCGAGAGAGATCGAAAATATTTTACAAAGCGGAAGCACGCACAAAATTTCACTAAAAGAAAAATGGAATAATTCCATCATTTGCTTAACAGAACAAGATTACCTTGATGATATCGTATATCCACGATTCCAAAAGTTGAGTCCCGCATCGATACGTTCCTGACACATGGTTTTTGCAGTCCTAACGAAGGCTGGAGAGAGGAGACTTCCTGTTTTTTATGGTATAGTTGTGAACACCAACAGTTCCAACCAGGTATAAAATTTTTAATAGTGCTTTCCCGGACCTGAACTATTTCACAAATAACATTTTTCACATTCGATTAACTCTATATCACTTTTTATGAACAATAACAGAAAATTACTCTCACAGAAAAAGTGAGGTTCTGTTTATCTATCCATGATATGCATTTTATGATTATCCGTGAATAATTGTTTGATTCACTCTAGCATAAGTTATTTCTCGTAGGCCAGGTATTTTTAAGTCTTCCTGAATAAAGGAGATAATTGTTTTTTTATATTTGGTTTGTTTATTTTCTCACAATGATCAACTTACATAACTAAGATCATTCAATAAACTGAAGTTAGCCACCAGTGGCCAAATTCCTTTGAACCGACTATATGAGATAAGGGCGTACCAACTGTTGTTAGCTGTGGCGAAGAAAATAATAATTGTTGGTAGCGTGACGAGAGAACAGTGACGTTCGCTGACAATTATTATTACAGGGTCGGAAATATCTATTTATACCATATAAATTTGGCTCTCAAAGAATACCAAAAATCATTAGCAATCAATATAAGAAAATTTGATTTTTCAATTTATCAAAACATTACAATTATATATATATATATATATATATATATATTGTGTGTGTGTGTTCGGATAGCCAAAGTAGCACACAGAGGTCATAATTCGGTTGTACAGACGTCTATTAGACATTTCGCAAAAGTCCATGACTTATGTCTTGTAATATGCTGAGACGTCGCTATGTATGCCAATACGACAAAAAGGCACACTCTTGCGACGTCACATCGACGTTATAAAGTAGTGGTAATGACTTGCCAATATAGACTTATATAAGCCAGTCGCAAAAGGGTCGTTCTGTGGTCTTAGTGTAGTCATTATATCATTATGCATGAAGGTCATAATCATTCTAATATAGTATTACAATATGTAAACCATATCAAAATATTTTATATAATATCAATATAATATATAAGTCAGCCTTCCTTACATGTTCATGATACTCTGTGACCGTGATAGTTATCGAGATAAAAATGATTTTCATTTATGTGTCCTTAAAAATTATATTTAAATATAAGTAATTGATGAAAGCAAAAGAGGGAAGAGATTTCCAACAAAAGTCTCAATCTGCCTACTCCTAGGCTATAGTCACTGAGGTAGGGATGTGATTTTCCATAGGTCTCAATCTGCCTACTCCTCAGGTGTTGTCATTAGGGAATAAAATTATTTCCAACCGAGGTCTCAATCTGCCTTGTCCTAGGTTGTAGTCACTTAGGTGGGGTTCAGGATTTTGTAACTCGTCACTGGGGTCTCAATCTGCCTACTCCCCAGGTTTCGCCACTAGCTTTCTCTAAGGTCTCTGAATCTTCCTATTCCTCCGAGGAAACTGAGGATCAGAGGGTGGATGATGGAGTATTTAACCTAGGTAAATTCAGTAGAGCGGAACTTTGGGCACGGCTTGGGTTGGCAGTAAGCCGAGAGAGTAGATGTTCCCAAGTATTGGATAGTCTGCGTCCATCATCGCGTTTGTTGAGGCAGTTCGGGCGCTTCTCGATCTCAAGGGCTTCACGAATGACCCTCGTTTGCAGTGTTCTCTCAGTGGCAATGGTCTTGGTGTGGTCGATATCCATTATGTGGCCTGTCTCTTCATAGTGCTTGGAGATTGCCGAAGAAGGGTCTAAGTGTCGGACAGCAAGTTGATGTTCGTTAACTCGACTGGTGACTCGCCTGTTAGTCCTATATATGTCCTAGGGCATTCGGAATATAGTATTTTAGTATTCCTTGAGACTCATTAGGTATGTTATCTTTAGGAGACCTGAGTAAATCAGAGATTCTATTATTTACTGTGAAAATTGTTTTAATGTCGCGTTTCCCTAACATTCTGCCAGTTTTGATAAAAAAAAATCTAGACGCGGTTCAACCCGAACTTTCAATATTCATATATTTATATATATGTTATAATAATCTCATTCTTTCAATGTTTTTTCATTGTTATGACCTCTATGTCGGAATTCCGACTTATAAGTCGGAAATCCGAGATACAAGTCGGAATCCCGACTTATAAGTCGGAATTCCGACATGCAAGTCGGAATTCCGACTAACAAGTCGGAATTCCGAGATACAAGTCGGAATTCCGACTTACAAGTCGGAATTCCGAGATACAAGTCGGAATTCCGACTTACAAGTCGGAATTCCGAGATACAAGTCGGAATTCCGAGATACAAGTCGGAATTCCGACTTGTAAGTCGGAATTGTAAAATAAAAAAAAGTGTGGCACTTCTACGCCTTCGTAGATATGTCATACAATGGTATTTTAATTTAATGATTTCGAGTTTCAACTGTTCAACTTGTAGCGAATTCATAGTTTTCATTTTTAAGGTATGTGAACTTTCAGAGTCTGAATATTTAGACAAACCGTCGACCTGAAATTGTGTTGTTGTTGTACCCGTCCTTCAACCCAAGATTATTTTTGGAAAGCATATTTTCAATGAAAAAAATCCAGATATCAGGGGAATTTGATGATAGAAATGGATTCAATTCTGGTCATCCTGGAACACGAAGTGTCCAGAAACTGATATCAAACTGTAGGCATGCCAATTCTCGAGTTAAGCAGATATGTGAAATCACGTGAAAACTTGTGAACCTAAAAGATCTGAAAAAAATGTGCATTGAGAATTGAATTATTCATATGCCTCACACTCATATAGATTGATTGGTATTGATTGACCTTCTCAGATTGTGGAAATTATGAGAAATCCATGACGAAGAACATTATAACTGAAGAAATATGAGTGTTTGTTCCAACCCGATCTCAGTTATATTTCCACCATCGAAGAGAATAAACCAAGGATATTGATGGAAATTTACTTTTGGTGGTGTCGTCAGACCGTCCGATGCTAACGGAAGTTCCAATGAAACTGCCACTGGGAAATTTATCCGGTTGAGATTTAATTAATTGTAAATTGTATGTAATGATGATGAACATCTGCCATTTACTATTATTTGCACCTGAGTTACTCCATGATATCCGGTTATGGATATATATGCCCAATAAATGTTTCTCTGTTTTTTCTCCTTCTGTAAAAATAGGTATTTCAGAGGGATTCTGGAAACCATTGAAGATTTTTCCAATATTTTCTTTGCTGATTTTCTGAAACATGTAATTTGTCCATGATAAAACTCAACTGTCGAATTTTTGAGAAAAAACTAGAACAATCAAACTTCATAATAAACATGTTATAAACAAAAGTATTGAAATTGAAGATCATGAAGACCATGTACGCATTACAAGCCAAACGTGTGAAGTACACCAGAAACATATCAAAAATACCATTTCCTTTCGTCAGAGATGAAATTCAGTTATTTGTAGCATCATGCATAAATACAAGAGTTCCATCATTGTGAAATACATTCTGTAATATGTCGACTTATTGTTGTTAATGTGAATGTATACCTATAATTATTCCACAGTTTTATTAATCAAATTAATTTTACACTCAGTGTGTGTAAAGATTTACCAATATTCATGAATCAGTCATCCAGTTTCGTTGAATGATACGTGATCATTAAAAAAATATTTCATTATTGTTTTATTTACTTAATTAATAGAATTTCAGATATTTGTACAAGAGTATGCATAATTATTTGACTTATATAATTATAACACTTCCATACATTGATTTGGAATGATACTTGTTTATCCTTATGGTTTTAGATTGTTAAATTATTAATATATAGTGTTGAAAAATGAATGAATTTAGTTTATAACTTGTTTGTTGATTATTTCATATGAACATTTTTGATCATCATAAATCCCTCTTTGTAATTGATAGATTCTTGAAAACTCGGTTCTTCTATACAGGGACTTCAGAAAATTGGTATAATTTACTGTCAGTTGTATAACATTATTTTACAAGTTGTATTACATTATTTGGAACTAGTATTTAGTATTAAGGAAGTACTGAAGTTGTATGGATTGGAATATCATACCATACAGTGTGTTTATTTGTTGTAACGAAGTAAGTTTTTTATTAATATAGTTTGTTTGGATTTATAAGTGCTTCAATTATTTGCACAGTATCCTTAACTAGATTGGCGAGGTACACAATTCGAACGATTCCAGCTCTCTAAATAACTATAACATCTATATACTGGGAGGACGATTCTTATCTACCGCTCGATAAAATCTCAGTGAGTTTTATAAATTATTATACCTAGTATAGCCCTTCATAAACTTGGTAACATCCTAACCAACTAAACTAAAGTGTGGGGTTTTTATTTCAACAACACACTGCATTGGGTCGTTTATTACGATTCCTCATCGAACCCGGGATGTTTCTACCTGCTCTATCAAACTTCGCTTTCTTTCTTCTTGTCTACGGATGTATATAATGAAATATTCTATCAAAATCCACAACCGACGCAAATGGCATCTGTATCCACCACGTTGGAGTTGAATTCCAACGGAACCAACCCTGATTTTTGGCATGTTGTTGGAGACTTTCACAATATGAGAATACTGTATATTTGTCCATGTCAGAAAAACCTAGTGGTAGGAATGTTAATGGAATACTACTAACCAGATAAAGTTTCTCATTAGTTTCAGGAGTAGAGTAGTCTCTGATAGTCGAGGAATATCCCGAAATGAAAAAAAATCCAAATCGAAAATGCAGATTCAGAATATTTTTTGTGTACCAATCATGGTAAGATAATTATTTCTGTCAGAATAAACCAAAAACGTGTTTGAATTTTATTCCGTACTTGATTTCTTTGAAACAAAAATCATTACATCAGTAATATGATGAGTTTGAAAATTAATGATGCAAAAAATAACAGATGATCCAACCATAGATCGAGAGAGACATTTCGAAGAAGCAACCACATTCGGAGAGTACCTAACAAAACTTAGGAGCGAGATAATATTAACGATTCGGAAAGAACAAAACTAATACCTAACATACACAAGGCTAAAATTGAAAAAGGATCAGAAGTACACAACATATCACCAGACATTATGAAAGATATGGGTGAAGAAGGGAAAGCTTGTTAAAGAAATCGAAAGAGAATGTAATGGAGTGTGTGAAGAATATGGAAAGAACGAAAATCGATACGATGATAGCGTATCAATGGAAGTATTTGCCAGATCGTTGGTAATATACGACACTAGGGGAATCAAATAGAATGAATGCATTAAATAAAAACACGGTTCTCAGGGAAGGAACTTCTGAGCTAATCAAAGGAGGAATAGTCAGAAAAGTAGTTAGAGCGACCATAATTTGTAGCAGCGGACCGACTTTACTGTGATAAATAAGTTTTATGGCAACGAGAATCATATAACTCATAGATAATTAATTACAATATAACGACAGAGCCTATAAATTGAATCCATAACCGAGAAAATATTGAAAAATCAAAATATACGAAACCTGAATCATGGCAAAAAATGTAGCAAATGGACCCAAGAGAACATGGGCAAACATATCTGTATCTACTGGTAGTTAACTTCCGTGGGAGTCAACCATGCGCTAATGGGTTTTGATTTTTGGGAGAGTTTTTCAATATAAAAATACAAACAAGCAAACTCTTTCAATGTCAAACAATATACTTCAATATTCGTGTAATGAGATGATCCATGGATGGAATACAATTACCTAAATATGGGATTTAATATGAGAGTTTTGTGTTCCTCTGATGAGAGAACAATTTTCTGTA
Organism: Gonioctena quinquepunctata; assembly: GCA_018342105.1. Taxonomy (NCBI): domain Eukaryota; kingdom Metazoa; phylum Arthropoda; class Insecta; order Coleoptera; family Chrysomelidae; genus Gonioctena; species Gonioctena quinquepunctata. The sequence continues at coordinate 357,983 of JAFIRS010001304.1, forward strand.
ACGGAATAAAATAATTCTAGATTCAGATAATTGATTCGTGTACCAATCATGTTCAGGTTTCAGTTCTACAAGAAATGAACCAAAATACATGATTGGATTTTACTTTGGCAGAGTACAAAGATTTTTCCACGTCCACAAAAAATCCCTTCTCAACTGCCAGAACATTTAAAATGAATTGAGTAGAAATCAAACTCACCATCAACGTTCGATATAAAATGGCATCATCTATAGTATTGAGTTCTCATCCAGTATCAATCTATATATGTCCTTTTGCACAGTCAGCATTGCTGGAATAAAATGATACATCATCCTACACTATTCCGGGTCATTTGAAAAACCTGAAAAAAATGTCGTCAACATGTCAGTAAAATTATAAATCAACCGTAGGTCGAGATTTGATTACAAGATGATGATATTTAATATATTTTTACAGAGTTGGGGAAGTTCTGTTTTTCAAAACCTAGTCGTACAGGCTTTTCCTCGACCTGCGATTTCCCTTCTCTTGCTCGACATTGTTTTGGAGCTGAAACAACAGTATGAACAACAAAAATACGTTGATGAGAAAATGTAACAAGTCAAAATAGAATCAAAATACAGAGACTGGTTTGGGGTTGAAAACTGGCAGAGCTATCGTCATCCTCAAATCCTTCTTTGGCAGAAATACAGTAGAACTTATATACAACAAAACTGAATATACTCAAACGAATCGAAATGTTGACCACATGCATTTAATTTCTTATTGCCTGTAAATCTTATAATTTTTGAACTGCAAATTGAATTGCTTGGTTCTATTGAAATATAGTTAATATTCGATCAAATCGAATTTGGACAACAAACCACCTATCTAGAGCCACTTCTGGCATACAATTCTCCACCAAAAATTCGCACAAATATTTATATATTTTGGGTATTCGAAGGATATAATCGTTTCTATTGCATTGAAATGAAATATTTCAGCAGATTAAAATAACGAGGAAAAAGGCAGAACGCAGCTGATAGTAGTTTGTGTAACAAGTCCGCGAAATGAGGCTTTAGCGGACGAATCGAGATGATACGGACGAGGCTCCAGTCGAGTACGTGATATGGAGATGAAGTCCGTTTTACTTGCCGTTTAAACTGTATTGTTAAAGTATACTATTGAGTTGTGTATCAAACTGGAATAAAAAAGAAATAATTAGTTGTACAGGAGTTTCACTAAACGGGCCCCAGATTCGTAACAATTGCCGTCAGAAGTGTGGATTTTCAGTGACTATTCCTGAACAATTAATGGTGAACGGTGAAAGAAAAGGCAGTGGCACATATGGTCGATTTGAGGGGACGTACTTTCGCAATGTTACAGACCATCACAGAAGAACAAAATCGCAAGTATGAAGATCTTATTGCTGCTTTAGAATTGAGATATGGCATAGCTGAAGTGCAGAAATCGGATGGAAGTCTGCAGGAGTTTGAAGCAGATATGCAAAGACTTGCCTCCGACGATTTCGGAGAACAGTTGACAGTGCAGATTTTTATTTATGTATTGAGGAACATTAAAATACAAAGGACCCTCAGATGTGTGAAATTAATATAAAAAAATATTTGTTATTTTTTCATTACTTCACATAATGTTTCACATTTATAACTAATTCCTGATATTTTTTCTGTTAATCTGGAGGTATATACTATACCCAGAAAGGCATATCGATTCAATGCTGAAAAATCCCATATCACAAAAAAATTTGCTTTTAGTGTGGTTTTTTGAATTATTTTAAATTAGTAACATATAGTTTCCCTAATGTTTTTTATTTGCATGACTTGGAGAATGAGTGAGGACTGCACTTGGAGTGTAGTGCAGTTTACGGATGACCATACAGTGGAGGCTGTGCCAACTGCCTGGATCCAAGGTGATCGGTGCCACTGGCCTTCTTTTCCCCGGACAAAATGATTAATGCAATCAGAAAATCTGAACCACTCAATACATGTTGGGCTTCCCACCCAATAAAAATATTTAGAAATGCTACTTTCAGTGTTTAGTTATATTCTCATAAACTCGATAGAATGAACCGAAGAGTTCAGTGGGTACTTATTTCAGGCATTGTCTTAGAACTTCCTGATGCCGAGAAAGTTCCAGCAAAGTGCCATTGTTTATTTGTCTGGATTTTCTTTCAATTCTATGAATTATTGAAAACTTACCTGATTATTTCTGAAAAATCCATAATAATCCACTGGAATATAATAAATTATTGAAAATGGATACGATTCATCAGCTGAAATCATCTTTTAGTCGAGTTTCTTTCAATTCTATGAATTATTGAAAACTTACCTGAATATCAAAATAACTCCCATGAAGTCTGGTCATAAATATAAGACCGATATTATCATGGATATAATTGTGTAAGCTTCCTCACCGGTTCCTTCAGTCTGTGAAAATGAGTGCTGAAAAGTGATTTATGGAATCATACAACATATTTTCAATATTGATAAAAAAATGATTCTTGCTAGCAAAAAATTGAGTTGGAGGACAGGTACGAGAAAACACGCATTTTAATGCCGACCTTTAGTCCTTTTCATCTAGACTTCCCCAGTAATGCAATGGGAAAGAGCATACTGGTATAGTTTGAAATTTCGCAACTCTTTAGAAAAATGATTCGGAACAAATATCAAATTGAAATTTAAAAAAGAAAAATTAAATATAAAACGAGAAAACCATCTGCAAAGTAAATGGAAGTTAATTAAATTTAAGAAGTCATATGTATCGAATACAAAGTGTATCGTGTGAAAATAGTGTAAGCATGTAATTTTTGAAGTTATTTCGATTTATGGAAGTAGATGTACATTGAGTAAGACTTTTTAGTATTATATAAGAGAAGTGAAATAAAATTAATCCTCATTCTTGCTTGTTCCCATCAGTGTTTAGTTATATTCTATAACTATTTATAGGTAATTAATAGTTCAGTGGTACTTATTTCAGGCATTGTCTTAAGAACTTCCTGATGCCGAAGAAAGTTCCAGCAAAAGTGCCATTGTTTATTTGTCGGATTATTTCTGAAAAATCCTATAATAATCCACTGGAATATAATAATTATTGAAAATGGATACGATTCATCAGCTGAAATGCATCATTTTAGTCGAGTTTTCTTTCAATTCTATGAATTATTGAAAACTTACCTGAATATCAAAATAACTCCCATGGAGTCTGGTCATAAATATAAGACCGATATTATCATGGAAAATAATTGTGTAAGCTTCCTCACCGGTTCCTTAAATCTGTGAAAATGAGTGCTGAAAAGTGATTTATAAAATCATACAACATATTCTCAATATTGATTATAAAATGATTCTTGCAAAAAAATTAGTTGGAGGACAGGGAAGAGAAAACATCGCAATTTAATGCCGACCTTTCATCTTCATCATTAGACTTCCCCAGTAATGAAATAGGAAGAGCATACTGGGTATATTTTGAAATTCCGTAATCTTTGTGAGAAAAACACTGGATTCGGAACAAATATCAGAATTGAAATTTAAAAAGAAAAATTAAATATAAAACGAGAAAACTATCTGTGCAAATAGTAAATAGGGAAGGTTTTTTTCAACAAAAAATAAAACGAACCACCAAAAGTTCCTTCTGCGAATCGACTGACAGAAATTAATCACGAAATCTGGATGTATCGAAGTACAAAGGGTATCGTGATGAAAATAATGTGAGCATGTAAATTTTTGAAGTTATTACGATTTATGGAAGTGGATGTATATTGATTAAAGACTTCAGTATTATATAAGAGAAGTGAAATCAAAATTAATCCCAATTCCCGTTGTTCCCATCAGTGTTTATTATATTCTCATAAACTCGAGAGAATAACCGGATTGTCAAGAAATTAAAGTTCCAGCAAAACTGCCATTGGTTTATTTGTCTGGATTATTTCTGAAAAATCCTACTAATAATCCACTGGAATATAATAAATTATTGAAAATGGATACGATTCATCAGCTGAGTTACATCATTTTAGTCGAGTTTTCTTTCAATTCTATGAATTATTGAAAACTTACCTGAATATCAAAATAACTCCCATGAAGTCTGGTCATAAATATAAGACTGATATTATCATGGATATAATTGTGTAAGCTTCCTCATCGGTTCCTTCAGTCTGTGAAAATGAGTGCTGAAAAGTGATTCATGGAATCATACAACATATTTTCAATATTGATAATAAAATGATTCTTGCAAAAAATTAGTTGAGGACAGGGAAGAAAACATCCAATTTAATGCCGACCTTTCATCTTCATCATTAGACTTCCCCAGTAATGAAATAGGGAAAGCATACTGGGTATATTTTGAAATTTCGTAACTTTTGTAGAAAAACACTGGATTCGGAACAAATATCAGAATTGAAATTTAAAAAAAAAAATAAATATAAAACGAGAAAACTATCTGTGTAAATAGAAAGAAATGTTTTTTTCAACAAATAATAAAACGAACCACCAAAAGTTTCTTCTGCGAATCGAATGACAGAAATTAATCCCGAATTCTTGATGTATCGAAGTACAAAGGGTATCGTGATGAAAATAATGTAAGCATGTACATTTTTGAAGTTATTTCGATTTATGGAAGTAGATGTAAATTGAGTAAAGACTTTTTTAGTATTATATAAGAGAAGTGAAATGAAAATTAATCCTAATTCTTGCTTGTTCCCATCAGTGTTAGTTATATTCTCATAAACTCGAGAGAATGAACCAAAAAGTTCAGTGGGTACTTATTTTAGGCATTGTCTTAAGAACTTCCTGATGCCGAAGAAAGTTCCAGCAAAAGTGCCATTGGTTTATTTGTCTGGATTATTCCTGAAAAATCCTACTATAATCCACTGGAATATAATAAATTATTGAAAATGGATACGATTCATCAGCTGAGTTGCATCATTTAGTCGAGATTTCTTTCAATTCTATGAGTTATTGGAAAAAAAACTCACACTTACCTCAATATCAAAATCACTCCCAAGAAGTCCCGCCATAAATGTAAGACTGATATTAATCATGGATAAAACTGTGTACGCTTCTTCACAGGTTCGGTCTGTGAAAATGAGGGTTGAAAAGTGATTTATGGAATCAAACAATATATTTTCGAAATTGATAAAAAATTGTTCTTGCAAAATTATGGGTTGTAGGACAGGTACAATCGTTTTTACACTCAAACTTCCCAGGAATGCAATGGGAAAGGCACACTGGGCCCTAGTTTGAAATGTCCAATTATCTAGAATGAAAATCGATTAATTATAAACAGGTAAAATGAGTATGAAACGAGGGATCCATTATGTAAAAAGTAAATTGTTTTTTTTCATACAAAGTTTTTACAATTTTTACAAGCTTTTATTATTATTAACATTAAGAGTGGTTTCGGATCCCACTATAAAAGGTAAGGTCCCCGTGATCTTAACTCGTACAAGTTTTCATTAACTTCTGAGGGTTGGTCAAACAACTAAAAAGCGGTAAAACAATTTTACAAAATTAACACGCCTTTATTAGCTTCACTCGTAACTAACAATTTAATCAAATCTTACAAGTTAAATTTGACACACTTCTAGTTGTCCGATTAACGTGAAATTTGGCAGGTGTACATAATTCCCGTGACAATGCATTATGGAAGTTTTGTTAGAGAAAAATACAAAATGGCGGCTCCAAAATGGCGGACGAGATTTGTGTTTATAGTCCGATTCGATTCAAAATTGGTATGTTAGGGTTTTCAGGGTCAAATATTTAGTTTTTTTTGTCAAATTCACAAATTTAAGACGGCGTCTCCAAAATGGTTGACGATCTCTGTGATTATGGTCCGATTCTATTCAAAATTGGCATGTGGAGGATATCGGGGACGGAGATTATGAATTATTTGTCAAAATTCATGAATTCAAGATAACGGACGAGTTTTGTAATCATGGCTTTTATTCCAATATATTGCACTTGGTGCCGAGGGTCTGATGATGGTAGCAAGATGGACTAAAAAGTTAAAAATAGAATTATAGTTTGAAAAAACTAAAAAAATACGCATATATGGACTGAAAAGTTTAAAATAATAAGAATAGAGTAATTGACCAAAAAAGCGTGTGGGGCGCTCTTCACTCACTTTTCATAATGATATTAAGATAACTGATATCAAGCACCTCGCGCTTTTTTACATAAAATAAAAATTTTTTGGTCAATGACTTTATTCTTATTATTTTCATTTTTTCAATCCTTATTGCCATATGCCATTTCTTAAGTTGCAATGTTCGTCTGTAAGTTGTCCGTTTCAAATCTTGCAAGTAAATTTTGACCAACTTCTAGTTGTCCGATTAACGTGAATTTTGGCAGGTATTCATAATTCCGGTGACAATGCATTATAACATTTTTGTTAGAGAAAAAAAATGGCGGCTCCAAGATGGCGGACGAGATTTGTGTTTATGGTCCGATCTATTCAAAATTGGTATGTGAGAGTTTTCGAGGTCGGAGATTATGAATTTTTTGTCAAAATTCATAAATTTCGAAATGGCGGCTCCAAGATGGCAGACGAGTTTTTTAATTATGGTCCGATTCTATTCAAAATTGGTATTTGAGGGTTTTTAGGATCGGACGTTGTGAATTTATTGTCAAAATTGTGGACGAATTCTGTGATTATGGGCCGTTTCTATTCAGAATTGGTATGTCAGGGTTTTGAGGTCGGAGATTATGAATTTAGTCGCAGATTATCGATTTTTTGTCAAAATTCATAAATTGAAGATGGCACCTCCAGGATGGCGGATGAGTTAATCTTTAGATGGTTTTCTCATTGAAGAACTAGATAGCTCAAAATGTACAGGAAACAGGCTTCATAATAACGATGCTTCAACAAAAATGCATAGATTAAGGCGTACTAATTGAAAAACACAAAGTATAATGAATAATAAAGAAACTTTTTTAAAAACAAGCTTTTATTCAAATGCCCTAAAAAGTACTTGCTTTGGATGTGTGACGTAGGTTATTTCGTGAGTTACAGATTCAAAAGCTTTTCGCCTTTGTATTCGAACTATAACTTGGCGCAACAAGCTCTTGAATCCTCACGAAATAACCTACGTCACACATCCAAAGCAATTATTTTTTACTTTTTAGGGCATTTGGATAAAAGGTTGTCTTTAAAAAGGTTTTTTTTTATGATCCATTGATGTTGACAAATTGTGTGGATTCTGGTTCGAGTTTGTTTTCATCAAAAAACAAATTAATATTATATCGATATGTCATACAATGGTATTTTAATTTAATGATTTCGAGTTTCAACTGTTCAACTTGTAGCCAATTCATAGTTTTCATTTTAAGGTATATGGGTCTGAATACTTAGACAAAACGTCAACCTGAAATTGTATTGTTGTTGTCCCGTCCTTCAACCAAGATTATTTTTGAGAGTTATTTTCAATGAAAAAAATCCAGATATCAGGGGAATTTGATGATAGAAATGGATAAATTCTGGTCATCCTGGAACACGAAGTGTCCAGAAACTGATATCAAACTGTAGGCATGCCAATTCTCGAGTTAAGCAGATATGTGAAATCACGTAAAAACTTGTGAACCTAAAAGATCTAAAAAAAATGTGCTTAAAATTATTCATATGCCTTACACTCATATAGATTGATTGGTATTGATTGACCTTCTCAGATTGTGGAAATTATGAGAAATCCATGACGAAGAACATTATAACTGAAGAAATATGAGTGTTTGTTCCAACCCGATCTCAGTTATATTTCCACCATCGAAGAGAATAAACCAAGGATATTGATGGAAATTTACTTTTGGCGGTGTCGTCAGACCTCCCGATGCTGAAGAAAGTTCCAATGAAACTGCCACTGGGAAAAATTTATTCGGTTTAGATTTAATTAATTGTAAATTGTATGTAATGATGACGAACATTGCCATTCACTATTATTTGCACCTGAGTTACTCACTCCATGATATCCGGTTATGGATATATATGCCCAAATTTTTTTCTCCATCTGTAAAAATAGGTATTTCAGAGGGATTCTGGAATCCATTGAAGATTTTTCCAATATTTTCTTTGCTGATTTTCTGAAACTTATAATTTGTCAATGATAAAATTCAACTGTCGAATTTTTGAGAAAAAACTACAACAATCAAACTCCATAATGAACATGTTATGAACAAAAGTATTGAAATATATTAATTTATCTGTCCCCCCTACGGTGGTACAAATTCGTTTTAATTTCTTTCCCAATTCCTTTTGTGTTCTTGGATATTCCTGCGAAGGAATTATCAACGAACACGTATCCTCAAGAAAGATATAGACCGAAATGAAATATATTTACAAAATTTAATTACCCCGGCCCCCGTGGTACAAATTCGATTATATAATTTTTTCAATTCGTTCCATGTTCCTGGATATTCCTGTGTAGGATCTATCAACGACCACGTACCCCCAAGGAAGATATGGACCGAAATAGAATAAATGTACGGAATTTAATTCCCCCTGTCCCCCCTGGTGGTACAAATTCGATTTTTTTTTCCAATTCCATCTGTGTATGTGGATATTCCTGTGGAGGAATTATCAACGAACACGTACCCTCAGGAAAGATATAGACCGAAAATAAATTTACGGAATTTAGTTTCCCTGTCCCCTGCGGTGATACAAATAAATTTTAATGTTGCGTTTCGATCATCCAATTGTTATAGATTGTTTCCGTTTGGAATCATTGACGAACAAAAATTCGAAACCGATATTTAAATTAAAATTGAAAACTTCCCGCCACGGTTTTCTAAATTTAATGCTCTGTCTTCCTATGCAAGTACAAATTATAGTTTTTTTCGATTTCTGTGAAAATGATTCTTGTCTAGGGAAAAAATAAGTTGGAGGCCAGGAACGAGAAAACATCGCAATTTGATGCCGACCTTTCGTCTTCATCATCAGACTTCCCCAGTAATGCAATAGATAGAGCATACTGGGTGAAGTTTGAAATTTCGCAAGTCTTTGTGAAAAAAACAATGGATTCGGAACAAATATCAGAATTAAAATTGAAAAAAAAAACAACTATAAAACGAGAAAACTATCTGTGCAAATAGTAAATACAAAATGTTTTCTTCAACAAAAAAACAAACCACCAAAAGTTTCTTCTGCGAATCGAATGACAAAAATTCATCCCGAATTCTTGATGTATCGAAGTACAAAGTGTATCGTGATGAAAATAGTGTGAGCATGTAAATTTTTGAAGTTATTTCGATTTATGGAAGTAGATGTATATTGATTAAAGACTTTAGTATTATATAAGAGAAGTGAAATCAAAATGAATCTTAATTCTTGCTTGTTCCCATCAGTGTTCAGTTATATTCTCATAAACTCGAGAGAATGAACCATACAGTTCAGTGGGTACTTATTTCTGGCATTGTCTTAAGAACTTCCTGATGCCGAAGAAAGTTCCAGCAAAACAGTTAATTGGTTTATTTGTATGGATTATTTCAGAAAAATCCTACTAATAATCTACTGAAATATAATAAATTATTGATATCAAAATACTCCCATGAAGTCTGGTCATAAATATAAGACTGATATTATCATGGATATAATTGTGTACGCTTCCTCACCGGTTCCTTCAGTCTGTGAAAATGAGTGCTGAAAAGTGATTTATGGAATCATACAACATATTTTCAATATTGATAAAAAAATGATTCTTGCAAAAAATTAGTTGCAGGACAGGTACGAGAAAACATCGCAATTTAATGCCGACTTTCGTCTTCATCATCAGACTTCCCAGTAATTTGAATTTTCTTGCAAAAACACAAACAAAACAAAAGTTTCTTTGCTAAAGAAAACTTGGCAAATAGTAATGGAAATTTTTCTTCAAAAAAAAAAAACAAATCGCATGACAAAAGATTCATCCCGAATTCTTGATATACAAAGTTTACAATTTTATGTACGAAGTACAAAGGTATCGTGATGAAAATAGTGTGAGCATGTACATTTTTGAAGTTATTTCGATTTATGGAAGTAGATGTATATTGAGTAAAGACTTTTTTAGTATTATATAGGTAAGAGAAGTGAAATCAAAATTAATCCTAATTCTTGCTTGTTCCCATCAGTGTTTAGTTATATTCTCATAAACTCGAGAGAAAATGAACCAAAGAGTTCAGTGGGTACTCATTTTGGGCATTGTCTTAAAAACCTCCTGATGCCGAAGAAAGTTCCAGCAAAACTGCCATTGGCTTATTTGTCTGGCTTATTTCTGAAAAATCCTACTGATAATCCACTGGAATATAATGAATTATTGAAAATGGATACGATTATCACTGAGTTATCATTTAGTCGATTTCTTTCAATTCTATGAATTATTGAAAACTTACCTGAATACAAAATACTCCCATGAAGTCTGGTCATAAAAATAGACTGATATTATCATGGATATAATTGTGTACGCTTCCTCACCGGTCCCTTCAGTCTGTGAAAATGAGTGCTGAAAAGTGATTTATGGAATCAAACAACATATTTTCATTATTGATACAAAAATGACTCTTGCAAAAAAATTAGTTGGAGGACAGGTACGAGAAAACATCGCAATTTAATGCCGACCTTTCGTCTTCATCATTAGACTTCCCCAGTAATGCAATAGGAAGAGCATACTGGGTATAGTTTGAAATTTCGCAACTCTTTGTAAGAAAAACAATGGATTCGGAACAAATATCAGAATTGAAATTTAAAAAATTAAAAAATAAAATAAAACGAGAAAACTATTTGTGCAAATAGTAAATAGGAAATTTTTTCTTCAACAAAAAATAAAACAAACCACCAAGTTCCTTCTGCGAATCGAATGATGAAAATTCATCCTGAATTCTTGATGTATCGAAGTACAAAGTGTATCGTGATGGAAATAGTGTAAGCATGTAAATTTTTTAAGTTATTTCGATTTATGGAAGTAGATGTATATTGAGTAAATCAAGATTAATCCTAATTTTTGTTTGTTCCCATCAGTGTTCAGTTATATTCTCATAATCTCGAGAGAATAGACCGAAGAGTTCAGTGGGTACTTATTTCAGGCATTGTCTTAAGAACTTCCTGATGCCGAAGAAAGTTCCAGCAAAAGTGCCATTGGTTTATTTGTCTGGATTATTTGAAAAATCCTATAATAATCTTCTGAATATAATAAATTATTGAAAATGGATTCGATCATCAAAATTTTTTTTTTTCCCAATATTAAAATAACTCCCATGGTCATAAATAAAGACTGATATTATATGGATATAATTGTGTAAGCTTCCTCACCGGTTCCTTCAGTCTGTGAAAATGAGTGCTGAAAAGTGATTTATGGAATCATACAACATATTTTCAATATTCATAAAAAAATTATTCTTGCAAAAAAATTAGTTGGAGGACAGGTACGAGAAAACATCGCAATTTAATGCCGACCTTTCGTCTTCATCATCAGACTTCCCCAGTAATGCAATAGGAAGAGCATACTGGGTATAGTTTGAAATTTCGCAACTCTTTGTAAGAAAAACAATGGATTCGAAACAAATATCAGAATTGAAATTTAAAAAGAAAAATAAAATAAAACGAGAAAACTATTGTGCAAACAGTAAATGGGAATTTTTCTTCAACAAAAATAAAACAAACCACTAAAAGTTTCTTCTGCGAATTATGACAAAAATACATATGAATTCTTGATGTATCGAAGTACAGAGTGTATCGTGATGGAAAATAGTGTGAGCATGTAAATTTTTAAGTTATTTCGATTCATGGAAGTAGATGTATATTGAGTAAAGACTTCAGTATTATATAAGAGAAGTGAAATCAAAATGGATCTCAATTCTTTCTTGTTCCCCTCAGTGTTCAGTTATATTCTCATAACTCGAGAGAATGAACCGAAGAGTTCAGTGGGTACTCATTTAGTCATTGTCTAAGAACTTCCTGATGCCGAAGAAAGTCCAGCAAAACTGCCATTGGTTTATGTTCTGGATTATTTCTGAAAAATCCCACTAATAATCCACTGGAATATAATGAATTATTGAAAATGGATACGATTCATCAGCTGAGATGCATCATTTTAGTCGAGTTTTCTTTGAATTCTATGAATTCTTGAAAACCTATCTGAATATCAAAATAGCTTCCATGAAGTCTATCAAAAATATAAGACGGATATTATCATGGATATAAATTTGTACGTTTCCTCACCGGTTCCTTCAGTCTGTGAAAATGAGTGCTGAAAAGTGATTCATGGAATCATACAACATATTTTCAATATTGATGGAAAAAATGATTGTTGCAAAAAAATAAATTGCAGGACAGGTACGAGAAAACATCGCAATTTAATGCCGACCGTCTCATCATTAGACTTCTCCAGTTATGCAATAGGAAGAGCATACTGGGTATAGTTTGAATTTTCGCACACAAAAAAAATAAAACAAACCACCAAAAGTTTCTTCTGCGAATCGAATGACAAAAATTCATCCCGAATTCTTGATGTATCAAAGTACAAAGTGTATCGTGATGAAAATAGTGTGAGCATGTAAATTTTTGAAGTTATTTCGATTTATGGAAGTAGATGTATATTTTTAATCTATTTGAATAAAGTAATATAAAAGAGTTCAGTGGGTACTTTATTCTAGGCATTGTCTTCCTGATGCCAAAGAAAGTCCCAGCAAAACTGCCATTGGTTTATTTGTCTGGATTATTTCTGAAAAATCCTACTAATAATCCTCTGGATATAATAAATTCTTGAAAATAGATACGATTCATCTGCTGAGTTGCTTCATTTTAGTCGAGACTTCTTTCAATTCTATGAGTTATTGGAAAAAAAACTCACACTTACCTCAATATCAAAATCACTCCCAAGAAGTCTCGCCATAAATGTAAGACTGATATTAATCATGGATAAAACTTGTACGCTTCTTCACAGGTTCGGTCTGTGAAAATGAGGGTTGAAAAGTGATTTATGGAATCATACAATATATTTTCGAAATTGATAAAAAATTGGTTCTTGCAGGAATCATGGGTTGTAGGACAGGTACAATCGTTTTTACACCAAGGAATGCAATGGGAAAGGCATACTGGGCCCTAGTTTGAAATGTCCAATTATCTAGAATAAAAAACGATCAATTATAAACAGGTAAAATGAAACGATCCCTCATGTAAAAAGTAAATAGTTTTTTTTTCACAAAAAGTTTTACAATTTTTTCAAGCTTTTATTATTATTAACATTAAGAGTGGTTTCGGATCCCACTATAAAAGTTAGGTCCCCTTTTACAAGTTTTCATTAATTTCTGAGGGTTGGTCAAACAACTAAGAAAGCGGTTGAAAATAATTTTACAAAATTAACACGCTTTTATTAACTTCACTCGTATCTAACAATGTAATCAAATCTTACAAGTTAAATTTGACACACTTCTAGTTGTCCGATTAACGTGAAATTTGGCACGTGCCCATAGTTCCCGTGACAATGCATTACGGAATTCCTGTTAGAGAAAAATACAAAATGGCGGCTCCAAGATGGCGGACGAGATTTGTGTTTATAGTCCGATTCGATTCAAAATCGGTATGTTAGGGTTTTCAGGGTCAAAGATTATGAATTTTTTGTCAAATTCACAAATTTAAGATGGCGTCTCCAAAATGGTGGACGATCTCTGTGATTATGGTCCGATTCTATTCAAAATTGGCATGTGGAGGATTTCGGGGTCAGATTATGAATTATTTGTCAAAATTCATGAATTCAAGATAACGGACGAGTTTTGTAATATGGCTTTATTAAAATATTGCACTTGGTGCCGAGGGTCTGATGATGGTAGCAAGATGGACTAAAAAGTTAAAAATAAAATTAGAGTTTGAAAAAACTAAAAAAATACGCATATATGGCAATAAGGACTAAAAAGTTTGAAATTATAAGAATAGAGTAATTGACCAAAAAAGCGTGGGGCGCTCTTCACTCACTTTTCATAATGATATTAAGATAACTGATATCAAGCACCTCGCGCTTTTTTACATAAAAAAAATTTTTTGGTTAATGGCTTTATTCTTATCATTTTCATTTTTTTAAACCTCATTGCCATATGCCATTTCTTAAGTTGCAATGTTCGTAAGTTCCGTTTCAAATCTTGCAAGTAAATTTTGACCAACTTCTACTTGTCCTATTAACGTGAATTTTGGCAGGTATTCATAATTCCGGTGACAATGCATTATAACATTTTTGTTGGAGAAAGTGCATCGGAAAACGCTAAATATTGTCACAGTGAAAGTTATGCTCTAGAAAGTGTTCAATCAACAAATTCCAGTGAATAATTCTCGCCTCGAAGTTAATAGTGTTCAGGCGAAAGCAACGTCTAGAAAAGTAGTGAAACAAACTCGACTGAAGTGAAGAACCGTAAGTGACATACAGACCGACAGACAAAACGTTTAAAAGTGAATAAAATCTCAGATTGTTTGACAAATTAATTATGTATTGAAATGAACGAGAATTCCTCGGATAAATAAGTGAACCCAAATACGGAATAGAGATAACAAATTCGGAGGTAGTTTATCTCCTGCAAAAGCGATATAATTTGAAACAGCATTTCAGTTGAATAAATATTATTCGATTGAAATTATAGCCTTGTTTTTTATTGTGGTTGGTACTGATGGATTTAAATTATATGTTATTGTATGTAAAAGTTTATTCGTATATAGGATATACCTATTGACGATGATAGCCAAATCGATGAGTGTGTAAACAAGATAACGTTTATAGATATTGAAGTGTGCTCGCTATTTACAAATATAACGGGTGGCCCACGATAGCCAAATGTATGTTTTGAAACTGGTGGCATTTACAAAAACTAATTTTAATAAACCTCAATATTAATACTGATGTGTTTATATGTGTGACGCTTTGATAACCTAAGGTGTATGCTCAGAAACTGAGGAGACCTCACGTACCACCGTTTTATTCTCACCTCTTTTGTGAACTCGACGATAATCCTAGCGCTCAGGATTGTTGAACGAACGTAGAATTAATCCATCAAGTCAGGTGAAAGTGTGAGTTGCCACCCTTGCTTCTATAGGTCTATCGGTTCCTTAGTGGAAAACTGAGGTAATTGGTAGTAGTGGAAGAGGGTGGACATCACAACCATCAGATGTGTGAACCATATGAACCGCTGAGAAAAATATAGGCAAAGTAATGAATTATGGAGATAAAAAAACGCAAACAAAAAACAACCCTTGTTTTACTCTACGGGGACCGCGAGTATCATAAATTAAACTCATTAATAGTAATAAAACCTGTCTCACGAAGTGTTATGTGGGTAGGCTAATAATTCTTGTGCGGGGTGAGCGTCATCCACTAATGTATGATATAAAAAAAAATGAAAATATTAATTCACTCTCATTCTTACTCATCCGACACGGCTCAGTACACAGCTCGAAAAACCCACTATTTTGAGTACTGATATTCAATGTGGTCAGATTAAAATTCAGTCTCAACGGTCGAATAGAAAAAGTTGAAATGTATATTTGAAAATGTTATACAAATATCGGAACGGGAAAGTGTCTTACCTAGAATCAGTGCGTATCAAGGAAAATTCGGTATTAAATTGCTAAAAATAATAACTAATAAAATAGTAAAGAAATTGATAATAAATAATCAGAATTTATAAATCTTTGATAATTATATTGTTTGTGAAATCCAGAATCTATAACAGTGGAAAAAGGGTAAGCTTTATTTTTGTGTTTTGTATTCATTTGCGTATCAGAACTTTTCCAACTATTATTTAATTGATTTTCTACGAAATCTCTACGCAAGGTGAAAATGCTTTTTATGAACTTCTACCCACATATTTGAGTAAGGCCATTTATTGTTTTTTCTTTCCAAATCATAAATTAAATTAGCTTTGAACTACACCATAGAATCTCCAGTTATTTGTAGCATCATGCATAAAAACAAGACTTCCATCATTGTGAAATACATTTGTAATATGTTGACTTGTTGTTGTTGATGTGAATATATACCTATAATTATTCCATAGTTTCATTAATCAAATTAATTTTATATCCAGTGTGTATAAAGATTTACCAATATTTATGAATGAGTCATCCAGTTTCGTTGAATGATACGTGATCATTAAAAAAAAATGCATTATTGTTTTGTTTACTCAATAATAGAGTTTCAGATATGTTGTACAAGAGAATGTATAATTAGTTGACTTATATAATTATAAACTTCCATACATTGATTTGGAATGATACTTGTTCATCTTATTGTTTTAGATTGTTAAATTATCAATAGATAGTGTTGAAAGAAAATGAATTTACTTATAACTTGTTTGTTGATTATTTCATTTGAAAATTTTCGATCATCATAAATTCCTTTTTGTAATTGATAGATTCTTGAAAACTCGGTTCTTCTATACAGGGAACTTCAGAAAATTGGTATAATTTACTGTCAGTTGTATAACATTATTCTACAAGTTGTATTACATTATTTGGAACTAGTATTTAGTATTATGGAAGTACTGAAGTTGTATGGATTGGAATATCATACCATACAGTGTGTTTATTTGTTGTAACGAAATAATTTTTTTATAAATATAGTTTGTTTGGATTCCTAAGTGCTTCAATTATTTGCACAGTATCCCTAACTAGATTGGCGAGGTACACATCTATATACTGGAAGGACGATTCTTATCTACCGCTCGATAAAAATCGCCAGTGAGTTTTTAAAAATTATTCATACCTAGTATAGTCCTTAATAAACTTGGTAACATCTTAACCAAGCAAACTAAAGTGTGGGGTTTTTATTTAAACAACACACTGCATTGGGTCGTTTATTACGATTCCTCATCGAACCCGGGATGTTTCTACCTTCTCTATCAAACTTCGTTTTCTTTCTTCTTGTCTACGGATGTATAATGGGATATTCCATCAAAATCCACAACCAACGCAAATGGCATCTGTATCCACCACGTTGGAGTTGAATTCCAACGGAGACTTGTTGTTGGAGACTTTCACAATATGAGAAAAATGTATATTTGTCCATGTCAGAAAAACCTAGTGGTAGGAATGTTAATGGAATACTACTAACCAGATAAGTTTCTCATTAGTTTCAGGAGTAGAGTAGTCTCTGATAGTCGAGGAATATCCCGAAATAAAAAAAAACTCCAAATCGAACCTGCAGCTTCAGAATATTTTTTTGTGTACCAATCATGGTAAGATAATTATTTCTGTCAGAATAAAACCAAAAAACATGTTTTGAATTTTATTCCGTACTTGATTTCTTTGAAACAAAAATCATTACATCAGTAATATGATGAGTTTGAAAATTAATGATGAAAAAAATAACAGATGATCCAACCATGGATCGAGAGAGACATTTCGAAGAAGCAACCACATTCGGAGAGTACCTAACAAAACTTAGGAGCGAGATAATATTAACGATTCGGAAGAAACAAAACCAATACCTAACATACACAAGACTAAAATTGAAAAAGGATCAGAAGTACACAACATATCACCAGACATTATGAAATATATGGGTGGAGAAATCGAAAGATAATGTAATGGATGTGTGTAAAAGAGATGATAGAATATGGAAAAAACGTAAATCGATACGATGATAGTGTACCAATGGAAGTATTTGCCAGGTCGTTGGTAATATACGACAGTAGGGGAATCAAATAGAATGAATGCATTAAATAAAAACACGGTTCTCAGGGATGGAACTTCTGAGCTAATCAAAGGAGGAATAGTCAGAAAAGAAGTTAGAGCGACCATAATTTGTAGCAGCGGACCACTATACTGTGATAAATAAGTTTTATGGCAACGAGAATCATATAACTCATAGAAAATTAATTACAATATAACGACAGAGCCTATAAATTGAATCCATAACCGAGAAAATACTGAAAAAACCGAAATTTACGAAACCTGAATCATGGCAAAAAATGTAGCAAATGGACCCAAGAGAACATGGAAAAACATATCTGTATCTACTGGTAGTTAACTTCCGCTAATGGATTTTGATTTTTGGGAGAGTTTTTCAATATAAAAATACAAACAAGCAAACTCTTTAATGTGAAAAAATATACCTCAATATTCGTGTAATGAGATGAATACAATTACCTAAATATGGGATTTAATATAAGAGTTTTGTGTTCCTCTGATGAGAGAACAATTTTCTGTAACGGAATAAAATAATTCTAGATTCAGATAATTGATTCGTGTACCAATCATGTTCAGGTTTCAGTTCCACAAGAAATGAACCAAAATACATGATTGGATTTTACTTTTGGCAGAGTACAAAGATTTTTCCACGTCTACAAAAAAATCCCTTCTCAACTGCCGGGACATTTAAAATGAATTTGGTAGTTATATTTCTGTAGAAATCAAACTCACCTTCAACGTTCGATATAAAATGGCATCATCTATAGTATTGAGTTCTCATCCAGTATCAATCTATATATATGTCCTGTTGAACAGTCAGCATAGCTGGAATAAAATGATACATCATCCTACAGGGTCATTTGAAAAACCTGAAAAAAAATGTCGTCAACATGTCACTAAAATTATAAATCAACCGTAGGTCGAGATTTGATTACAAGATGATTATATTTAATATATTTTTACAGAGTTGGGGAAGTTCTGTTTTTTCAAAAAACAAGTCACAGAGGCTTTTCCACGACCTGCGATTTGCCTTCTCTTGCTCGACATTGTTTTGGAGCTAAAACATAAATTATTCTGTTTAAAGACCATCACAAAAGAACAAAATCGCAAGTATGAAGATCTTATTGCTGCTTTAGAATTGAGATATGGCAACCAACATCGAGAGCAGCTGTATCGGGCATAGCTGAAAATACGAGTGCAGAAATCAGATGGAAGTCTGCAGGAGTTTGAAGCAGATATGCAAAGACTTATACAACTTGCCCCCGACGATTTCAAAGAACAGTTGGCAGTGTAGATTTTTATTTATGTATTGAGGGACCCTCAGATTGACACACTTCAAGAAATGTGGTGAAGCTTTGGTCCGTTCCTTGGAAATGGATATTAACACCTCACTGATCAGATGGATACATCCAATGCTGAAAAACAGAATCATTGTGGCTTCACAGTGGAAAAAGGTTACCCCCAAGGAGGGGTCCTATCGACTTTGCTGTGGTCACTGACTGTGGATAATCTGATAGTGAAGCTACATGACTCTGGAATTACTACTCAAAGTTACGCTAATGACCTGGTCTTCACTGGTAGGGGCAAACATGACGGGATAATATCCAATCGCATGCAGACAGCCCCAAATATAATCAGAATCCGGTGCGCAAACGAGAGACTCAATGCAAATCCTAGCAAAACAGTGCTGGTTCCATTCACAAAGAGGCGAAAGTACGAACTGAAAGCCCCAACCCTGAATGGACCTCAGATAACTTTTTCCAAGGAAGTCAAATTATAATCGACCAAAGTTCAACATGGAACAGTCACATCACTCTCATTCTTTCCAAGGCTACAACGGCAACCTGGACGTGCCGCAGAGTATTTGGTCAGCCATAGGGTTTGGAGCTAAAATGATATATTGGTCATACCAAACAATCATCAAACCAATGGTCACCTATGCATCATTAGTATGGTGGCCACAAATCCAACAGTACTCGGTACAAATCAAGCTGCAGAAAGTGTAGTGGTTAGCCTGTCTGGAAATCAGAGGCAATATTCACGTGCCCCACTGCAGCACTAGAGGTAATGCAGAACCTTCCGCCACTGCACTTGTAATGAAGGAAGCGGCAGTGAGTGCCTTGAGACTGCACCAGGCATCAAACTTGAAGGCTGGAATTCTGATTGGACATCTGAATATTCTAGAAAATATTCCCCCAGAGTCCAGATATCATGCCAGCTAGGCACGACTTTGAAGTGAACTATGAAGTGTTCATAAACAACCACCATATATTCACAACGAACGGGCCTCCACTAGAAAGGAATGCATCAGTATGATACACTGATGGTTCCAAGATGGATGAAAGGGCTGGAGTGGGAGTAACGGGTCCTTGTTTTAGTCTCTCAAAATCTCCAGACAAAGCCCCAACAATTTTTCAAGCAGAAATCTATACTATAGAAATTTGCTACCAAGAATGCCTTGCAAGAGGCTCCAGGGGGGCAGAGATCTATATTCTATCAGATAGCCAAGCAGCAATAAAAGCTCGACAGTCACATACTCGTGAGTCTAGACTCACTTGGGACTGCAAACTCTCCCAAAGACAACTGGCAAGAACAATCAGGTTACTCTGATGTGGGTGCCAGGTCATAAGGGAATCAAAGGCAATGAAGAAGCAGACACCCTCGTCAAGGAAGGGGCAAACCCTTATGTGGTCTCTCCAATGCCCACATTAAAGAAGAGTTTCGTTGCTGGAAAACTGACCAAATTATAAACCACTGGAATGAAGTTCCAGGACAAAGACAAGCGCAAAGGCTTCTGAGCCCATCGCCAAGGGGAGCTAAACAGCTTCTCGAGTTGGACAAGAAAGACTTGAAATTGGTAAGGAGACTGTTCACTGGACATTGTCCTCTGAGGTATCACCTCAGAAGAATGGACAGATCAGACAGTGAACTGTGCCGTATACCACTAGAGGGCCAAGGAGTCTTTGAAATACTATGTGGACTTTGTGAAAAGATGTACATAGGCCAAACAAACAGAAGAATCAACATTTGCAAAGAGGAACACAATATTTCTATACGAAACAAGAAGACCACATCGTCACTACTCTAACATTACTGACAACAGGACACAGCATAAACTTTGATGACACTCGGACATTGTCAAGTGATGAGAATGTTCACTCAAGAACAACGAGAGAAGCCATCGAAATCGAAAAACAACCACATAATTTGAACAAAAGGGATGACAGTCAAGAAATACCAACCATATGGCGATCTATCTTGAGCCATCAACAAATTAATCAACAACAAAACATCAACAGGGATGGAACATCGATGCTTCCAGTAGAGAGTTCAACCAGCAACACCAATGGGACCTGGCAACGGCGCGACCAAACAACGACCTCTTCCGGCCCCATACAAAGCAGACACGAACGAAGAAGACCGATCATGACATCGTGCAAATTGAACAACACCGATGGCGATCTGCCAACAACGACGTCTCCGGCTCCACACGCAACAGGGCACGAACGAAGTTAACCGTCATGACAATCGTGGGCAATCGACAAACCACCATTACAAATTGAGGAGAACAACACGGAAAACATCAGTCGAGTTCGTAACAATCGAATGAACGAGACATCACCTGAAGATGGCAAATGTGAATTTGCCGAAACGTCGTGAAATCGGACCTTCCGAGGACCAAGAACACAGAACGCTGATAGAAACCCGAGAAACTATCTCAAAATCTATATATATATATATATATATATATATATATATATATATATATATGTATGTATATATATTTATATATAGTGTCACACATAAAGTTCGCGACATATGGAAGTTTTTTTTTATTAGGAGGTATAATGAAAATTTGACTACGCAGTTGGTTTGTGCTTGAAAAATGAGTAAAAAACAGCCTCTTTCCTTTTGTCATGTGCCACTCTAAACCTGTCAAATTTGACATTTTTTTCGAAAATCCTCAAAAAAACAGTTGTTTCTTATAAATTTCGAAAATTCATTCAAGACAAATGTGTGGTGTGGTTTATTACATAATCCAAATAATTGGACCATATTTTTTCAGAGAAAATTTGAACGCAGACATGTACATAAATTTCATTATGAATCAGTTGTCTGAAGTTTCGGATAATCTGCCTCTGACGAAATTTGTGGTATTAGCTTGACCGATCCACCAAACGGTAGAAGTGAAACAGTGTCTCGGTCAGATGTTTAGGGGCAAAGTGATAGGACGAGATTGGGAAGATTATTGGCCACCAAGATCACCGGACTTATCTCCAATGGAGTGTTGTGCTAATATAAATCCCCTATTTATTAAAAATGCCACAAAGTCTGTGAATGAAAGGACTATAAATTTGTATAGAAAAATTATTATTTGCTCGAAAATTACATCAAACACTTTACATCCAACAATCACACTGTTGGGTGTGAACTACATCAAAATATTTCGAACTCATCTGCAGCTAACGGGATACAAATTTGTTTAAAAAAGAAATACGAGTGTAATAAGAATGAATAGAAATTCGTTTATTCGATAACTGACATATTAACTTCCATACATTGAAAATCCGAATCAGTTTCACAATGAAATGAAAAAACTAGATGAACTTTGCAACAACAAAGACGAATTTCTGGAGGTGCATTTATTTTTTTTCTGATAACATGCCAATGTGGATTTTTTTTAGGCAAGATTCCAAAAATTAAAAAATTGTATGTCAGGTCAAAATTTGATATTTGAATCATGTTTCGTTCGAATCGGTAGAGCGAAAGATTCCAAAAATTAAAAAATTGTAAAAAATCGAAGTGATAGTAGAGAGTCCAAATTTGGAGAAAAGGTATTAAATTTGAAACTGAGCAACTTTTTTCTTTGGCATTCTTCGAAATTTCCAAAAAAAACTTATTTTTTGAGGATTTTCGAAAAGAATGTCAAATTTGACAGGTTTAGAGTAGCACATGACAAAAGGAAAGAGGCTGTTTTTTACTCATTTTTCAAGCACAAACTAATTGCGAAGTCAAATTTTCATTATATCTATTAATAAAAAAAAATCCATTTGTTGCGTACTATATGTGTGCTGTATATATATATATATATATATATATTATATATATATATATATATATATATATATATATATATATATATATATATATATATATATATATATATATTCCTGAAAACTTTTCCACGGCAAGAGAATTACGCATATCCATTGCTCGAATCGTGTTATGGTCTTCAAAAATCCCATAGAAAAAACACTTTAAATTTTTCCAGAATCCAATAACGTTTCTAAAAACCTTTCTTTCCCTAGAAACCTTATTCCGACTATTACGAACGACAAAAAATATTTTGTGTTTGATTATATATTTCTGAAAACTTTCCCAGAACAAAGAAATTTCCAATAACAAACTTTTCTAAAAATCCTTTATTTCCCTAGAAACCTAATTCGGAGTATTACGAACATTCAAAAAAACAATCAACCAAATCGGTCCAGCCGTTGTTTTCATAAAATAAAAAAAATTTTACCCTGACCGGGATTCGTTCCTGTGACCTTCTGCTTGGTAGGCGACAGTATAACCGCTCAACTATTTCCTGTATGATAACATTTAATGACTCGATATTCTTTTTTTTCGCCAAATTTCTTATATACCGGAATGTTCCAATATCCAGGCAACTTCCCTAATTTTTTCCGTACCAACCATCCTCTGGCTATTACGAACATAAAAAAAAACAAATCGGCCCAGCCGTTCTCACGTTTTGCGCTCCCAAAGAATCGAGATTAATTTTTATTATATATTGGCTTTCCTTAGATTATAATGTAGTACGTGAAATAGATACTAGTATGTTTATAGTTGAATCAGTGGACTAGAGTTGGTTTGGAATAATTTTTTTTTTTTAGTTTGGTTGTGTGTCGATTATCTTGGGCAGTTAATTACGAGGAATAGAGAGTAACCATATTCTCGGATTTTTTCTGAACTGAGGTTGTTTTCATGCTTGTTGGTATTGTATTATATCTTATAGGTGCTAGGTACAAGTAGGTCTTCATCATAACATGTTTGTCAGGTGTAGGAACATAAACTGGTTTTTGCCTTGTATAATATTTGTGTTTTATCTCAACAAGTTCATGTTTTTTTTTATTTATCCACGGGAGGATATTCTTTAGAAAAAGTTGTCGTATGTCATCAATTTCTGTTCATATGGACAATTTGCCTGTTGAGTATGGTAGATTGTTTCAGTATTTTGTAAGATTTCCAGGTCGGATGGATGTTTTTCATAGGCAGCTCCCCACGCTAGGATACCATATGTAAGGTGACTTTCTGTCAGTGCGTGGTATGAGATTTTTAAATATTTTATTGAGAAAAATTTTGAGTTTGTATGGTACAAATCTGATTTTCTTCATTACATGGCTAATATGAGGCACTGATCTGATATGTATATCAATGTCTAGGAAGAAGGAGAGGGAATCGTAGTGAGGTAAATACCCCGCATTTGAAGTGAAGGCTATATAAGTAGTTACTTTTTTGGACATTGACCGTCAGTGATTTACTGTCGTACCACTCCATTATTGTTTTAAAATCTTTCTCGGCTACATTTTTAATTTGTTCCCAGTTGTTTGCCTTGTATACCACCAGTGCAGTGTCATGCGCAAAACTTACTATTTTGCCAGCGCTCTCTAGAATGAACAGTCCATTCAGGTATATATTGAACAGGAGTGGTCCAAGTACTGTTTCGTGAGGAACTCCATATTTAATTGTTCAATAGTCACTTTGTGAGCTAGATTTTTCTATGAGAGAATTGTCAGTCCCGTCTTTTCAGACAGAATTCAAATAGCAAACAACGTTTAAACTTTTTATAAACTGAGATATACCCTTCCTTTACAACGGATGGTTATTATTCTGGAGCTTCGATTTATTCTACACATACTGCATACAAGTACGGGAGTGATTGAACAATTAGACTGTTTCACACGTGTTAATTCCTGCTACTGCGAATCAAAATACGCGTGGGGGCTCATTGGAATAGTAATAATATCGAGAAAAATGTGGGAAAGTTTCAAACCCGTACATAAACAAAAGAGGTCTAGTTTTTTGAAAATACTTCGAAAACTATTAAAGTTGGGGAAATTTAAAATACCGACATCATCTTTACTTTCCATTTAATGTTGAAAATAGGGCTCCGCGCGGTGAGCGCTGGCCATTACGCTGCCTTGAAACCGGCTGTTGCCTATACTTTTTTTTATACCATTGAAAATTAATTTATACATTTGAAATCATGGTATTACCTAGACACTTGGAACAAAAAATGTGCACAGATATTTTATAAAAAATTAACAGTAGGCTCATGTTAATGAACATTTTTTTTAAGAGTTGGATAATTGTTAAACAAAAGCTCCTCAAATAATTTCGCTCCGTGGAGCCTTTTGAAAACTATACTTGAGATTGAGATTATCAACGTGCGGTATTTTTAATTTATTTATTTATTTGGTACACCATTCAACAGCTGAAGCCATTTACATAATGGGAAATATACATTCAGGAAAGGTTAAACAGAGTTAATCCTAATGTACAGACATATACAGAGATAATCCTAATGTACATGGAATAAGACAATTTATTCCATAAAAGTAAATAATAAGAGCAATGATGTGTATGAACTGAAAAAAACTCAGTGAGAAAAAAGTTTATACACATCACCACAAATATGAAACTATATTATATGTTCAGTAAGAATCATTACGATTGCAAAATAGCTTTTTTGATGTCAGTTGGCTTGTAGTTGATAATATCTACGTTATTTTGGATTGACAAGTAATCAAAGCATATTTTGTACAGAGGAGAGCGTGTAAGTACATTTGTTTGAGGAAAGGGGAGGTAAAATGTATTACTATTACGTACAGGTAGCCTGGGAACATGCAAATTCATATGTGAAAGTAAATATGGACAATTAATTATAGAGAATTCAACCTTGTGCAAAAATAATATACCTAGGTATTTACGACGATTGTCAAGAGCGTGAACCTGGAATCTCAAAAGTAGCACTTCATGCGGAATACCTCGGTTTGGATTGATTCCATCACACTTAAAACTAATGTACTTCAAGAATCGTCTCTGAATATTCTCTTAATTTATGACGTGTAAGTTGTTACAAGGATTCCATACGACACAGCAATATTCAAACCTTGATCTCACAAGCGCATTGAAAAGGAGTAAGTGTTGATATCGGAAAACCATTTGGAATTTCTAATGATGAAAACGAGGATTTTGAAGCCATTTGAAACAATTCTATTTACGTGATGAGTGAATGTGAATTTTTCGTCAAAGATCTTTGAATTCTGCCAATTTTTGCAAGATGTTTCCATTTATTGTAAAAGAATATTCAGTGGGGGATTTTTTGCGACTAAAGGAGACAAGATTGCATTTTTGTATGTTGAAAGAAAGTGAGTTCGCTTCACACCATAAATTCAATTTTTGGATATCTTTTTGTAGGTAGCTGCAGTCGTTTACGTTGGAAATCTGACGAAATAACTTACAATCAGCTGCATATAGTAGAATTTCAGAGTCTAAACCAAGGCAAATGTCATTTATAAATAAAATGAAAAGCAAAGGACCTAATACAGATCCCTGAGGAACACCAGAGGTGGCGATTACTTCGACAGATTTAAAACCGCGGTATTGAACTCTTGAAAGTCTTTCGGTTAGATAAGACTCCAAAAAGAGTGTAAGGTTGTCAGTCAAACCAACCGAACTCAGTTTTTTGAGAAGTATACCATGGTCAAGCCTGTCGAAAGCCTTTGAAAAATCTGTATAAATGACATCAACCTGGGAAGACATATCCAAAGCTCCTGCTATGTATTAAGTAATGCATGTAAGATTACTTGTGGTCGAACGACCCTTAACAAATCCATGCTGATTATCGACAATCTGACATCTCACATGTGCATATATAATATCATATAGGACCATTTAGAAGAGTTTACTGAAGTTGCATAGTATAACGATTAGTCTATAATTTTCAATCATATGTTTATCCCCCTTTTTGAGAACAGGACATATTTTACAATATTTCCAGACATCCGGAAATCAAAGTGTTGTCAGTGCTAAATTGAAAATGATGGATTAAGGTTTAGCGAAAGTGACAGCACAGTCTTTCAGGAGAAATGATGGAATACCATCAGGTCCCGTTGTCATTTTTGGTTTACATTTTTTTAAAGAAGAAGTACATCATCTTCAGTTATTTTAGGAATGGACAAAGTTGGTGTGTTGTAATTATTAATGCCTTCAGATTGTCGACAATTGGATGATTTGATGAAAGCAGATTCAAAGTAGGTGGCAAAAGCATCGACTATAAGTTGGGGATCAGACAGACTACTATTTTCATAGTTTGGAGAATCAGGAATAGCTGAGCTGCTCCTAATTGTATTCAGATAAGCCCAAAATTTGGAGGGATCATATCTTAGATCTTTCTCAGTTGTTATAATCTATTATTATTATGAATTATTTGAGCAGCAACAAAATTAAAAAACTTAAAAAAATGGTCGAATTGTTTTATGCTAAAAAAGCTATTACATAATATTTGATTCAAATTTTAGCGCTATTTATTTGATCACATTTTTTAAACAAATGCATTAATAAATTTTGTTTTTAATTTTTTCTATGCCATTTCATGTGTTATAAAATATAATGGTTATAAAGATTTATTATTATTGTCTTGAAATTAATAATATGCGATTTTCTACAAGATATAAAAAAATATTTTTATTTTATTTGTTTATTAAATTAACAATTGTCAAATATGTGTATATTTTTTAGATTCAGAAAAAAATAACAAAAACAACCATATGCAAAAAAAAGTTTTTTTACAAGCTGTTATTTAACTTCACATTTGTATGTATGTATCTATGTATGTTTAGTACAAATCGTGAAACCCACTTATAGTTGTCCGATTACCGTAAAATTTGGCAGGTGTTCATGATTCCGGTAATAATGCATTATGGAATTTTTGTTATAGAAATAAACAAAATAGCGGCTCGAAGATGGCGAACGAGATTTGTGATTATGGTCCGATTATATTCAATATTGGTTTTTGGGGTTTTCGGGGTCCGTTATTTTTAATTTTCAATATTAAGATATGGGGGTCAGAGATTGTGAATTTAGTCGAAGTTCATTGATTTTTTCTCAAAATCAATAAATTGAAGATGGCAGCTCCAGGATGGCGGACAAGGTAATTCTTAAATGGTCCCCTCATTGAAGATCTAGAAAAAAGCAATTATTTTTTACTTTTTAGCGCATATGAATAAGTTCTTGTCTTTGAAAAGGTTTTTTTATTATTATTTCTTTCTATTTTATGGATTATTTTTCATTTTAGTACATTTCAAAAATTAAAAGGGCTATTCGATGTGTTAGTTATTAATAGCTTTATCTTTGAAACTATTAGAGATACGGTAATGGACATTCATGATGAAATAAGTTTTTCTTTCGAATGAGCTCGAACCCAAGTTTGTAGCTATTGTTTATCATCATTAGTTACATGTATTTGTTTATAAACATCGATGGTTTCTTCTGTATTTGTCTTCCAGGACATATCTTATTAATTCGGAGAATACAAAAGAAACTATCGATTTGTATAAACAAATGCATGTAACTAATAATCAGCAATAGTTACAAACTTGTTCCTGGGCTCATTCGAAAATTAAATTTATTTTCTATGAAATCGTTTCCAATGTCCATTACCATGTCTCAAATAGTTTAAAAGATAGTTGCTCCGATTTTTAAAATGCACCAAAACGTAAAAATGCGTTGAAAAATAGACATTTTCTGCGGAGTTTCTTTCCATTAAGTGTTTGGATAATACCATAATTTTTACGAATTTTTATTCAAATATGCAATAGTATACAAAAAAATTGCAACGGCCGGTTTCAAGGCAGCGTAACGATACACCGTTCACCGCGGGAGCCCTATTTTCAACATTAAATGATAAGTATTAATAACTAATAACTAGTAAGCATAAATAACTAGTAAAAATTAATAACTACTAACTGACCCGACAGACGTTGTCCTGTTCAAATTTATATATTCCCTAAATTGTTTCTCCTGAAAACTCTCGTCCGCGTAGAATTTCTTTTTTCATATGTTTTTTTTTTGGTTATTCCATTTAGGTTATGCCTTTGACACTGCCCGCTTTCCGTTATCCCGTTTTTCCGACATCCCGTTACCGAGTTATCCTGCATTTTCCCGTTATCCCTTTTCCCATTATACCATTTTTCAGTTATCCCGTTTTTCCGTTATCCTGTTTTCTCATTATCCCGTTTTCCCGTAATCTCGTTATCGCTTTCTCCCCTTATCCCGTTATTCAATTTTCCCGTTTTCCTGTTATCCTGTTATCCCGTTTTTTCCTTCGTTATGCCGTTTGCCCGAAAAAAGTTAGCCAAACCGGTTATATTCCTGAAAACTTTCCAGGACCAAGAAATTTCAAATAGTTCTTTTTTAATTCTTTCTTTCCCTAAAAACCTTCGGATGATAAATAACTATGTGGAGTTGAAATTTCGAGATCAATTCTTTCAATCTGAAGTATCTTTGAATGAATTTGTTATATCGACATATGGTTTATGATTTTTTTTTAAGAGGCAGGTATTGTAGACGGGTACTTTTCCAGTGGCAACATTTTTGGTAGAATTCATGAGATTGTTACAAGAAACAGATGAAGGTCAACGTCAAGTGTGTGTTTATCCGGGAAAGTAGTTGTTTGCTGTTTTTTCAATAAACTAGCTAGACACAATGTGATACTGGTAAAGAATTATTTTTTGTGGCACCAAGTTGTCAAAAAAATAAAAACAATCGCATTGGCATTACTAGAAGTATAATAAACTCGATAATAAATCACAAAAGTTTATCTCATAGTTGGGGATACAGGTTCTTATTTCAATTTCATGATCCTGTCTTGATTTCGAGACAAGATCAAAATGGAAAATTAAAACAAGACAAGAAGCTCCACCTGAAGATCCAGGAACCTTGAGGATCCGTCAAGATAACATAATGCCTATGACATGCTAAATATGTGGACGGGAGATAAGGGTAATAATATTAATAATGAAGGTCGCCAAAGATTACTATTGTGGAGTCAGTTGAATGTTTTTCCTGAAGTACACTCTCTATTTTTCGACAGTTTTGTTTTTAAATCTAAGTGAACATAAACGAAAAATTTCGGACTCTGAATGAACAATTCGAGAAAAATACTGGAGAAATATAACAGGAAAGAAGAAAATGCAAAATGTGAATGGATAAACTGTAGAAGCCTTGAACAGGCATAGAATAAATAATTAAAAAACAGAGATGTTGGGCTCAAATTGCTGATGTGCTTGAAAAATTAAGAAAAAACCGGAAAATGGAAGATATGGGTTTGTTCGATAGAACAATAATACATATAATAACCTTATATGTTCCGAGAGATCTAAGAACCCCAACTAGGAATATGATTTTCCATGATTCAATACTCCACATGTTTTTCCAGGATTCCATTCATTCATCACTCTACAAGTGAAAAAAGGGAAAATGGCGAATGAAAATTACAAGCAAAAAATAAGATAGAGGACGATGAAATAATTGGAATTCTCTTTTTTGGAAATGCATCCTGTATCCCAGTTGAATATTGTTTCTTCCAGCCCGAAAAATTCAAATTTTTTATTTTCTGGTTCCCACGAAAAGGGATATCCTGTAATGCTCAGAGAACATCGTGGGAACCAAGGGAAAGAAGGTAGGAGTTGGTGTTCTTCTTAAATTTCTGAGGTTGTATGCCTCGGGAACACCTCCTAGGTATCGAGTTCCAAAGCCTCGCTGTTCGTTGGATGAACGAGTCTTTGGAAAGTGATGTTCTGCAGGTCTCCAAAGTGACCACGAAGGCGTGTGATGACTGAACTTGACGGGTTAGTCTCGAAGAGACTGCCAAAGCAGGAACGATTGTTGATATTTCAGAAGAGCATCGCCCATGAAAATATCTATAAAATAGAGACAAATCGCCAACTTTTCTACGGTGTTCCAGACAAGTGAGCGAGTTTGTGAGCGAGGCATCACCGACGAGATGAATTGCCTTTTTTGGACAGAATCCAATAGCCTCAGGATTTGTTTAGGTGCCGCGCTCCAAATATGGGAACAGTATTCCAGGACAGGTCGGATCTGTGCCTTATAGATCATAAGCAGCTGGGTGGGGGTGAAATAGCTCTTGGCACGAAACAATATTGCTGATAGTAATACCAAGCATCGATATGGATGACTTCAGTGGTATGGTTACTCCTGACAAAGTTATGTTAGGCACAGTGAGATCGACTTTTCTAGAGAAAAGACATGCTTGTGTTTTGTTTGCATTGAATTCTACCAAGTTATTAGATCCCCACTCGAGAATTGTTGCTAAGTCCATATTTATATTATTAACATTTCTTCCTCGTTCATTTCTGGTTTCACGGGCTGATATAGGGCCCTGGAAGAGAAAGCGGTATGGAGGGTACTATCATCGGCAAAGCTGTGTACTGGGCATGAAGTTGCTTTCAACAGGTCGTTGATGTGAAGTAGAAATAGTGTTGGTGCGAGAATAGATCCTTGCGGAACACCAGCATTTATGAGTAGAGTGTCAGATGAAACTCCATCGACCACTACATGGAGAGACCTGTTTGAGAGAAAACTAGCAAGCAGAGAACACAGCTGAGGGGGCAAGCCATAAGACGGAAGCTTGGCGAGGAGTCCCTGGTGCCAAACTCGATCGAACGCCTTGGAGATATCTAATGCCACAGCTAAAGTTTCTCCATACTTTCAATAGATAGTTGCCATATATGTGAGACGTAAGCGAGCAGGTCACCAGTTGATCTCTGATGGCGGAAGCCATATTGCCTATCGTTGACAATTCCTGAGTCTTCCAGATATTTCATGAGCTCGATGTTGATGGCTTTTTCCATGACCTTGAAATAATAGATAGCAGTGCGATAGGTCTGTAGTTGCTAAGTAGGGCCTTTTGCCTTTTTAGGACTGGCTGTACTTGCAATTTTCCAATTGGACGGAAATACCCCCAAATTGTAAGAGTGGTTGAACAACTTGCAAAGAACAGGTGTTAGTTCGGGGCACATTTCTTGAGAACAATCGGCGGGATTCCGTCAGATCCACAGGCTTTGTTGGTGTTGAGACCCAGCAAAATCTTTCTGATAGTACGTTGGCGAAAGGTGATCTCGGGCATGTGACTGTCAATAGGTGTAATGTTCGGGGGTTGTTTTCCCGATGAATCCAGAGTGGAATTTCCAGCAAATAGGTGCGCAAAGATATTGGCTTTTTCCTGGGCAGTCGTTGCTAGTGTTCCATCTTCTTTGGTTAGAGGAGGAAATGAGCTGGAAGTGAAGTTTCTTCCCACAGCTTTGGCGAAAGACCAAAATGAACGGGATCTGTTAGGACCACAGAACTATAACATAGAGGAGAATGGAAAAGTAATATATATCTGTCACTTTATTACACTTATGACTGCGTTTGAAATAAGCGGGATCTGAGTTTGCGCATAAGCTACTGCCAGTTGTCATTCGACTTGACATCTTGAATAACATATTTCAAATACCATAGTTTTTATCTTGTTTTTGGATTGTTTTGTGTGCTATTCGGTGTTTTTGGGCTTCATTGTGAACTTTATTCAAAATGCCTATTAGTTGTCTTGTTTGGTCTTGTCCAAGTAATGGAAATATGGAAGGAATCTCCTTTCACCGGTAAGATTTGTATTTTTACAGAATCGTACTAGGTTTTTTATGACGCCACTTTAGATGATATACCAGTATAAGATATCCGATATGTCCCATTTATTCTAGTTCCATTCAAGCAAACCGAATATCACTAAAAAATCAATAGTATCTAAATATTTGTCAGCTGTCTGCTTTATTTCAGTTTGGGAAAGGTTAGATATTCTTCTT